>CM021110.1:141642063-141921938 GCA_007115665.2 Sequoiadendron giganteum | reverse complement strand
TTAACCCTACCTCCCTCTATATCTCTCCCATTCCCTCCCTCTCTCTAAACCCTCTCACTCTCTTAGGTCTCTCTCTTAGTAACTCCCTCTATCTCTCTCCCCTCTACCCTTAATCGTAAACCCTAAACACAACCCTTAAAACCCTAAACCCTCCCTCCCTCTATCTCTCTCCCACTCCCTCCCTCCTCTCTACCCCCTCTCCCTCTCTCAGGTCTCTCTCTCTCTCACTCACTCCCTCTATCTCTCTCCCCTCTACCCTATACATTGGATCCTCAACCCTCATCTATCTTTATCCCTCCCCCATCTTCTCTACTTCTCTCTATCTCACTTATCCATCCATATATCCCTCCCTCCCTCCCTCTCTACCCTAATCCCTCAACCCTTAAACCCTTAAACACTCAACCATAAACCCTTAACCCTTAATCCTTAAACCCTAAACCCTTAAACCCTCTACCCTCTACCCTCAACCCAATACCCTCTACCCTCAACCATCAACCCTATACCCTCAACCCTTAAACCCTTAAACTCAAGTAAACTCTCTACCCTAATCCCTCAACCGTCAACCGTCAACCCTTAATCTCTCAACCCTTAAACCCTCAACCCTCAACCCTCTACCCTCAACCCTCAACCCTCAACCCTTAAACCCTAATCCCTCAACCCCTATACCCTCTACCATATACATTGGACCCTCAACCATAATCCCTCAACCCTATACCCTCTACCCTCACCCTTAAACCCTCAACCCTCTACCCTTAAACCCTCTACCCTCTACCCTCTACGCTCTACCCTATACAATAAACCCTCAACCCTCAATTCTCAACCCTTAACCCTTAACCCTTAATCCCTCAACCCTAGGTAGGTAGGGAAACATAGGTGAGATACAGAGTGATAAAGGGAGAGGTAGGTAAATGGAGGGAGAGGGGAGATAAATATAGGTAGAGAGGGAAGGAGACATAGAGAGAGGAGAGATAGAGATAAGTAGAGAGGGGAGGGAGGGACAGGTAGGGAGGAGATAGAGGTGAGTGTGTGTGTGTGCAAGAGAGAGAGAGAGTAGAGAGGGAAGGGGTAGAGAGAGAGGTAGAGGGAGGGAGAGGAGAGATAGAGAGTAGAGAGGGAAAGAGGTAGCGATGAGACACAGCTGAGATATAGAGTGATGGAGGGAGAAGTGGGTAAGGAGAGGGAGAGGGGAGATAAAGATAAATAGAGAAGGAGATGCAGAGAGAGATGATAGATAGAGAGAAGTAGAGAGTGGAGGGATGGAGGGAGAGGAAAGGAGGAGATAGAGGTGAGTTTGTGTGAGAGGGAGATAGAGTTAGAGGAGAGAAAATGAGGGGAGAGAGGAAGGGGGAGATATAGAAAGAGTAAAGAGGGAAGGGGGGAGAGATAGAGAGTAGAGAGGGAAGGAGAGAGTAAGAGAGAAAGAGGGGGGAGGGAGAGAGAGAGGTAGAGAGTGGTAGGTAGTGGAGGGAGAGGTAGGTAGAGAGGGAAGGAGAGAGGGAGGGATTAGAGGGAGAGAGGGAAGGAGGGAGAGTGATATGGAGAGACAATGGTGAGATAGAGAGTAGAGAGGTAAGGAGATAATGAGAAAGAGAGTTAAAGAGAGAGAGGGAGGTTGTAAAGTGGGATAGAGAGAATGGTGATTTAGAGAGGAGGGAGTGAGAGGGAAGGAGGGAAAGTGGGAGAGAGAGAATGGTGATTTAGAGAAGAGGGAGTGAGAGGTAGGGATAGAGATAATGGTGAGATAGAGAGGAGAGAGAGGGGTAGGTAGAGGAAGGGAGATGAGAGATAGAGAGTAGAGAGGGAAATAGGTAGGGAAGGAGACATAGGTGAAATAGAGAGGGATGGAGAGAGAGAGTGATGGAGGGAGAGTAGATATAGAGGGAAAGAGAGAGGAGAGATAGAGAGTAGAGAGTGAAGGGAGGGAGATAGAGGTGTGTGTGTGAGTGAGAGAGAGAGAGAGAGAATGGTGAGATAGTAAAAAGGAGAAATTGAGAGAGAAAGAGGGGGAGGGAGGGAGGGACAATAGTGAGAGAGATTGGGAGGAGAGACAAAAAGAAGGGGAGGGAGGGTGAGGTTGAGAGAGGGAGGGAGAGGAGAGATAGAGAGAAGTAGAGAGGGAAGGAGGGAGGGAGGGAGTGTTAGCGAGGGAGATAGAGGTTTGTGTGTGTGAGAGAGAGAGATAGAGAGAGTGGTGAGATAGAGAGGGGAGAGTGAGAGGGAGGGAGAGAGAATTATGAGATAGAGAGGAGAGAGTTAGAGAGAAAGAGGGGGAAGAGAGGGATAGAGAGTGAGAGAGAGATGTAGGTAGAGGGAGGGAGAGGAGAGATAGAGAGTAGAGAAGGAAAGAGGTAGGGAGGGAGACATAGGTGAGATACAAAGTGATGGAGGGAGAGGTAGGTAAAGAGAGAGAGAGAGGGGAGATAAAGATAAGTAGAGAGGGAAGGAGATGTAGAGAGAGAAGAGATAGAGAGAAGTAGAGAGGGGAGGGAGGGAGGCAAATGTAGGGAGGAGATAGAGGGGTGTGTGTGAGAGAGAGAAAGGGAGAGAAAGAGAGGGAGTGAAGAGATAGAGAGTAGTGAGAAGGAGAGAGAGAGAGAGAAAGATGATACAACTTGCTAGCTACTAAAATTTGACCTCCTGATTACTAAAATTTGATATGCTAATTACTGAAACTTGACTAAGTCTGAAATTTTTAAGATCTTCAAAAAACTAGAATTTGCATTATAACTCCTAGAGATCCGAAACCACTCTCAAACATCCTGCCTATATACATGAAATATAACTTAAAGTATAAGAAATTAAATGTCAACTTATACTTAAATGTGTATTTCATGTATATAGTCTCCCTGGCAGAGCAAGAGAAAATGAAAGAGTTTAGAAAAATGAATTCCAAAAGTCATGAATGACATTTGGTGAGCGCCAAATTTGGCACTCGCCAAATAGGTTGGATTTTGCATTGGGCATCCGACCTAAAGGTTTGGACAACCATTTCATGCCAAAGACGTGATTTTTTGAAAGGGTGCCAAATTTCCTCATATTTTTGTCTGTGCTCCTCGTCCCATTTGCATGTCTTTCAATGCAAGTTTATAAAAAAAATGTGATAGAATTAACCTCTCTCTTAGCTATCTAAATATATAATTATTTTTTCATTTTAATTTAGTTAAGGTTTTGATCCATAGCTTCTATTGTAAATGCCTTCGTTTTTTGTCAAAAACCAACATGTGCTAGTTTTAGGATAGATTTTTACTCGTTCATCAAAACATGAAACAAATTACATTTTTTGAAACTAGACTCCATTCTACAGATGATGAAAAAAAAACAATTTTCGATTAGTTTTCAAAAAATTTAGGGGGGAGCATGTTCAAATTTTAGCTTTTCAGGATGTGTCCACTTTGAAAATTCATAAAATATTATATATTCATTAAAAAAAATATCTGAAAGAATGAGGATAAACTACATGGTGTTAGCTAATTTCTCAGCATTGGGATCTTTGAAATTTAAAAAAAAAATTAAACAAAAAGGGGGGAGCCCTCAGGCGCTATGCTGTTTTTTTTGATAAAATTGGACCTATTTTGGTCCCCCCCTTTTTGAGACCCTTAATCTTCATTAATTTAAAAAAAAAACAGTAGCTTAGAAACTAGACTTAGATCATTTCAACTTTGTTCTTGTTGCATCTTGAAATTTTGAGTGTAACTATCTTCATTTTCTTGTGCAAATACGATTTTGCTGATTTAAAAAAAAAAGTGGCATCTTAAGAGCCAAAATTATGTCACAGATCCATGCACTTACCCATATATGGATTTTTTCTTCTTTTGGAAAACCTTGGATGTCTTGGAAGATATTTGCCAAGTCATTGTAGTATTTTGTTGATAGGGATTTTTGATCTTGACTTTGTGTGGTATTATCTTTGATATTCTTTGGATCACATTCTTGACATGGATGAATTTCAAAGAAGGGATTGCTTGTAAAGGATCCTTGGATTTCCTCGAAATGCGGACATATGGGTGATAGCACTTGGCTTAGATTTTTTGCATTGGGTATAAGTGCTCGATTAAGAGTCTCTTGATTATTAATATGTATTTCCATGAGATTGGATGATGTCAATATATCTTGGACTAGATCATTGCTAGACTTGGGTGATTGAGTTTGATCATGCTTGGGATTAAATTCTTGATGTATGTCCTCATGCTCACTGGATGATGTAGAGACATTGTCAATGTGACCAGTAATAGATAACTCTTGATCATTATTTTCAACATTTGAGTTTGAGATATTGTCAATGTTGTCATTGGTAGATGGACCTTGAATTTCATATTCAATAGCTATTTCTCCTTGATTGATAAGGTCCTGGATAACATTTTTGAGTGTAACACATTCTGATGCATCATGACCTTTTACTCCATGGTATTTACAATAGATCTTGTCATACCATGGGAATTTGATGCTAGGTTCACCACTTCGTGGTGGTTTTGGAAGTGTGATAAGTTTTGCATTGACTAATTGGTTTAACACACCCTCAATTGGCTCCCCTAAAGGAGTGTACTCATGTTTAGAAGTATGGTTTTATTGTAAGTTTGGTTGTGGTGGAGATGGATTTTGAGATGGAATTTCTTGATTTGAAGGTTGACATTTTTGATGGATTTGATTTTGATTTTGTGACCATTGTTGTTGTTGATTCACTTGATATTGTGGAAATAGACTTTATTGTTAATATAAACCAATGTTTTGATGATATTGGAAGTTTTGTTGGTGTAAATATTGAGGTGTTTGTGGAATGATGTTAATTTGTTGTTGATATGCAATGTTTAGACGTTGAACATGGTATTGGGGATACTTCATATTTGATTTCGTTCAAGTTCCTTGATATTTTTCTTAATTTCATTTAGGGAAATTTGATGCTCTAGACTTATTCCTTGATGTTGTGACCCTTGATGTTGTTGCCCTACTTTTGTTGTGACCCTTGCTAAGAGTGATTTTGGTAATAGATTGATGTTGAAATGTTGTTGGGGGATGTTATGATGCTCAATATCCTATCGTAAGGTCACTTGGTTTATATCCCCACGGGTTACTTCCATCATTTGTGGTGTTTGTCAATGGTATGATAGTGATTACTTTTGTTGGCTTCCATGTTCTTTCTATGTTGTGAGTGTGTGGTTGTAGGATTGGTGCTATAAGGTTTGGTTGTTGAACTAGAGCAACTGGTCATCAAATGTCATAAGGTGAGATTGTTGATGTTTTGATATGGTTGTTATGAAACTCAAGACCCTAAGTATTGACTGTTGTTTTGGGGTGACACTATTCTTGGAACTCAAAATGCTGAAAGGCCTAGATTGACATTTCACATGTTCTTCTAGAGGATATGTTGCAGAAAAGCTTGAACTATCTATGAGGTTCAAGTAACTGTTGATATCTTAGAAGTTTGGGTGAGGGAGTACTTCAAGTTTGTTTGTTTGATTTTGATTTCCAAAAGTAGGATGGATTTTGAAGATGGATGAAGGACTATATGACCTATCTTGGGTTTCCAATTGTTTTTTTCAACAAGGATAGAGCAAAAGCGATGGTTTTTGAGCAAAAAGTGACCAATTTTTGAGCAAAAGTGACCAATGTGGTCAACTGCGAGTAGATCATTATCAAGGGTGCTAAATTTTGGAACACAAGTGCGCATAGAAATATCAAGTGCGACTTCTGTGGGTATTTTCAAATTTGGTGTTTCACACAGTCAAAAGCAAGTTGTTTGGGCAAGTACAAACAATTGTTTAGCAAGTGCACTGTAAAAGATCTGGAAAGTGTGGCCAGTTTTGCAGCAAATGCATTAGTTTTATAACAAGTGCATTGATTTTGTCAAATGCAACAGACTTTCATCAATAGAAGCTATGGGACAGAGAACAAAAGCGAGCTTTTTTTGGAAAGTGCGACCAATTTTTGGTCAAGTGCGCTAGAAATAGTAGTAGAAGTGACCTCTATGTAAATTTGTTTTCCGGTTTCAGTGCTTTTAGCAACAACTTGGATAATTCACAGGTTTGGGGTGATTTTGTTTGATCTAATTCTTCAAGTGCTCTATTTTTGGGATATGACAAGTGATACAATTGAAAAAGTATGGAGTGACATGAATCTTCTTATAATAAACACTTTTTTTGGCTCTAAATGTCTATAACTTTTAAAGGTATGTTTCTTTCCACCAAGTGAAAATTAAGATACTAGTAAAGGGTATAGTTTTCCAATGTTAACTTTAGATTTGGCGTGACTTGAAATCTAAGCTTAAATGTCTGAAAAAATTTCAAAGATATTTTTTTAGGATATCTTTTAGGGAGTGCAAACATAGGGCTCTTTTCAAAGTATTCACACTAACCTTAAAGTGTTTGAGATTTTGACAAATATGTTGATGTTTGTTTGAGTTGTTTCAGAATCACACACTGTGTTTAGACTGACTCAAGCATTTACAATCCTAGCTCAAGTGGGTACATATTTATCGGTAGGCCTACCAATCATCCCCTAAGAGATGATTAATTTGTGAAGATGGAATGGAAAAATAGGCTATGTTAAGGAAATCTACCATCTTGAAATGCCAAGCAAAAGAGTTTGTTCCCTATTTGTTTTATTTCCTCAACCAAAAATCAAACATGGTAAGTAAATTCTTGGAATGGTGCTATTCCAATGCACTACTTTTAAATATGCTTCAAATTTGGACTGGGATGGCCACTATTTAACAAAGGTTCTTAATGTTTGTTTTAGGATAACTAGTGTCTATACATGCGATGTTTTGCTCAATTAAGAGGCCTCCAACCCTTGCAGGTTTTTACGTATCGCATGAATACTGGGGGAGACTGACATCAGCATAAAACACCCACACCAGGTGAATGATTAACTTTCCTCACACCCACAATAATTTATATAGCGGACTAAAATGAAGGTCCTGCTTGGGTCGCCTATGAGTTCTCCAACACGAGATGTGTCTCAATAGGTAGGACCTCTAAAGAAACACTTTGAAATGTAAATACATATGCAAAACTCTTCGTAGCTCAAGATCGTCGAAAGGTATGAGAGGAGAGGATAAACACCTATCTTGCCAAACATGGAATACACATAATACACTTCATTGCAATTTAATTCTTTTTAAGCGCCTCGAGTGGTGTTATCCCCAAAAAGTGTGAATAAGATAGCAGTTGTTCTTTTAAAGTACCCAATAGAAGTATTCTGGATATCAATCAATGAGATAGAAAAGGTGGAAGACAAAAATTGATTTGTTCATTTTAAGCCCAAAATTGAGTGTTTTCTAAACCTTGTCTTAGTGGTCAACAAAGTAAATTGATCGTTCATCAACAAATTGAAATAATTTGGTCAACAAAAGAATCAAACATTCAGAGCAAAACCAATTAAAAACTTCAAAACAACCATTTTAGAACACCAATTTGAAACCATTTGTTTGTGGGGTTCATTTTAAACACCAAATTGAGTGTTCTCTATCTATGAAAGATTTGAAAAATTCATTTTTAGAGCACTAAATTGAGAGCACTTGTTTGTGAGGTTATTTTTAAGCACTAAATGAAATATTTCTCTAACTATGAAAGCTTGGAAAGGGTTCATTTTAGAGCACTTAAATTGAAATGTGTTGTTTGTGGGGTTCTTTTTTAAGCACCTAATGAAATCATTTTCTAACTTAAAAATCTTGGATAACTTAGCATTCTTCAACTGTTCGTCTTCCATTTAACAAATGTGTTAGTTGTTTTTGGGATAACCATCAATTATACTCCTGCAAATCTTGCATAAACGACATTAGTACCTGTCACACATTCAAATTAGGCACCTATTAGCATTGAAAATCAAATTTTAACTTGCAGATCTTGGACACATATTAACAGAGCAAAAGCATAGGAAAAACAAGTAATAATGCCCTATGTCAGAGAGCAAAGGCACCAGAAAAAGTCAAAAGTGCCTCTGTTCTTGAAAGCAAAAGTGCAAAAATAGTCAAAAGTGCTAGTATCAATGTCAAGTGCGCCAAAAACGTCAGAAGCGCTAGAATCAGAGTCAAAAGCACTAGAAATAATGTCAAAAGTGCTAGAATTAGTGTCAAGTGTGCTAAAAAATGTTAGAAGCACCAGAATCAGAGTCAAAAGCACCAGAAATAGTGTTAAAAGTGCTAGAACCATGAAAGCAGATACAAAAATCTTCTAGAAATAAGTGTGAAGATTTTTCCAAAGCACTTTCGAGACCTATAACTTCAAATGTAGCTCATAAAATTGTTAGTGATAAGGACTAAGGTCCCACCAGGTGTGCTAGAATGTGTGAGGGGGAATTCCATGAGTGTAAACAAGATCAAAATAAAGAATAAAAGCTAATCTAATCCAAAATAATGATCAAGATTCATTCCTTCACTCACGAAATGAAGCTAAAATATTAAGGAAATCAAGAACGTAATTGACTAAAAGCAATGACTATGAAATCCAAAAACAATAGCATTACCCATCCCGTGTCAGAGTGTGTTCGTGAAGATGTGGTTGCTCATATCAATGCGAAGCCTCCATTGTTGTGTGTGAGAGCTTTGAAGAGTGTGTGTGTGTTTGATTGAAGATGTTGGTTGAAGCTTTGTTAATGTCGATTGGGCATTACTTCGTTGTGTAAAATAGGTTGGTTCTTTGATCCTTTTTTTGAGGAAAGAGGTTTGTTATATAGAAATTGTGATTTGAAATGGATGACCAGGATCAAATAGTATAATATCTTGATCAACGGTCAAAAGATGTTAAGAGGATTTAAATGTGCATAATCTATGCAAAATAGATTATGTAATTAGTGTGATTGAAGAAATAGATTGAATAATCTATGGGATTGAAGAATAGATTGATCAGTCAGGAAATAGATTGAGCAATCAATGATTCCTAATTTACTCAATCAGGAAAGTGGTTGAGAATGATTAATTAATTGATTTAATTAATTAATTCATTTTGGAGTTGAACATGCAAATAAAGTTTGAATTTTGCAAACAAAGTTGCATTAGTTTGATTTGATTTTTAATGATGTTTCGAATAGTTTTATTCAAATTATTCAAATTTGGAGGGAAAGTGAGTTAATTAAATTATTATGATTTATTAATTTAATCGACTTTAGGGGAATAAATTGAATTAGTGACATAATCAAATAATTGACGTTATTTAATTAATCAGGAGGAATAAAGTTAGATTAGGAATTTATTAAATAAATGAAATTTATTTAATTTGTTAAATTTGATGAAAAAGTGAATTAATCAAATAATGTCGTTTTATTCAATTAATAGCAAAAATTAGGGTTTTAGGACTTTATTGAATAAATGTAATTTATGTAATTCATCAAAAATGATGAAAAAATAAATTAATCAAATAATGTTGTTTTATTCAATTAATAGAGGAATTTAGGGTTTTTGATGCTTTTGATGTGAAATGCAGTGATATTCGATGATAGTGATGTTGATGATGCAAACATGTCATTTAAGGTGTGTGATAAGTGTTAGGTCAATTTTACATGTCTAAAATGTACAAAATACCTAACATCTACACATTCACAAAGAGAGGAAATGTTATGCCATTTTAGGGGCTTGCCTTAGTCAAACCCCATGTTAGTGTTTCCACTTCCACAATGGCAATGTCAATGAAAATTTGATAAATGAAAGGAAGGAATGATGAAATCACAAAGTGTTGCAACTCACCACCCTTCAATTACTTCCTTGAAGGACTAAAGTAATACACATCACCTCAAGGTCTTGGATCTTGCTTGCTCAAGATCTTGCTTGAATGCTTTGGAGACCTACAAGGGCTAGCCTTCACAAAACAATGATAACATGTGTATACACCTAAAATCAGTCAAGATAATCAATTAGTTAAATACAAGGTATTTAATTAATAAAACCCTCTTAATTCATCTACTTATAAATAAATTGAAAAATCTATTTATATAGTTCACTTTCTTAAAATTCTTCGTAAAAACATTTTCTCCATGATTTAATTAAATAAACAAATCTAACAAATTTATTTTATTTGATTAATTCCCTCTCATTAAATTTGAATTTCTAAATTCAATTTTGTCACATTTCTACATAACTCTCTAACCTCTTTCCACCTCATTAAGTGTCTCATGAATTTGAATAACTCTAATTTTTAAATGGAATTATCCTCAAACAAACTTTGGAAACTTGGCTTCTCCATCTCATTTATTCTCTTCAACACTTGGAAAAGTGTTCTATTAAAGGTAACACTCTCCATGATTTCCTCTAACTTCTTCATCCTCCATCGTTCATCTTTCCAGCTGAAATCTTGACCATTGAATCCTGCCACATCATAATATGCATTGGAAATCCTATAAATACAACATCATTCTCCAGCATTTCATATCCCATTTTTAAGCAAACTTACTCTACAAAAATTACATTGAAGCATTTAGAGAATTTAGAGTTTAAAGCATTTAGCATTTAGCATTGGGTTATCATATTAGTTTAGAATCATGGCTTAGTTTAGTAGATGCACTTTTATTAACAATATAGTTCTCCTTACAGTAGTTATATCACAAAATTTGCACCATAGCATAATCTTCATTTCTATCACAACAACATCTTTATCATAGCATCATGGCATAAATCATAGAGATCATCAAATCATGAAGGAACTAGGATTATTTCATTTTACAACATCCATTCTCTAGGTTGTCATTCTAAAAGTCATAGTGAAAGCAAAATCTAAGATCCATTATGATTCAAGGAATCCTTAGAGATAGGAAACAATGGAACGGTTTTAAGGAATAGTGTTATCAATTTATTTCTTATTTTGATTTCCCTAATATAATATACTTCATTGATTGTGTGTTTCTCTACTCACATTTTACCACACACATAAAAATGGCGCCCACCGTGGGGCCCGAGCCCTCATTTTTATTGATGTTTTCTAGAAAGTGTGTTTACAGGTTTTGACGAGAAAAGTTTTAGCATGATTGTGACTTATTTCGGTGCATCCGAAACATCTTTTGACGCATACAATCCTTATTACGATGCATCCCATCTATTTTTCAGCGCATCTGGCTTATGTTTTGGTGTATACAAGGGGTCTTTTAGCACATTCAATATGTCTTTTAGCATATTAAGTAGATTTTCAAGTGCATACAGTAGTTTTCATAGCGCATCTGTGTGATTTTCTAGCACATTGAGTCTCTATTATGGCGCATCTAATTTATTTTGCAGAAATCCATAATTCTGAGAACTAATCTATATCTCTCTATTTTGCAGGTATTTTAAACGCTATCAAAGACTTTGTTGAAACTATAAGAATGTTGTCAAAGAAAAATAATCTGAAAATACTAAGGGTTGTTTTGTAGGGGCTGAAGCTATTTATGTCTTCTTTTTTATTAAGTTAGGCACTTAGCTTGATTAGAAGGATAATTGAACAAACATGTCTATTGTGCTTGTAGAGTGGTAGGCATATGCTCTTTCCTTAACTGGGTGATCAAAAATCCAAACCCATTCTTTTCATTTTATTGCTATTTTATCCTTAGAGGGCCTTTCTGGTGGGAAAAGTAATCACCCCAGGGAACAACCCAACCGGGAACACGCTAAAGCCAAGCGAATTCCACCCGGTATATAAGTGTGGGTACTTGAGGAAAGTTCAAGTATCACGAGGATTGTTCCAAAAATAAGGGAAACAATGGTCTCTTGCCGTATGGATGATCCCCCATGAATGAAATGCCTATACTAGAACCTTCTTCTTATAGTAAGCCAAAATCCCATTCTATTTGCTGGTCCAAGAGGTCTAACCTCTGAAGTCGTCCCATATTCTTGTGGCTTTTAGTAGAGATGAAAAGTTCATCATGGGAGATTCATGAGAACTGAAGCTTAGATGACTCGAGAAGTGAGTGTCGAGAAAGGGGGAGCCAGTGTGGTCAAGCTTCTAATCATCCACTAAAAGTAAGCATAGCTGGAGTAAAATCCAAGTGGGAATCTAGTGAATATTGTCCTGCACAACCTTAGGAGTTGTACTTGTCTGATGTGTCTTACATGTGTGTTTTAAAATAACATTGAAAACAAACCTCACACACAAAAATGTATAATCACTGATTCAAAAGAACATCCATTCAAACAATCATTTCCCTCCTTGGAAAATAAGAAAAATCAACGAGACTGTCAAAAACATTGAACATTTTCCAGATTAGTGCATACATTCCCTATTCTGTCGCATATACTACTTTTTCTAGCGCATCTAAGTCATTTTCCAATGCATATAGTCTTTGTTTTAGTGCATCTAGGGCTTTTTCTAGCGCATTTGATTCTTGTTATAACACATTTTCTCATACTTTTAACGCATTTGGCCTACAAAAAATCTAGTTGAAATCTCATCTAGGGGTAGTCTAGCGCATCTCTTGCTATTTTTAGTGCATATTGTCTATTATTTGGTGCATTTGAGTCATCTTTTAGCTCATATAACCCACATTTGAGCACATATAGTCCCTGCTCTGGCACATTTAGTCTTTGTTCTAGTGCATATAGTCCATTCTCTAGCGCATCTGAGGGGCAGTCTGATGCATCCATGTCATGTTTTATTGCATCTCTGCAATCTTTTAGCGCATCCATACCCTATTTTAGTGCATGCAATTAATCCAAAATCCAGAGAGCTAAATTCACTTTCTGTCCGAAATTTAAACTCACAGTTCATGATCCTTTTCAAAATAGAACCATTCCTTAGCCACAACAGTGTTTTACCTTTATTGAAAATGATCTATACAAGTGAAATTATCTTAATTAAGCTGAGATCTATCATCCTAGAGTTCCTAAACATCCATCATACCTCTGATTATTAAGCTAAGTTTCCTCATCGGGATCTGCCATCCTTCATCACGAAACAAAGTTGTATAACCAAATTTAACTTAGTCTTATCAATAGAATTTTTCATTCTATTTGACTTATTTATTATCCTTGGCACTCTTTCAAATAAAGATCAAATTTTAGTCAAATCATAACACTTGTATGCCCATTCAAACAAGATCACAAAGGAAAAAACTCAAAGAAAAAGAACTTGAAACTCAAAACACCATGGCTGAAGCTGAAGAAAATCCTTTTCATAGACTCCACACACCTAAATGTGAGTAAATAACTGAGGAAGACATCCAAATTTCACAACAAGATCCTAACTTCCACAAATTCATGGATAAAGTTTCAGAAAAAGATGGAGAAAAATACCTTTTAATGCTAGCTAAACAAGGTGTCAAATTACTTGATGACTTTGATGTTAATCAACTGAAACAAGCACCCAAAAGGACTGAAAATAATCCACCAAACATAGATCCAGTGGTTTCCTTAACCAATCAAATGTAAAATATGCAACAACAACTTCTTGACATGCAAAGAGGAACCACAAAAAGATACTTGATACAAGACATATGCCCATATCCTTTTGATCAAGCTATCAACATGATACCCTTTCCTAAGCATTGTGAATTCTCAAAGTATGATAAATACAATGGTAAAATAGATCCTATAGATCATCTAAGGGAATTTTGAACCATGAGCCTTGAATTTGTGCACGAAGAGACTTATTTGATGAGATTGTTTCCACACAGCCTAGGTGGACAATGCATGGAATGGTTCTCCAAATTTGCACCAGGAATAAGATCCTTTGAAGAGTTGGTTAACAAATTCATCACCCAATACTCTTACAACATCCAACATGAGATAACCATGAAAGACCTTTGCAATACAAAACAACAAATGGGTGAATCATTCCTCATATTTTTGCAAAGATGGAGAAGATTGTTTGCAAGATATTCTCATCCCACACCTGAAAAGGAAAAGATGGAAATCTTCATCGATAATTTAAATGATGAGATGATCTATAGACTTGAATTAAAATATCCACCTACCTTTGAGAAATTGATTAAAAATGGAATCAAAATAGAAGAAGCTTTGGTCAAGAGAGGAGTCTTGAAAATTTACAATGAAAATAACTCAACAAACTCCTCTAATAATTATAATAACAATGATAGACCAAAGTTTTGGAAAAAAAACAAGAATACTGGTCATAATGATGTTTTAGCTGAAACACAAAATGCAAAACCAGTGTTTCAATTGACAACAACTACCACCAAGACCAATCAAAACAATAATCCAACCAAAAATCAAATCAACAACCAAGATACCAATCAAAACAACAATCCAAACAATATTGGATCTAAACCATCAAATCAAAGGAGGTTCACACCTTTGGGACAATCACACGAATCAACATTAAAGGAGCTTCTTGAAGCCAAGGTTATAACATTACCAGAAGTAAGAGATTGGGAACCAAGAGTAAAACCTTCATGGTGGAATGATGCACATTATTGTGACTTTCATAGAAACAAAGGACACAAGACAAATGATTGCATGCAACTGAAAAATTTGGTACAAGATTTGATTGATAGAAAATAAATATTTGTAGGACCCCAAACAAATGTTGATCATGGAGTCTTTAAGAATCCTTTACCAAACTACGAAAAGGGGGAGTCCTCTTCATCAAAAACCAAAGGAAAAAATGTGAACTATGTTTATGATTCCACCATTCACCATATTGAAGTATTTGAAATTCAAACCAAAGATATTGAAATCAAGGACCAAAAATACATTATTCCACCTGAGAATCAAGTTGATGACATCATAATTGAACATGAATGAAGCACTGCTATAGCTGATACTCATCTTCATGACATTAACACCAAATCACACTAAATTAATGACATCATACCAATCAATCTTATCACAAATGTTGTTGTAAATGATAATTAGATTAATGTCATTAAAATCAGAGAAAAACAAGACCATCAACCAGTCAATGCAACCACAAGGGGGCAAGCCAAAGTGATATTGAAAGGAGCTACATATAAGACAATTGCTGCCCCTACAACTCAATACAACACAATTGATCAATTGCAAAAAATCCCAGCTCAAATATTAATATTGGAACTGCTGAAAATTTCACCAGCTCACAAAGAAATTCTGGAACAAGCCCTAGTAGCCACCACAGTACCAAATAATCTAGAATTTTGTCTCTTCCAAGCTATGGTGGGATACTTGACCGCACCTCATTGCCTATCATTTTCTAAAAATGATGACATATCACTTACCCATCCACACAATGTTGCCCTCCACATTGAGGTTCTAATTCACAAACACCGGGCCAAACGTGTTCTGATAGATGGAGGAGCTAGTTTAAATATCTGTACTTTAAAAATTGTCTGTGCACTTGGATATTCTGAAAATGCCATTGATGCTAGAAGAAAAATCACTATAAATGCCTATGATGATGAAGAGAGATCCTCCCATGGATTGATTGTATTACCCATTCAAGTAGGGCCCATTGTGAAGGATATAATTTGCTAGGTGTTAGATAAGGAGTTGACATAAAACATACTCTTGGGATGTCCTTGGATTCATGAAATGCAAGCAGTACCTTCAACATATCACCAATGCTTGAAATTTCCTTTCAATGGATAGGAAATCACCATTTCAGCTAACTCTAATAATCCTCAAAATTGCAACACACTCAAAACAACCCAAGATTATTTTGTGCCACATAACAGAGAAGCTCACACTCCTACTTCATCAAATAATGAAAGACAACTAAATTTTGTATCAAAGTGGGTTGAGAAAAATGACCAGTCAAAGGATAAGAGCATCAATGGCTCTACTTCATCAGGTAATGAAAGTCAATCAAATTCTTCATCAAATCAGCTTGAAGAAAAGGTTCAATCAAAAGATAAAGGCACTGGTAGCTCTACTCCATCAAATCATGAAAGTGAACTCAATTTATTATCCAAATAGATGGAAAAGATCCAATTAAAAGACAAATGCATGGGGGAATATTCATTTGAGCAATCATTGTTTCACAATTACTACCTTCACCAAAATCCTATGGGCAACCATCAACATCAAGACAAACATCTTCACAACCAATCACACTCTTTGACTATAGATTTATAAAATCAAGCAGTCAAGCTAATGAATCTAAGGATAAAGAAATATTAAATTGGTTGTACAAAGATGAAGAACAATCACAAGCATCAACTTCTAATATCCAAACGAAACAATATGGTAAAGGAAAAACAATCAGAGAAGATGGGGTATGAAGGACAAGGACCTATCGGTAAAAGAAAAGAAGGCATTGTAGAACCAATCGAGCCTCTCACACTCCATGCAAAAGACAAGACAAGACTAGGTTATAAAGAATAAACAAAGGAAGACATAAAAGAGAAGGTTGTTGAGAGAATCCTCCAATTGCGAGATAGTTCAAAAACTAATTCAAATGAGTATGAGTGGGATTCACTGTTTGAGGAGTCTTGTCAAGATAAGGAAGTTGATATAATATAGAGGTATACTCCCATATGGACAAAGGGACAAGGCTCAGGTTCTAGACCCCTTGAATTTGAATCACAACGTATCGATGGCTCAAGTGAGGATGAAAAAACATCGAACGAGATAGACAATATAGAGGAGAGTAACATCATAGACCTCGACATTTCCATTGCTATCCTGACACTTACCACTTATGATTCAAACCAATCCAATGACTCTTTACCATTATTACATCCTGAACTCACTGACTAGGAGGAAATCGAGTCTCTTGATGTCCCTATCTTTGCAAACAATGATGCCATTGCTAAATTCCTTTGCTCTAATAATCCTGAAACATGTTCCACCAGCGAATCTCATAATGGAGCTTCAAGCTAGGAGGGTCCCAAATCTCCCAACTGCAAAATAAAAAATATGAAAAATTGATCTAATGGTGAAAACCATTCAATGGTAGTATTAGATCAAGAAAAAGTAAAAATAAAGAGCACATCTAACGGTGAAAACCTCTTTGAGGCAC
Source organism: Sequoiadendron giganteum (assembly GCA_007115665.2). Taxonomy (NCBI): domain Eukaryota; kingdom Viridiplantae; phylum Streptophyta; class Pinopsida; order Cupressales; family Cupressaceae; genus Sequoiadendron; species Sequoiadendron giganteum. The sequence goes on along the minus strand of CM021110.1, from coordinate 141,905,091 downwards.
CGAAATATGGAAGATTTGACACTCTTCCCAAACACTATCATGAAAGATCATCAGTACTGGTTGAACCTACACAGTGCATCAATGTTGGTATGGTAGAAATAGTAAAGACCATACATCTAGAAACATCCTTGACAGATCAGGAAAAGCCAAGCTTCATTAAATTATTTGAAGAGAGACAAGTCAAATTTGCTTAGTCCTACGCTGATATGCCAGGTATAGATCCAAACTTGATAATGCATCATTTATCTCTACCACCTGGGGTGAAACTTGTCAAACAAAAACTCAAGAAAATGCATCCACATATCACCTTATTGGTAAAAGCAAAATTGAAGAAATTGTTAGATGTTAGGTTCATTCGATCAATTGATTATGTTGAGTGGATTTATAACATTGTATCAGTTTCTAAACCAAATGGCAGCATCAAGATATGTACTGATTTCAGAGACCTCAACAAAGAATGTCCAAAGGATGATTTTCCTTTGCCCAACATTGACATCATTGTGGACTTGATAGCAAGACATTCCATGTTATCACTCATGGATGGCTTCTCATGATACAATCAGATAAAATCAACACTACAAGATCAAGAGAAAACAATGTTCACATGTCGATGGGGTACCTTTTGTTGGAACATCATGCCTTTTGGTTTGAAAAATGCAGGAGCAACATATCAGCGAGCAATGACCACCATCTTCCATGACATGATGCATACCTTTATGGAGGATTATGTAGATGAAATTTTGGTTAAACAATTAACCAAAGAGGGACACCTGGAAATCTTAGACAAAGTCTTCACTCGATTGAAAAAATTCAATGTAAGATTAAACCCAAAGAAATGTGTGTTTGGTGTGACATCAACAAAACTGTTGGGGTACAAAGTGTCAGAAAAAGGCATCAAAGTGGATCTTTCCAAAATAAAAGAAATCATGGAAATGCCACCACCAAAGAAAATTAGTCAGCTGAGATCTTTGTAGGGATGTTTCCAATCTATCAGGGGGTTCATTGCACAACTGGCAAATAAAACTCATCCATTTAATTACTTGCTACATAAAAGTGTTTTTCTTCAAATGGGATAAAAAATGTGAAGCAAATTTCAATCAATTGAAACAATATATGATGTATCCTCCCATACTGGTTCCACCTATGGAAGGAATCCCACTATTACTCTACATAGCAAAAAATGAAGTATCTTTGGGCACTCTATTAGCACAGGAAGATTTTGCGGGAAAAGAAAGGGCTATTTATTATATCAGTAGAACATTGAATGGCTATGAAATCAACTACACCTTCATTGAAAAATATTGTCTGGTGGTAGTATTCTCTACTCAATAGCTGCGACATTACATGTTAACCCTTACATTCAAGCTCATAGCTAAGATTGATCCATTGAAATATTTACTCAGTAAATCCACCCTAACAGGAAGACTAGCGAAGTGGGTAATGATTTTGAGCGAGTTTGACATCCAATATGTAGACCGAAGACCCATCAAGGGTCAGGTGATAGCCGATCAGTTAGCCAAAGCAACACTACAAGATGATCATCCAATGAGCATTGAGTTTCTAGATGCAAATGTCCTTACCATATCATCTCAACAATGGATGTTATATTTTGATGGGTCTTACACACAACACACATCAGGCGCTGGAATCCTGTTTGTCACACCTCAAGGACATACCATCCAATAATCTTATAGGCTCATGTTTCCTTGCATGAATAACACGATTGAGTATGAAACACTCATCATTGGGATCAAGGTGGCAGTCGATTGGAGGATCAAATAGTTGCAAGTCTATGGAGATTCTCAACTAGTCATAAACCAGGTGAATGATGATTATCAGACAAAGGATGACAAATTAATGCCATATAAGAGAATGGTGGATGATTTCAAAAAGTATTTTGTTGAGATCAAATTTGAGCAAATTCCAAGAGCGGATAATTTTTGGATGTTGTGGTCAAGTTGCTGATATGTGGTTGTCATTGATTCCAACACTATTAGTATTAATGTCTTTAAGATTGTATATGTTGAGGATATTGAGAAAATTGTAATAAAATATGTTACAGGTTGTCTATGAAGCAATGAAGATCAGTATGGTAGTAAGTTCAATATGTTGATAGTGAGATGTTGCAGATTAAAGGATTTGTTTTCAAGCCTATCTAGTTTCTACTCTGAAAGTTTTAGAGGTGCACATTAAGATTTGAGCAAGTTATAAGTTTATGTGTCTTGACAACTATTTTGTTATTGCAAATGGTGTTCATGGAAGAAGATAACGTATATCTGATAAACAAAGTTGTTGCATATGTTACTGTGGTGCTCATGGACATTCCTAAATCATGTTTTATCTGTGTTGCACATCCACATTGATCATTGTGCTTGCGATCCGAGATTTTCTCTTGCATGTTCATATTTTTCATGCTCATGGCCGACAAGGTGTTTGAAGCATGTTGTGGATCTTCGAGGAAGAATATTTGAAGGTGTTTTGTGTTCGAGAACATTATTTTAGGTCTCCACTATGTTGTGGCTGACCTTGGTTGATGTGCATTGATAATCCTTATTGTTTTGGGCCTATAGTTTGCATTCATTCTATTATTTTGTTGAAGTCGGAATGAAGCAATGTAATTTCTTGTTGTGGATATATATAAGTGATTGTTTCTTCATTTGGTATGTGTGTGAAATGCGAAGTGTTCGAATTCTATGTGCAAAAATGGTTCAGATCATTCGAAGGCAGATCAAAGTGTGAAGAAGAGTGAAATAAAGTGAAGAAGTGTTCATGTGCTTAACCAAAACTGTACTCAAGCATTAGCAGATGCTACTTTCTCAGTTCAAATTCTTTAGATGGATTTAATCTGAATGTTTTCTATAAGACAGTGAGTCTTCCTTTGAGTAGTGAGCTCTAGGCAGTGTACCTGAATGCATGTGCATTCCTCATATATTTTTCTTATACTTTTAACATGGTATAACTTGTGGATTAACCTCCACCATGGTTTTTCCCCTAGCAAGGTTTCCACACAAAAATATTGGTGTATGTGTGTTTCTGATGTGTTGTTGATTCATGCTTTCACTGTTATTAATCAGATATGAGAATGAATGTTAATAAGTTTGAAATTCTATGACAAATGATTCACCCCCAGCTCTCAGTTATCTACCCTTGTGTTGCCAACAATTGGTATCAGAGCAAGTTCCTTGGAAGAATTTTAACAACTTGAGGTGATCCGGGATGGTGACATACAAGAAGGATAGTCTGAGATTTGATGGAACAAATTATTCTCTGTGGAAGACTCGAATGGAGTGTCATCTGAGATGCATTGTTGAATCCTACTAGAACATTACATTCAATAGGTATGTTATTCCTCAAAATGGTCCTACTACTACTGCTGAGATTAGGGATGCTGAATATAACATTAGGGCTAAGGAAGCATTGTTGAGTTCTTTGACTGATTCTAAAATGACGAATGTTATAGAGTTGAGGACTGCTTATGAGATCTGGAAAAATTTGGAAACTTTATATGAAGGTGATGCTAATGTGAAGATGGCTAAGCTATAGAGTCTGAAAGGAAAATATGAATTGTTAAAAATGGGTAATGATGAGAATATTGCTACTTTCATGCAAAGAGTGAATAAACTTGTGTGTGGTATCAGATGTGCTGGTGGATAGGTGGATGAATCAAAGATAACTGCCAAAGTGCTTAGATCCTTTCTTGATGCATACAAAATAAAAGCTGTAGCCATTGAGGAGCTCCGAACTGTGACAAATATAACCAGAGATATGTTGGTTGGTAAACTTACTGCTTTTGAGTTGAGTGAATTCGGTAATGCCCCTCCGAAGATAAACTTTGCATTTAAAGCTACTACTTCTGGGAGAGACAAGCAAAGATATGATCTGGGTGAAAGTTCTTCTAGAAAGGTATTCAGATATGAGGAAGAAATGAGATAGATTGAAGAAGAAGAAAGAGAACTGAATGAGCTTGAAGCACTTATTGTCAAAAGGGAAGCCAAAGGAGAGGGTAAGTATAAAGGAAAGTTGCCTATTAAATTTTTTTCTTGCAACAAGATAGGTCATTTTGTATCAAGGTGTCCATAAAGAGTTCTTAAGCCAATACCTTACAAGCCTAAATTTCAAAAGAAGTGTTACTGTGCTACTGATGAAGGGGTGACAGATGATGAATCTATCAAAGGGAATGTAAGTGAATATGACTTTGTATTTATTGCTATCAAGGAAAATAACCCTATGTCTAATGAATCTGCTAGTTGTACAAATGTGGAGAAAGCTCTATCTGCTCGAGTTGAAGGAAAAGATGAATGGGTAATTGACAATGGATGCTCACATCACATGATAGGTGATAAAAGTAAAATTTTAAGCCTAGAGAAGTATGATGGTGGTGTTGTAAGATTTGGTAATAACAATGGTGGTATAATCCATGGTAGAGGATGTATTTCTTTTGATGGTAAGCATAATACTGATGATGTTCTTTATGTTGAAGGTTTGAAGCATAGTCTTCTGAGTGTTGGACAGATGGTTGATAAGGGATACAATATTCAATTCAAATATGGAAAATGCAACATGCTGGGAAGTTCAAGAAATGTGATTGCTTCAAGTACTAAAACAAAAGGTAACATCTTTCATTTGAATGTTGATAGTAAAAGTTGTTTGATTGCTCAAGTTGATGAAAGTTGGTTGTGGCATAGAAGAATGTGTCATGTAAACTTTGACAATATTATCAAGATAAGTTCCTCACAGGCTGTGAGAGATCTTCCTAATTTGGTGAAGCCTACTAATACCACATGCAAGGAATTTCAATTAGGAAAACACACTAGAATTTCATTTCAGAGCAAACAACATTGTTCAGATGAATTGTTGGAGCTTGTGCATATTGACTTGTGTGGTCCTGCTAAAATCAGAAGTCTACAAGGTTATAGGTACTTCATGTTGCTTATTGATGATTACTCTAGGATGATGTGGGTTACTTTCTTAAGGGATAAATATGAAGCTCTAGAAAAGTTCAAGATCTTTAAGGCTATGGTTGAGACAGAGATCAGATAGAGGTGGTGAATTTACTTCCAGTGAGTTTAATTATTTTGTGAAGAACATGGGATAAAGAGATAATTATCTACACCACGGACCCCTCAACAGAATGGAGTTGTGGAAAGGAAAAATAAGATAGTTCAAGATGCTTCTAGAACTATGATTTTGGAAGGAAATGTCCCTCATATCCATTGGAGAGAAGTTGTGAGTATTGTTGTTTATATCCTTAATCAGGTACAAGTCAAAGGTAATACTGGTAAGACTTCTTTTGAGCTATGGTTTGGTCATAAGACTACTTTTAGATATTTCAAAATCTTTGGGAGTAAATTCTATATTAGGATAAATGAAGATAAAGGAAAATTTGGTGCTACAAGTGATGAAGGAATCTTTCTTGGTTATTCTACTAAGAGCAAGGCCTATCGGTGCTACAACAAGAGATTAAAGAAAATGGTTGAAAGTGCAAACGTTAAGGTTGATGAAGACATTGCCAGACCCTCCAAAACTTGTGGATATGATTCTGATGATCATAATGATAGTACAAACAAGAGTCGGACTTCAAATCAAGTTTAGATCATTCCGGTGAATCAAGAAGATCAAGAAGAAGGAGAGACTAGTGAAAGTATAGAAGAGAGATCACAAGAGCCTAAAATTCAAGAACACTCTAAGACTCCAAGGTATGTGAGATTAAATCATTCAGAAAATCAAATTATAGGAGATAAGAACAAAGGTGTCCAGACTAGGAGAAGAATTACAAAAGAATACTGTCTAATTTCAAAGGCTGAGCCAAGTAATGCCAATGAAGCATGCAAAGATGAACATTGGATTGAAAAAATGGAAGAAGAACTACAACAAATTGAGAAGAATAATACATGGATTCTTGTTCCTAGACCTAAAGACAAAAATGTAATTGGAACTAAATGGGTCTTTAGAAACAAACTGAATGAACAAGGTGGAGTTATCAGAAACAAAGCAAGACTGGTATGCAAAGGATACTCTCAGATGGAAGGAATTGACTTTGAAGAAAAATTTTCTCCTATTGCTAGAATTGAAGTTGTGAGACAGTTTCTTGCTTATGCTGCTTACAAAAACTACAAAGTTTATCAGATGGATGTCAAGTCAGCATTTCTAAATGGTGAATTAGAAGAAGATGTGTATATTGAGCAACCTGATGGATTTTAATTGATTGATTAGGGAGATATGGTTTGTTAGTTGAAGAAAGCATTACATGGACTCAAGCAAGCCCCTAGAGCTTGGTATGCCAGATTGGATAAATACTTGCTGAAGCTTGGATTCAACAAAGGTGCTGCTGATAGTAATCTATATTTCAAGATTGATGATGATAAAGATTTATTTGTGGAAGTCTTTGTTGATGATATCATTTTTGGAGGAGATGATGGTTTGTGCATGAAGTTTTCTAATGAGATGTAGAATGAGTTTGAGATGTCAATGATTGGAGAGTTGAAATTATTTTTGGGATTGCAATCACTCAGGTAGATAAAGGGATCTTTATATCTCAGTCCAAGTATGTGAGAGAACTGCTAAAGAAGTTTGGTATGGAAGATTCAAAACCAGTTGGTACATCCATGGTAACCGGATGTAAGTTGACACAAGATGATGATTCTCTGAAGGCAAATTAGACTAGATACAGATCAATGATTGGTGGATTGATTTATTTGACTCAAACTAGACCTAATATCATGAATTTTGTATGCATTGTTGCTATATTTCAAGCTGATCTTAATGAATCTCATGTGACTATTGTGAAGAGAATTTTTAGATACTTGAAGGGAATAGTTGATTTTGGCCCGTGGTATCCTAAAGATGATGATCTTACTTTAAGTGCCTTTACTGATGTTGATTGGGTAGGAGATGTGAATGATAGGAAAATTACTAGTGGTGGTGCATTTTTCTTGGGAAAGAAACTGATTTCATGGCTAAGCAAAAATAAGAATGTCGTTTCTTTGTCTACTACAGAGACAAAATATATTGTTGTTGCTAGCAATTGTACTCAAGTATTGTGGATGAAGCAGATGTTGAAAGATATCAGAGTTGTGTATGATGAATCTATTGCCATATTCTATGATAACTCAAGTGCTATAAACATTTCTAAGAATCCAGTGCTGCATTCAAAAACCAAGCATATATCTATCAAGTACCACTTTTTCAGAGATAAGGTGAGTGATAAGGAAGTTAGACTGGAGTATGTGCCTACTAAGGAACATATTGTAGACATCTTTACTAAGCCTTTTAGCAAGGATAGTTTTGAGTATCTCAAAGGGAAGTTAGGGGTGATTACCCCTCCTAATTAGAACTAAGATGCATAGTCTTTGCATTAGTCTGTGCATTCACAGTCATATCTTGATTTGGATTGATGTTGTGGTGGTTTCTACTCAGGGGGAGTAGTTAGATGATTTAGATATGTGGTTCAGAGCTTGTGTACCTTTTCCATTGATGTCAAAGGGGGAGAAGAGTAATGTGAAAAACTCTTGGAGAACTAAGGGAGAGAAGAGCAATGTGTAAAGGGGAGATTGCTAGAAGAAGAGTTAGTTGCGTTGATGGTGTGTTTTTCACATCATGTGTTGCCATCAATGCCAAGGGGGGAGATTGTTAGATGTTGTGGTTGAGATTATGATATGTGGTTGTCATTGATGTCAACACTATTAGCATTAATGTCTTTAAGACTATATATGTCGAGGATATTGAGAAAATTGTAATAAAATATGTTACAGGTTATCTGTGAAGCAGTGAAGATCAGTATGGTAGTAAGCTCAGTATGTTGATAGCAAGATGTTGCAGATTAAAGGGTTTATGTTCAAGCCTATATATTTCTACACTGAAATTTTAAGAGGTGTGCATGAATATTTGAGCAAGTTATGAGTTTCTGTGTTCTAACAACTATTCTATTATTGCAAATGGTGTTCACGGAAGAAGATAACGTATATATGATAATAAATTTTTTTGTGTATGTTACTGTGGTGTTCATGGACATTCCTAGATCATGTTCTATTTGTGTTGCATGTCTGCATTGATCATTGTGCTCATGATCCGAGATTTTCTCTTGCATGTTCATGTTTTTCATGTTCATGGCCGACAAGGTGTTTGAAGCGTGTTGTGGATCTTCGAGGAAAAATATTTGAAGGTGTTTTGTGTTCAAGAACATTATTTTGGGTCTCTACTATGTTGTGGCCAACCTTGGTTCATGCACATTGATAATCCTTATTGTTTTGGGCTGACAATTTACATTCATTCTATTATTTTGTTGAAGCTGACATGAAGCAATATAATTTCTTGTTGCAGATATATAGAAGTGATTGTTTCTTTATTTGGTATGTGTGTGAAATGCGAAGTGTGCAAGTGCTATGTGCAAAAAAGGTTCAGATCATTTGAAGGCATAGCAAAGTGTGAAGAAGAGTGAAATAAAATGAAGAAGTGTTCATGTGCTTAACCGAAACTATACTCAAGCATTAACATATGCTACTTTCTTAGTTCAAATTCTTCAGATGGATTTAATTTGAATATTTTCTGTAAGATAGTGAGTCTTCCTTTGAGCAGTGAGCTCTAGGCAGTGTGCCTGAATGCATGTGCATTCCTCATATATTTTTCTTATACTTTTAACAAGGTATAACTTGTGGATTAACCTCCACCATGGTTTTTCCCCTAACAGGGTTTCCACACAAAAATCTTGGTGTTATGTGTGTTTCTGATGTGTTGTTGATTCATGCTTTCACTGTTATTAATCAAATATGAGAATAAAGGTTAATAAGTTTAATAAGTTTGAAATTTGGTGACAATTGATTCACCCCCCTTTCAGTTGTCCGTCCTTGTGTTGCCAACAATAACAAAGCTGCTGATGCAATGGAAACAATTGCTTCTCTTCTGCAGATACCTGAAAAACAAAGCCATTATGAGTTCATGGTGGAACAAGTACTTAACCCTGCCTATGACAACCCTGAATCCCAAGTCATTTTCCATCTAGTTGATGTTGAGTCCTCGATTTATGGAAAGATCTATGCTTATTTAAGAGATAATACCCTTCCACTCGATCTATCTTGAAACCATAAACTTAATTTTATCTGCCAAGATGTGCAACACACCCTGATAGTAGATGTACTCTATCGACGAGGTCTTGATGGAACTCTCCTTCTTTGTCTTAAACATAATGAATTTGAAATGACCTTACATGAAGTTCATGATGGTATATGTGGAAATCATTCAAGTGGACTAACTCTCGCTAAGAAACCCCTATTTTTGGGGTATTACTAGCCAAATATGGAGAAGGAGTCTTTTCAATTCATCAAGAAATGCCAAAAATGCCAAATCTATGGAAACCTAATACATGCAAAAGCCCAAGAGTTACAACCATTTGCATCAACATGGCCTTTCCGTCAGTGGGGATAGGATCTTGTAGGCAAAATTCATCCACCTTTGTCGAATGGACATAAATTCATCATCACAACCACAAAGTATTTTACAAAGTGGATTGAAGATGCTCCTCTAAACACAATCACTAGAAAACAAATCACATCCTTCATCCTAAATTACATCATTTTTAGGTATGACATTCCCTAGTCCATTGTAAAAGGTTTCATATCTAGCATCGGTTTTCTACACCATACTATCCTCAAGGAAATGGCCAGGTAGAGGCCTCAAACAAAACCATTTTGAAGATCCTAAAGAAAACTGTCAACGATGCTGGACATGACTGGCATGTTCAGTTAAATCCTTCTTTATGGGCATATTGTACCAGTATCTGCACCCCGACAAGAGCCACACCATATGCTATTGTCTATGGATTAGAGGCCATTTTACCTATTAAGGTTGAGCTACCATCACTCTGTGTGTCATTGAAGGGAATCATTTCAGATGAAGATTATCGAGTGTCTAGGTTACAAGAGTTGGAACTGTTGGATGAACGTCATCAACAAGCTGTGGATCACCTAAAAGACTATCAATAGTAGGTGTCCAAAAGTTATAATCACAGATTTAAACCCAAAAAATTTCAAGTTGGTGACTTGGTCTTGAAAGAAAATCCCTGTTATTAGCAAGACAGAGAAAATAAAGGAAAGTTTGAACTGAATTGGCTATGACCTTTTGTCATTGTATCAGTCTATGGATCAGGAGCATATCAACTATCCATGCCTGAAGGGGATCTATTTGAGGAACCTATGTGATGGGACTTTTAAAATTTGTTAAACTTTTGCCTAGTTTTGGGGCGTGTTTGTTCAACTTTCATGATTGGGGCTCTAGTGTTTAGGGTTTTGTTACCCATGCTGGGATTAGTTTTTATCAAATAAACCCTCACATTATAATTTTGTGTTGACCTGTTATTATGGGTTGCCATTTTTTTAAGTCGTTCGGCTGAGCCTTGTCCGTCATGCTATTACCAACCCCTTTACCCGACCTGTCAATTTTTTTTTTCCTCCACGTTCGGGTTTTAATATTATTTTTCCTAAAACGGGTGGGTTTTCCCAATGTTTAGACTTGGGCATAAATTTTCTATCCTCCGAGGATTTTTTCTCATTTTCCTAGTCTGCCCCACTGTTATAAATGACCTTTTTCCATGTGCAGATTGGCGAGCCGTCAGATCAGAGGGTTCAAATCTAGACTGTTCCTTGTAGACCTCATAAGGTTTCTTGTTGATGTCACTAAAGTGGTGAGGTATGCGAGATGCTGCCATTTGTCACGTACTGTGGAGTGGGGCCTATCTTGATGTGCCAACGATAACAAATGGGTGTCAAATCAATGGCGACTATTTAATGACAAGGATTAATTATGATCATCCCTCGCCAGCCTTGCACGATCAGATTAATGTTTTTGAAAGTGCCACAAGGTGTGTGAGTTGGTGACACATTGCCTAGCTCTACGGTACAAGGTGGTTGGATGGGGCCTACTGCTAGTTCACATCTCTCTAATTGTGGGGTATGTGATTGGCTGCTAGGTTTACCATGTGGTGATGTGGGTTTTCAATGATCTTTGACTCGATTTGAGTCGTCCAACATGCCAGGTCCTTATCACATCAATGATCTAAATTCAAAATTGTAATCCACCCATGTGATGACTATTTGCGCTCTGCAAGTTACATTCATTAATGGTGCAAGTTTTTTAATGAATCTCATCCTGATTTTCATGCGTGCGAGCGGTATTCACCTGGTAATCATGATGGGTTGTACGCATTTTTCCATGAGCTTGGAGATATTTTGTGGTTGCAACATTAGCCACTAATTGCTCGCTTGCTCGTACTGCAATTGGAGCAATTAACATTCTCTGCACTGGCTTGCTTGATAAATGCCTGCTAATTGCTCATTAGCATCATTGCATTTTTGAGTTTGTGTTCATTTGCAGGTAATTGGTTTTTTTGCTGAGTGTTGAACTTGTGAATAGGATGGATAAGTCTATGGTTCCTTTTTCCCCATTACGAAGAAGTGCCAGGATGGGCGCAAAGAATTTGCAGTGGGAGGAGAAACCAATTGAATAGAGTATTGTCCCTAGTGCTTTTGGGGCAGTTGTTGAAGGTGTTGGGTTTGTCCCAACTCGAGCCAGAAGCAGTTCCCACCTCAGGGGAAAGGTCATCCGGGTTGAAGTGGAAAACTATCCAATAATGAGGGAATTCAAGGATGAACATAGGTTGGCTAGGGTTGAGATGAGGTCTAGATGTTACGAGTCACCTATTGAGCTTTCTATTGGCTGTGGTGGTGAAGGGTCTGAAACTGATTTGGACTATCATGATTACCTTGTGGCCCTGACTGAGCTGGTGGGAGCGGATGAGGAGGTCCTCGCAGCTTCTCCAATTGCTGCAATGGCATCGTGTGCTATTTTTGGGTCTGGTGTTGATGCAAACAAAGGTAAAATGATGGTCTCACTTCATACTAAAGCGATAACGAGGAGTGGTTGCATGTATCGAGGCTATATGGTTGTTCATGGTGCAAGGTGATGATATGGTCGCAGGGGTTGTGCTTTTTGGTTTTGGTGTTGTTTCTACTGTTTAGGTCAGATGTGGACGTGCGTGTGGGTGATGCGATGGCTTTTGTTTTGTTAGACTGGTTACGAGGGTGTAACCATTTTGATTTCTCTATTCGTAGTATGGTTACTTTTTGATGATGGGGAATTTTGAGATGTAATCGAAAATTTCATTTGGTAAAAATAAAATTCGGTTGAAATCAACAATTGAGCCTGATGCTTGTTGCTCTTCTGACCTATAAAGGAGATTTCAAGGCTCATTGTTGAGGTCGGATTTTTGAAGTCCAAAAGTTTAGGAAGGTGTACAGCTAGAAAAATAATGCAGTATCTGGAAGGTTTTAGCTAGGAAGTCATTTTGGGTTGGTTATGTACGTAAGATAAGTGTACTATGCTTTTTTAATTATTGATATCGAAAGAAGTCTAAAAATTTAAGACAATTGCTCTCCTGTAAATGAAGTTATCAATGATTCCTCCATTCATCTTCAATGGTATATTTAAATGTGTGATTCATTTTCTTGCTTTAACTTAAGGAGTTAATCAAATGCTTGAAAATAATTACAAATTTGTGGTAATATGCTTGGGATATGCTAAAGCGTATTGTTTCAAAATATTGAAAGTCTTATAATGTAAGGCATTATAAAGATAGTTCAAGGATATCAGGGTTATATCTTGTGTGACTTTCACCCAATTGAATGAGGCATTGGTTAATTCATTTAATATCCTTTTTAACATTAAAAAATGTCACCCTAAATGGTGTGGGCTTGAAGTCAAAACATTTTAAAATCAAATTCTATCTCTCTTGAGATGCAAATCTCACATTAGGTCAATTTTCCTAGCTCTAGATAGTTGTTCTTACTTTGTGGTTTACCAAAACCCTGGTAGATGGTATCTAGGTGCACTAATAGGAATGTATCTATGTATAAAAGTGTTCTTGAGGCATGAAGCATTATTGTGAACACATATAGGAACACCCTCCTTGGTTTCACAAAGCCAAAAGTGTAGGAGATGTCAATCTTTGACTGAATCTTGTCAGTTGGCCACTAACTTTGAGAATTCTTAAACATAGAGGTTGGCTACCTCTTAGAGAGTTTCAAAGCCTAGATGGAAAAATAAAACACCAACAAAATGACAACTCTACTAGGGAACTAAGAATTCAAAAGTGCTAGTTGTAGACCGTGTTGTTATAGGGTCATTTTCATCATGTTTGTAATCAGAGATTGACAATTTTGCATTAGTTTTCCTTGCCTAAGTCACTAGCTAAATGGTGATTTCATTAGGGAGAACTTCAGAGAAATTTAAAGAAAAAATAAACCACAAAAGTAGCTGGTGGTATTCTCGTGTCATTTGTTTGGTGGATCTAAACTTTAAGTTTAGGTATTAGAAGGTTATGGATTTGGAAAGGATTAGTAACAACGTAATATCAAAGCATTTGAGTGTGACCCTGTTGTGGACGAAGACCTAGAACGTGATCAGTTCTTGAAAAGGAACTTCATATTCATTTGAAATTTAGTCCTCTGTTAAAGAGGTGGTGACTCTATTTGAAAAACCAGTTGATATAAAAGGAAAAGTCCTAGTTCTGTAACATTTGCAGTCAGGGAGAGAAGATTAACAAGTTCTTCTTAATTTCCAAGTATTCTCATTGATCTAAACATATCAGTATTTTGTTTATGAGAAGTATTCATAACTAGGGGTGATGAATGGTTCCTAATTAGATGATTTAGCATTGAGAAAGGAACAATGGTTGGTCTTCCCATACTTCTAAAGTGTAATATGTAATATGATCTAAGAAGTATGTTCATTTTGAATTATGCCTTTAAAAGCTTAAGGCATAAGTATTCAGTCAATATTTGAGAATCATGGTTGAATTAGTAAATGATGTAAGCCATGTATGAAGTTGACAGTGATTGAATTTGTATACAAGAGGGTTTCCCTATGAAATGGAAAGTACAAGTATGCAGGGAAAACAAGCTGTCCCAAGCCCTCAAAGGGATTTTTCCATTGAAAGGTATATGCCATTTATTTTCTGCGGTATTAAAGGTTTCCCTAATTTGATTCCTAAGAAGGTTAGGAAATATTTGCCCTTCACAAGGCAGAGTTCAGAGTCTACCTCTAAGCATCTGCAAACATTCATGGATGTGATGGGAGATTATGAGGTAAATCATGAGGACATTGTTATGAAACTATTTGTTCAATCCTTGAAGGATGATGCCAAAGATTGGTTCTCATATTTACCGTCATGTTCTATAGCTTCATGGAGTTAGTTTATGATAGCAATTGTTGGGTAGTTTGGTGAAAGGGTAAATCCAAGTGAGGTGAGAAAAAACTTTATGTAGATCCATATAAGAAAAGATGAGTTAGTCCCATCTTTTAATCTCATGTTTTCAAGAGCTATAAGAGAAATTCCTTAAGAAATAAGGCCAAATGATGCTGAATGCTTGGTCATATATTTGGGAGAATTTGACAGTAAGATGGGCTTGTTGTTGAGAGATAAAGAGCCTACAACATTACTTCAGGCATATATAACTGCCATGGATATTGAGAACAATTTGAAATACTCTATGATGAAGGGGTATTTGGCTACAAGTGTTGATTATCCAAACACACCTCATGCCAATAGAATTCAAGGATCAAATAATGAAAATGATTGTCAAATTGACAATGCTTTTTATGTTATGATTTCTCTATCATCAAAGTGTGAAGATCATAATGAGATCCGAGTTGAATGTCAACAAAATTTGAGCACTGTTGATCAAAAGTCGTTTGTACAAGAATTGTATGAAATGAAGAGACATGAGGGAGAATCACCATATGAGTTGTTTTTGAGATTTTTGGATGCTTTGATAAAAGTTCCTAAAGATTTCAGACCAGAGGATTCTGTGTGCATTGATTTGTTTTGTGAGATTTATGAACCTAGGCTGAGTACTTTGCCAAAGGAATTGAATCCCCATAGATTTGACCAGGTACCTGATTGGATAAAGATTGTGGAATCAGCCAAGTGTGGTTATGCAAAAAATGTGGATTTTGAAAATGTAGAAACAACTGTCCTCTTGAAGAAAATCAGACAACAATGAAAATAAGTGAAAAGAGTATGGATGAGGATGAACATTGTAATAAGCTCATAATTGGTACATGTGTAAATCCTTGCAGCAGTGAGGAAGATGATGACACATGGGATGTGTTCAACAAAAAACTGCCAGGTCTTTGTGGTTTTATATTTACCTTTTCGGCTGCGCCTTAATTTATAACTACTCACTGCCCTCAGAGTGCTCCACGTGGCTACCTCTCAAAGCTTTTTGCTTGTTGTATCGCTTCACTTTTTGCCGGTCTCCGTCTGCGTGCCGCGTGGCTTTCTCTAGCTGCTTTCCAAGTTGGGCCCGCCTGGTACTTAATCTTGCTCGGAGCACTCCATGTGGCTCCCTCTCAGAGCTTTTCGCTGGGCGTTTCTTCGAATTCCTGCCGGGCTCCGTCTGAGCAGCACATGGTGATTGCTACTGCGACAGTTACCTTGGAAATGCTGCTGAACTTTTGTACTCACCGAATGCCGCATTTCTTGCTATGGTGCTGCGTGTTCTCCCCTGCTGCTGCATGTTTTTCCATTCTATGTCATGGCTTTATTGGCATGCTCCTGGCCGATTGATGTTCGCTGTGACGACTCGAGATGATCTGGGCCGTTGGTTTCTGCTCGTAGTTTTCTTTTTCTCTTAGTGTGTTTTTAGGCGGTGGGCTGGCCTATAATACGACCATGTTTCTTTTTAACTAGGTTGTTGGTTAAGTTTGCAAAAATTCCCAAGCATTGGGAAGAAGGCCTTTGTAATAGCTTTTATTGAATTTGAAGACTCTAGACTGTGCCAAATAAATTTCGGCCTTTTTGTTTGTTTATGCATTTAATGAGACTATTGGTCTGTGCTGCTATCTTCTTTTATTGTATGAATGCCTGTTCTTCAACTTTCTATAATTTTTCATAACTCAATAAATACAAACCATGTTTACTTCAACTCTTCTATGTTAACTAAAAGTTATGCTAAAGTTATGTTATGCAAAATAGAAGGTACTCTTACGTTTCAAGTGCTTTTGAGAAAATTAGTTTAACTAACAACAATTTAGTGGTTCGGGCCTTTGTGTTCTGCACTGTGCTTTGGTAGATTTGTCTAAGACTTTGGAACATCGCCTGTAGTGTAAATTTTACATTCCTGCTATCTTCCTCACCTTTTACTTCCCCCACTAAGTGAAGAGTCAGCTTCGGTAAAATCTCGGAGGTCACTTAGCTAGCGCACAACATCCCCCATTAGCTAAGTTTCCCATGAGATTGCTGCTACATGCAAAATATTGTGTCAATAGTTCTTTTTCTGGCATGCTCGGTGGGACTCGAACCCACAATTGCCTGATTTCATAAGTGTGTATGAGCCATTGACCTGTAACAATGTCACAAACTGCAAGAGTCCCAAGCCAACTTGTACCACCATTAGTCTATGTGCACACGAGAGGTCGTCGAGGCAGCCCTTCACCTCCTCCGTCTCCCTCGTCACCTTCTACTCCACCGTTGCCTGCTTCGACTAATCTTATGGCTGCTGCTGCTAGAAACTATGTGGCCTAAGACTCCGACAATCCTTTAGTTGCACCTGTGCCCCCTGCAGCATGGGCTCCCATTCCGGCATCTGCCCTAAAATCTATCCCTAAGTATTTTGAGGATGAGTCAAAAACACCAACAAAACATCTGCAAGAAGTAGCAAATGTATGCCTGGTACATGACGTATCAAATGAAAATGTAGCTCTTAGGTTGCTCGCCGCCTCCTTCCGAGGAAAGACACTAAACTGGTACTAGACTCTCGAGGCTAGTACTATTGCAACTTGGGACCAGCTCGGAACTCCATTTTATGAATGTTTTTCCAATGCTGGCGATAGATCATCATTGTACCATCAAATGACAAATATAAAGCAAGCTCCTCATGAAGCTCTACCCAATTTCAATGCGAGGTTCCATTCGACCTGACAGAGAGTGCCTGTTGGCAGCTGACCACCTTCAGATCTGGTGTTTATGTTCTACCTAAAGTCGATCAATGACGACATCTCCATGATGTTACAAGCTCTTGGCGGAGAGACTCTACCCAATGCTTATGCCTTTGCTGTCACTGTGGAAAATAACCTTATCGCCATTGGAAAGTTAGCACCAAGATCGATAATGCCATTATTTTTCGAATGCAACACTGCAGAGGCTGAAGTTCCTTCCACTAGTGCACCTACTGCTCCACCCTAGTCTATGTATGTTTATCTCGGAAACGCTCCGAGCGCAGCTCCAATAGTAGCTCCTGTGCCTAATCCTTTGGCTGCCGAGATGAATGAGATGAGAGAACAGATGCGAACCATGACTAATGAGTTAACTACTATGAAGCAACAACAATATAGCTATCAGAAACCTGCTTACTGGAATTACCAAGGTGGAAAAAACCCATACCAATCAAATCAATGGCAGGATAGGTCACGTGGAAATACCTCTTCTCAGCTGAGTAACCAAATAGTTTTGGTAACCCTATCATTTCATCCTAGTTCGAATAAGGATCTAGTTGCTGGGAAAAACAACTTAGCTTAAGACGCCAATTCATGGTGCTTTCCTTGCAATGATGCACACATGCCAAGAAATTGTCCACGGGAAACTTGCAACAAAAGATCGTAGACCAACGTAGCCAAGGCGGCACATTGGACCCTGGTAACCCATCATACGCCTCTCAATAGATGGACAATGCTTTCCTTGCCGCTCAAATGTAAGGGATGTCCATTCAACAAGAATCAAACATTGTCCCAGACCAGGCTCTCTTTTCTTGGATGGAAGGAGAAGAGTCGACATTTCCAAACGACATCTCGATGGATAAAGTGCCCTGAGTGCAATTTGACTACAACACGCGTTCAAAGCGTAGATTCACCGGGGAGTTCACGAGCTTTCCTACCAATGCTTCAACACAACTGATGCCTAGACCAATGGTAGGCCTATTTCCAATCCCAACATAGTCTAAGGCAGCTATTCCTAGCTCTCCGAGTCCACTTCCTCCGAAGGCGAAGGCTCCATCGATCACTCCTACTGTTGCCACACAGTCGGACGCACCGACCGCAAAGCCCATGTCAACTGCAAAACCTAAAGAACAAGAAATCATGACTCACCATTCGAGAGCGCAGTTCAACGTGGTGGAACAATTGAAGAAGTCATCTGTCAACGCTTCTCTGTGGGATGTCTTGGCTATTTCAGAGCAGAAGGTACTATTGCAAAAGACTTTGTTAGGAGAAGATGATGTGAAGGCACCTACTCAACCTAATATCGAAGAGAAAGTATCCAGGCCTGACTTGGATAAGGTGCTAACAATTCAACTGGAGGAGAAACTCAAGTCTAGAAAGCAAAGTAAGCCTAAACCTAAGCCTTTCTTTCTAACACTTATTATTGGTGACAAGCTGTTACATAATTGTATGATCGACTCTGGTGCTAGCACCACTGTCATGCCAAAGCAAGTAGTTGATGCTTTGGGTTTAAAATATGAGCCTCTGAACAAAGGAGTCATGCAGCTAGATGGAGATAAGGTTGAAACTGTCAGAATAATCAAGGGTTTGCTTATGACTTTTTTTGCCTGCCCGAGTATCACTGTAAATCAGGATACTGTACTCATCGATATTCCTCCTCTATTTGGGATTTTTTTATCCCAAGAATTCATAGCAAATGTCAGAGGATATCTAGCACTGGACTAGTCACCCCTGATTCTGAGGACCAAACATGGAGCCAAGATGAAACTATTGTCGGAAAATTTATATTCTGAACATGTTGCTGACGAGGCCCTACTCAATTTTGAAGTAGTACATACTTCAATCACTCGGGAAGAAAGGTTCAATGTGGAATTTCTTGAAGAAGAGAGGCTATTAGCACCTAGACAAAAGACGAAGAGAATTTACTGAAATAGTTTATTGATACCGACCCTTTCAGGAATTACCATGCAACTGGCCTTAGAACCTATGTTATACATGAAGAGGGGCAGATTATGCCCAAAGTCATTAAGGAGCTTAGAGGTGAACTATCTTCAGAAATATGGACTTTTCACTTTGATGGTGCAAGATGTAGAGTGGGAGTTGGAGCGAGAATTTGTTTGATATCTCTTAATGACGAAAAGACCTTGAGGTCGTATCACTTCCAATTCACGTGTTCAAACAATGAAGCAGAATATGAGGGTCTTGTCCATGGTTTAAGCCTTGCGGAACAAATGGGTGCAAAGGAAAAAAGTGTGTTCGAAGATTCAGAGCTGATGGTCAACCAAATTCATGGAACTTCTACTGCAAAGAATATCCGTATGCGATCCTATCGACATAGGGTCTGGGATCTGATTGACAACTTTGAGGCTTTCAATATTTAGGATATTCCTAGGGAGATGAATTCTGAAGCCGACAGAATGGCAACCGTCGGGGCTCAGTTTGAGCCGGCCTCCAAATTATTGAGAAATAAGCATGTGGTGAAGGTGATTGTAAGACCCGCTATTCTAGATAACAATCAGGATTGACAAGTGTTTGATACCGATGCTCATATTGCATCATTCCTCCAGTCATCTGGTGAATCTACTGATCAACTGCAATTGAAGATCACTGAAGTTTATGGGGATCAAATTATCCAGTTGAAATCAAATAAGCTTCCTAGAGGGCTAGTCACTCTAGAGAGCCTTTTTTATTTTGAGGATGCGGTGAGAGACAAAAGGAAGCTCGTGGCTGACAAAGGCGATTACACTGATTTGCATATCGGGGAAGACAAAAGGCTCAGGGTTGGGAAAGAAGTTTTTTAGAAGAATAAGGATAGATTGAGGTATTTCTGTGAAGAATATCCAAGTGTAGTAGCTTGGTCATATGATGATCTTAAAGGATACGACGCCAGGATCATCGAGCATACAATTGAGTTATCAAAAGGAGCGAAGCTAGTCTGTCAAAGGCAGAGACTTGTAAACCCAAAGATAGAGTCTCTCATGTCACAAGAGTTAAAAAAGTTGATCGCATCTCAAATAGTGTTCTCGATCAAACACAACACTTGGGTGTCAAACCTAGTGCTAGTCTGAAAGAAGAATGGGGACATACACCTGTGTGTAGACTTTTGAGACCTGAATAGAGCATCCTTAAAAGATCATTACCCCTTGCCTTTGGTGGAGGTAATTTTGCAAACTGTAGTTGGCTCTGAAATGTTCTCAATGTTGGACGATTTTTCGGGCTACAACCAGTTTCGAGTAAAGGAGGAAGACCAACACAAGACAATTTTCACCACAAAGTGGGGGACTTATACATATGCTAAGATGCCTTTTGGGCTCTCAAACGCCGGAGCCACTTTTCATAGAGCCATGGACATTACTTTTAAGGATTTGATCCACAAGATTATACTCATCTTTCTAGATGATTTGACAATATTTTCAAAATCTGTTGAAGATCACTTTGATCATTAGGAGCTTGTTTTCTAGAAGTGCCAGGAATTCAGGATTTCTTTAAATCCAAAGAAATGTGTGTTCGGAGTTCCCCAGGGGAAGCTATTGGGATATCTTATCTTTAAGGAAGGCATTTCCATTGATCCAAAAAGAATTGATGCGATTCGGGAACTTCCGTTACCTGTTAACAAGAAGGGTGTGCAGTCTTTCCTAGGTAAGGTCAACTTTATTAGTCAATTCATTGCAGATTTCGCAGGGACCGTTCGGCTTATTACTTTGATGCTAAATAAGGACTAGATTTTCAAATGGATGACAAAAGCTAGAAAATATTTTGAGCTTATTAAGGAGGCTATTTCTTCCGCTCCTGTGTTGGTAAACCTCGATCTGTCAAAAGATTTTATTATGTATGTTTTTGGTGGTGGCAATAGTATTGCCACAGTGCTTATGCAAAAGAATGATGAAGAGAAAAGGGAGTCCCTTGTTGCTTTCTATTTATGAACCTTGAAAGGGTATGAAATAAAGTACAACTTTGTAGAAAAGCAGGCCTTTGCCATTGTTAAAGGGCTTAAGAAATTCCGACATTTGATATCATATAACAAGGTGATTGTTTGTGTACCACATCCTAGTGTGCGGGAGTATATCATGGAGGGAGAAATCACAGAGAAAAGAGCTAATTGGATCACTAAGATCCTAGAATATGATATTGAAGTCAGACTCGTCAAGACTATCAAAGGAAAATGACTGTGTGAATATCTCACGGAAAACAGTGAAACAGTGATAGAGCTTGAGGCTCCGGAACCTGTGTTTTTGAATGAAGAAACTTCTCAGGGTGACTGGTTGGAAGATAGAATAAACTTCATGCAAACAGGTAGTTATCCGATCAATCTACCTTCTTTGAAAAGGCATTTCTATTGTTTGCAAAATAGTAATTATGTTCTCCTGAAGGGTGTCCTGTTTAAAATAAATTTTAATGGCGTCCTACTGAGGTGTGTAAACGAGGAGCAGGCCAAGAAAATATTAGATCAATATCACAATAGCCCGGTTGGAGGACATTTTTCTGCAAGGACCACAACAATTAAAGTTATATGTGCTAGTTATTTTTGGCCAACACTCTTCAGCGATGCATTTTTACTGATTAGGTCTTGCAACGAATGTCAGTTTCATGTTGGGAGGAAAAAGAATGCTGCTATGCCTTTAAGGCCTATAGTAGTAGAAGAACCTTTTGCTTAACAGGGCTTAGATTTCATTGGGATTCTTAGCCCTTTCTCTTCAGCCGAACATAAGTGGATATTGACGGCTATGGATTACTTCACCAGGTGGGCAGAGGTAGTGCCATTAAAAAATGCTATAGAGGTGGAGATTGTTAATTTTTTAGAGGAGTTGGTAGCCAGATTTGGCCCACCTAAAACAATCATTTCTGACAATGCTAAAGCATTTTAGAGCTCGAAGATGAGCTAGTTCGCACTAAAATATGGGGTTTTCTTGAAAATATCTTCTTATTACTACCCCTAGGGGAATGGCCTCATAGAGTCTACTAACAAAAACCTCATCAGGTTAATAAAGAAAATAGGTTCCGAACACCAGAAAGAATGGCATAGGAACCTCCAGACAACGTTGTGGGTAGACCAAATCATGCCCAAGTAGATACTAAAGATATCCCCCTATGAGATGGTGTATGCCAAGGAGGCCTTGCTGCCTATTGCCACAGAAATTTTTGCCCTGCAATTGCTTAAATCTCTAGAAATTGAGCAAAACAGAGCAATGGAGGTGAGGTTTTTTTAGTTACTCTAGGTACAAGAAAAGAGAGAGCATGCCCTTGAGGCGATGAACAACCACTAGCAGGTGGTTAAGAAATGGTTTGACAAAAAGGTGTCGGATCAATGGTTACAATGTGGGGATTTAGTGCTCAAGTTCAATGAGCGCGAAGCAAAGCCTGACCAACATAGTAAGTTTGACAGCCTCTTGGAAGGACCTTTCAAAATTACCCAGTGCAAACAGTTCAACTCTTTTGAGTTGGAAGACGAAGAAGGTAACCCCCTCAGTATTCCAGTTAATGGGATACATCTTAAAAGATTTTATTAATTCTACTTGTGCGAAGGCCGTGTAGATTGTAAATATGTAATTAATTTTTCTTGCTTTAAGTTTTGGTTATTCTCAATGCTTCATAATAGCAGAAATAATGCAAGAAATAGAAGAAAATATTGTAAATGGGCTAAGTTTTTTGAAAAGATATATATTATATTCATAAGAGCTGAAGATTTACATTATATTTGGGGGGCCAGAGGCCTTGTATCAATATTTACATATGTCCGCTATAGAGCGGAGCTTGAAAGGTAAAAAAAATAAAAATTGGGATTATACATATTCTCAAGTCATTAGTGGGAAGGACCAACAATCATAACAGCAGGCGGCGCGAGATCGAGAAACACCATTCTTTCAAAATATTCGTACCACTGAAGATTTTGGAATGGTTCAATGTAGTGCACACACATAAGGAAGTAGCAGTCGATGCAGACCTTGGCGCAATGCTCCTCATGAGTTTCCAGCTCGAAGTCGAAGAGGAAGGGCCTGGTTGGAACAATTCCTCCATGCAGTTGCTGCAAGCGAATGTTGTGAACCGAGGGAATCCCACGATTAAATTGAGTCGTGCGCACAATTTGCTCAAGGCCTCCGAGGTAGCATTGAGGGAAGACCCACTTTGTTAGCTTTAAGATTTTGCATTTGAAAAATGCTAATGTCCAGCAGCGAGGCGACAAAGTGGGAATAAATGCTAGTATTCACCTGGTACTACTCCTCATACTCCACCCAGTCTTTCCCCAGGACCCACTTGATTGCATTCACATACAACAGGTTCTTCACACCTGACATGCACTTTAAGCACTTGCATCTTATTTTGTCTAAGAAGGCAGCTTGGGTCTTCTTGCAAACAAGCCTTACCGGTGTTTCCATGATATTTACTTTTCTAGCTAGAAAAATGCAATTGCTAAGTAAATGCAGAAAGCTTGCTAAGCTAGAAATGCTAGAAAATTTTGTGATTTGCTATGTTGCCAAGGGTCTTATTTATAGACTAACTAAGGTTAGCCAGTTGAGGAAAGCCATAATTATGATTGAGCCAAAGTGTGTCACATTGCCTTGGTTTTCAGTGTTGTAGCATGAGAGGTGATGGGAATATGCAATTACAGTTGCAACTTGTTCTGTTAAGACGCCACATTCATTAGAGATAGGCCAGGTGTCAACACAAAGGGCTGCCGTCCCATCCAAATCAAGGCAAAATAATTTGAAAAGGTTGTTGGGCGACACGCCCAGGTACGTTTAATGAAATCAATAAATACATAAAGCTTGCAAACGTATTTTTACAAGGATGCCTTGGTTCGTCTTTCAAGAAAAATCAGGCTCTGTCACACGCGAGAGACTATCTCTTAAATGCTGGAGTAATTTGGCTAGTTGGTAATCCTTTCGCACATATGAAGAGTTGGCGATGCATAATGACAACTTGGTATGAATAGTTGCCACGTACCCTTTTCGGTCGCTTTTCTCGAGGATCGAAAAGGCAGGTTAAGGCATGCAAAAATATATTTATTGCAAGGAGTTACTTCAGGATTAAATAACTAAGGTATTTGCAAGAGGAAATAAATTTTTAGGAAAAAGCTAAGCCGTTTGCAAAGTTTGCAGAAAAGTTCTTACGAATACCAAACATGGCTGAAATTATAGAGAACCCAACGTAGACCCTGGCTCCAGCAAGTCTAAGCGAGCAAATGAGAAGGACGCCCTGCGTGCAGCTCTACGACTAGGAGTCTTATGCTACTCCTGGCATCCCTACAAAGCCTTCCTGGCCGTTCACCCATCTAGTGGACCAGAGAATACTAAACGCAGTTCCTCACAGAGATCAGACTTTGGTCGTGGAGGATTGGGATAACGTCTTTGATCTTGAGCTATCCCACAATCCTAAAAGCCTTAGGGAATCTACATGCGAGAAAATGAAGCATGTAGTAGACTCTTTCAATAAGCGTCTTTGGTTCTATGGGCTTCCACAGTACATGATTCCTTTGGTGCACCCATGCCCAGAAATTGTGGCAGCATGCGCGACACACTTTGATACAGATACTTGAATGATCAACGACAAAAATTTCAGGGTAGTCATTAGCCCTGAAGCTATTCAAAATATGTTGTGTGTCCCGCTTCCCTTGACCCGAGAGGTTGAAATTTTTGAAGTGAAAAGAATGTAGCAAAAGTAGGGAGAGCTCCAAAAGGTGCAACACTTTTATCGCTCTGAGATCAATCAACCAATATGTAATTCAACACTGCCCAAATTCCCTTTTAATTTGAAGGCTATGAAAGGTGGGTCTTCTTCTATTGCTTCCATGCTGGCACTGGTGTGTGGTCTAGATTCGGACAAACATGTTCTTGAGTTTCAAATGTGCTTCAACTTTATGCTGAAGAGGAATCATGAGGCTCCACTCCTAGATTTTGCAAGAGTTATCAGTAGTGGAATTTGGCAGCAGCTACGGGAATTCCAGGCCGGCGCTAGATTCAAGTATCCCTCTTTCTTGGCCTATTTGATTCTACACCAGAATCCAGATTAATTTTCAACATTTATGTCTTTGGCCATTTTTGACAAGGGCGGATTGAGAAAGCCAATCTGGACATGGACTCCTATCATGTCAAAAAAAATTGATTTCTATGCGTTTTCGGATTGGTTCCTAGCCCCAACTCTACGAGCTTTGGATGGAGCTGGCATCAATATGACCAAACGCATATCACCCTGGCAGAAGTCCTGGTTGGGGAAGCAGGTTCCGCTTTGTGACTATTTCTTTGGCGTGGATTTCACCATACTCCGCATGTAAGGTTTCATCCGGGAATCCTTCCGACTCCCCCGTTTTCTTTCCGATAGAGTGCTGGCCCTAGAAATAATGAGGTAGCTGTGTAATATTGACAATGATTACTGGGGAGGAAAGCATTTGACCGCTTATTTGCTGCTGCCAATTATGTTTGGATCCATGTCATTGATCAAGAAAAGGACTATGAAGATTGATACTTCGGAGATTCTACTTTCAAAGTTGGGCCATCTCAGGTTGGTGTTGATAGAAGATACCTGACATTACAACCCTGAAAATAATTTGTCAAAAGTTGGTATCAAAGTCCCACATTCGCCTCGGCCATTCTGGGATCTTCAGAGAAATGCCGAAGAGGGTAATTTAAGTAGATATGTAGGCCTTAAGTATTTTCCTACTAATGATAATCGTCAGCCATGGCTGAATTTTTATTTCATCACAGGGAAGGCCAACCCAAAGTAGAAAATCAATTCATCCCTTTGCACTCAATTGACTAAGCTCAATTGGATGTCCGAGAAGATTCGAGACTTCTGGATATATCGACAGGAGATTCTAGCAACTGGCAAGCTTTATGAGGAGGTAGCCCTCGATGAAAGATTTGATGATATCTAGGAGAATGAGCATCCATACATGGAAAGGTTTCCGAACCGTTTGACATCCATGCAACAGTATCGAAGAGAAGAGATTTCCACGGAGTCTGGGGAGGAAGTAACTCAGAATCCTGCCGCCATTGCCGAGAACCTAATGCATGAGAGGGATACTGGTAAACAACCTGCACAAGAGGAGGATCCACACATGCAAGCATCAGAGCCATCCAACTCCTCTAAATCAACACGAAAGCGGGCGAGGACTACCAACGGTCGGAGGCGGGTCATTCTTGACCTTGACGATCCTCCGTTGGAAAAGTGACAATGAATCAGAGAAGTCAGTGGGGAGGAAGAGCAGTTGATGGAGGAAGCAGTCGAAATGTCTGCAGCTTCGCATGAGCCTTGGGTAACTTTTCCTCCCTCTTCTCTCTCTTCCATGTCTCTGGTTTCTTCCTCATCAGCCCCTGCTTTTTCATTTGCGCCAGTTCTCTCTGCCACTAGATTTTTCGGGCAGTCTAGTCTTGCCCCTCCTGGTTTTCCACCTTTATCCTCCACTTTCTATCCCTTGCCCAGAATGCAATTCGGTGTGAGTACTGGGCTCATGGGCCAACAATTTTTATCTCCAAGGCCTAGCCCTGCGGTTGGTGCATCTCCATTTTCCCCTTACACCTCATTTCCATCTCCTTTGAGTGGTCAATTCATTCCGCCATTCTCCATGGCTATTAGAACACGACTTAGCAAGATTTCTGATGCGTTGAGTACGCTGTCTTTCCCGTTGGTCGTCCCTTAGGAGTACCCTTTTTTTGGTGGCCTGGGTATCCCTGCCCAGGAATATTTCTTGTAGGTTGATGCAAATAAGAGCGCCCGCGCCAATTGGATTAACAAAAGAAGATAGAAAGACGCAACCAAGTAGGTGAAGCCCCACTTGCAAACCGTATTCAATGAAAGTCAAAATTCCTTGATGTTTGCAAAAATCACTCCTAATGTGATCAAGCCAGTAGGAGAAATGCTACTGAGTGATTATTCTGTGAATGCTGTCGGGTTAGACTTGCAGCAGGCCCACCTACACCTGCGAGATAAAGTTGAGCTGATGGAGGAGACATAGAAAATAGTGACTACTGATTATCTCAAGCTTAACCGCTAGATGAAGAAAAAGGGTGATCAGATAGCAGAGCACAAGGGCAAGGTTGACATCTGGGTAAACAATTTTAAAGCCCAGAAGAATGAAATAAAGCGACTGGAGAAGGAGAGGAGTGCTTTTGAAAGTCAAATAAAGGAGTTGCAAAATTTGAGCACAAAGATCGTTTTGACTCTCTAGCAGGAGGTCGAGCAAAGCCAAGCAAACGAGGAGGAACTCCACGCTAAGTCTAACCTGCTAACTGAGGGAATGAGGGAACTCTGACAGAACACCAATGCCAAAATTAATGAAATGAATGCCAATCTAGAGTTGGAAATTCAAAGGGAAAAGCAGGCCGAATTGGCCTTGAACAAAAAAGAAAAAGAAGTTTTCACTTTGAGGGAGCAGATGTCTACATTAGACAAAAACTTGTTAGAGCTAAAGGCAAGTTTGAGCAACAAAGAGACAAAATTGGCTACCCTAAGGACCCAACCTCTTGCACCCTAGATAAACTCATTGGTGATTGCCAAAGAGTTATATGCATCATACTGGGATAAGGTGAAGGCTCTGTGCCTTACTCTTCAGCCCACCTTAAAATTTATGGCGCAAGTGGCTAGCCTTTGTGGAACAGTGAGTGAATCAATAGAACAAGTTTAGGAGTTAACTTATGATAAAGTCCCAAAGGCTAGGATCTTATTGGAAAAATTGTATACAACTTCCGATGAAGCATTGAGTAGCGTGGGCATCAATAACCGAATGATAGAAGCCATGGGTGCAAGTGTCCTCATCTCTATGCACGAGGCCATTCAACAGGTAGTAGAATGTAGGTCTCGGTTGAACCAAGTCACCAGTGATATGTGGGCAAAATTTTTCCATTTGACTCAGAGAGCCCTTCCTTCGCCCTTCATTGTGGATCAAGCAGTAGTGGGTGTGGAGCACATTGTTGCAATGATCGAAGAAAAGAAGCAGAACCTTTTTGTCGTCCAATATTTTGATCAATCTCTGACTGTCGAAGAAATAGAGGGAATCGTGCATCAGCTAGCGCAACTCTTCTTCCAATTGGAATTGGAGACAAAAGTATCAAGTGGATTGCCTTTCAAGGCAATCATCGATCTCAGGCTAGCTCACGAGAATCTGTGAATTCTCTCCACGTCGTCAAATGAAGTATGGACCAGCCTGCAAGCTGCCCTCTCGAGGTTGTGAGTAGTTTAGGGATGCTGAACCAAAGTTTCTGGGGTTCTTCATTCCGTGAGGGAAATGCCCCTGTGAGTTGCCAAACTGTTCAACAAAAAACTATCAGGTCTTTGTGGTTTTATATTTAGCTTTGTGGCTGTGCCTTAATTTATAACTGCTCACTGCCCTTGGAGCACTCCACGTGGTTGCCTCTCAAAGCTTTTTGCTTGTTGTATCGCTTCACTTTTTGCCGGTCTCTGTCTGCGTGCCGTGTGGCTTTCTTTGGCTGCTTTCTGAGTTGGGCCTGCCTGGTACTTAATCTTGCTCGGGGCGCTCCACATGGATCCCTCTTAGAGCTTTTCGTTGGGCATTTCTTCAAATTCTTGTCGGGCTCCATCTGAGCGGCACGTGGCAATTGCTGCCATGACAGTTACCTTGGAAATGCTACTGAACTTTTGTACTCACCTGCTACCGCATTTCTTGCTGTGGTGCTGCGTGTTCTCCCCTGCTGCTGCATGTTTTTTTGTTCTATGTCGTGGCTTCGCTGGCATGCTCCTGGCCAATTGATGTTCATTGTGACGGCTTGAGATGATTTGGGCCATCGGTTTCTGCTCGTGGTTTTCTTTTTCTCTTAGTGTGTTTTCAGGCGGTGGGCTAGCCTATAATGCGACCATGTTTCTTTTTAATTAGGTTGTTGGTTAAGTTTACAAAAACTCCCAAGCATTGGGAAGAAGGCCTTTGTAATAACTTTTATTGAATTTGAAGACTCCAGACTGTGCCAAATAATTTTGGCCTTTCTATTTATTTATGCATTTAATGAGACTATTGGTTTATGCCGCTATCTTCTTTTATTGTATGAATGCCTGTTCTTCAACTTTATGTAATTTTTCATAACTCAATAAATACAGACCATGTTTACTTCAACTCTTCTGTGTTAACTAAAAGTTATGTTAAAGTTATGTTATGCAAAATAGAAGGTACTCTTACGTTTCAAGTGCTTTTGAGAAAATTAGTTTAACTAACAATAATTTAGTGGTTCGGGCCTTTGCATTCTGCACTGTGCTCTGGTAGATTTGTCTAAGACTTTTGCGCATCACCTGTAGTGTAAAATTTACATTCCTGCTATCTTCCTCACCTTTTACTTCCCCCACTAAGCGAAGAGCCGGCTTCGGTAAAATCCCGAAGGTCACTTAGCTAGCACATAACATCCCCCATTAGCTAAGTTTCCCATGAGACTGCTCCTACATGCAAAATACTGCGTCAACAAGATGATAATAAAGTAGATATGCAAGAATGCTTCTCTTGTGATATCTCAGATGAGGGAGAACTAAGTGAGACACAAAGTGCTTTTCCATGTCATAATTACAATACACATGTTACCAAGGTTTTGTTACAAGCTAGTGATTGTGAACTTAGAAGTGATGATTGCCTCTCCGAGGATGATATGGAAACATTTGCCTTACCAGAGGTTTGTGGTGATACAGAGCCTCATGATGTCATTTTCTTACAAATGAGGGCACGAGTTTCAAATGATGAATATTTGGAGTGTACTACAGGTATGCTATCAATGGAGCATGTTTATTGTGTAAATGATGAGGAATTTGAAGAAAATGAGGTGTGTGTTCAATACTGTGATCTAAAGAACAATACTGAAGGTAACCAACACATTGATGAATGCATTGGTGTTATTTATGTTCTTGAATGTTTGTGTGAAGTTGAGATGGACTTGTTATCACCCATTGAGGTGAGCTTTTCTGAGGCTTCTGATGAAAGTGTCATTGATATTGTTGGTGAAATTTTTTTAGCTTGTGCTGAAATTTTCACTTACAAATTAACACGTACAAAAGGTGGTGTTGAACATGAGTGGGCCAGTGCACACAACTATTTTTCTATTGCCTTTGTTGAAGTTGGTTTGTTAGAGCTTGTTTTTGAGGTGTTTCATGTGGAATTGGATGATGGGATACAAGAGGCAATGTATTGTGAGAAGCCTAAGATGAATGTATTCACACATTTCCTGGAGGAGGATGTGACTTATGATTCCCATTTTAATAATATCAGGAAGTGTTCTAGGAAATATGAAGAAAAATGTTGGAAACTAGGCTTATGTTGTAACCATCAAGGTGAGGATTCCCCAGAATATGCACCTTTTATTTTTGACTTATGCAAAGATGGTTTACACGACACACGCAAAGTTTTTTATGAGAGTTTTCGGTTTGATATTCAAACTAATTTTGATGCCAAGATTTGTGATGTCAAAGATCAAATGGATTATGAATGTTTCTGTTTCTCGGTTCAAATGAATGAGCATTCAATTGAACATGACCATGAGAATCCCAAGGTAAGGTGTCATAATAGTCATGAGTTGTAGTTAGTGTCTGGGTACAAATTGCTGATTGATGGAATGGGAAATGATATTGGAAAACATTATGTTGCTCTGGGGCATGCTGATTACTTGAATGATATATGGGGACTTAGGGGAAAATTTGGAAATTTTGTCTATTCCAAGTAGTAGAGAATTTTGTTTTTAACAGGGGTAAATTCTGGTTTTCCATGTTTGGGGGCCTGGGGCCACCAAGTTGGATGTAAACAAGTTTCTAATGGCAGCATGGTGGAGCATTCTTCAGGGAACCTATTTGATTCAATGTTGGGTCCTCTCCCCAGAGATCTAGGTTCTTGCTATTCCCACAAGGGGCATACATCCCCAGTCGAAGCCACTGATGGGACTTTTAAAATTTGTCAAACTTTTGCTTGGTTTTGGGGTGTGTCTGTTCATCTTTCATGGCTGGGGGTCTAATGTTTAGGGTTTAGGGTTTTGTTAGCCATGCTGAAATTAGTTTTTATCAAATAAACCCTCATGTTATAATTTTGTGTTGACCTGTTATTATGGGTTGCTAGTATTTTAAGTTTTTCAGTTGAGCCTTGTTCGTCATGCTATTACCGATCCCTTTACCGACCTGTCTGTTTTTTTTACTTTCTCCACATTCGGGTTTTAATATTATTTTTCCTAAAACAGGTGGGTTTTCCCAATGTTTAGACTTGGGCCTAAATTTTTGTGCCTCAGAGGGTTTTTTCCTATTTTCCTAGTCGACCCCACTATTATAAATAACCTTTTTCTATGTGCAAATTGGCGGGCCGTCGGATTGGAGGGTTCAAATCTAGACCGTTCCTCGCAGACCTTGCAAGGTTTCTTGTTGATGTCACTAAAGTGGTGCGAGGTATGCAAGATGCTACCATCTGTCACATACTGTGGAGTGGGGCTTGTCCTGATGTGCCAACAGTAACAAATGGGTGTCAAATCAACAATGACTATTTAATGACAAGGATTAATTATGACCGTCCCTCGCCAGCCTCGCATGATCGGATTAATGTTTTTGAAAGTGTCATGAGGTGTGCGAGCTAGTGACACATTTCCCAGCTCCACGATACAAGGTGGCTAGATGAGGCCCGCTGCTGGTTCGCGTCTCTCTAATTACCGGGTATGTGATTGGCTGTTGGGTTTACCATGCAGTGACGTGGGTTTTCAACGATCTTTGACTCGATCTAAGTCATCCAACATGCCAGGTCCTTATCACATTGACGGTCTAAATTCAAAATTCTAATCCACCCATTTGATGACTATTTGCCCTCTGCAAGTTACATTCATTAACGGTGCAAATTTTTTAACGGATCTCATCATGATTTTCATGTGTGCGAGTAGTATTCACCTGGTAATCATGATGGGTTGTATGTATTTTTCCATGGATCTTGGAGATATTCTGTGGTTGCAACATCAACCACTAATCACTCGCTTGCTCATAATACAATTGGCGCAATTAACATTCTCTGCACCAACTTGCTCGATAAATGCCTGCTAATTGCTCATTAGCATCATTGTATTTTTGAGTTTGTGTTCGTTCACAGGTAATTGGTTTTCTTGCTAAGTGTTGAACTTGTGAATAGGATGGATAAGTTGATGGTTCTTGTTTCCCCATTACGAAGAAGCACCAGGATGGGCGCGAAGAATTTGTAGCGGGAGGAGAAACCAATTGAGCAGAGTATTGTCCCTGGTGCTTTTGGGGCAGTTGTTGAAGGTGTTGGGTCCATCCCAACTCGAGCTAGAAGCAGTTCCTGCCTTAAGGGAGAGGTCATCCAGGCTGAAGTGGTGAACTATCCAATAATGAGGGAATTCAAGGATGACCACAGGTTGGCTAGGGTTGAGACAAGGTCTAGATGTTACAAGTCACCTATTGAGCTTTTTGTTGGCTCTAGTGGTGAAGGGTCTGAAACTGATTCAGACTACTATGATTACCTCATGCCCCAAGAGCTGGTGGGAGCAAATGAGGAGGTCCTCGCAACTTCTCCAATTGCTACGGTGGCATCATGTGCTAATTCTGGGTCTAGTGTTGATGCAAACAAAGGTAAAATGATGGTCTCACTTCATACTGAAGTGAGAATGAGGAGCACTTACCTGTATCAGGGCCGTGTGGTTGTTCATGGTGCAAGTTGATGATATGGTCGTAGGGGTTGTGCTTTTTGTTTTTGGTGCTATTTCTACTATTCGGGTCAGATGTGGACGTGCACATGGGTGATGTGGTGGATTTTGTTTTGTTTGACCAGTTACGAGGGTGTAACCATTTTGATTCCTCTGTTTGTGGTATGGTTACTTTTTGATGATGGGGAATTTTGAGATGTAATCAAAAATTTCATTTGGTAAAAATGAAATTTAGTTGAAATCAACAATTGAGCCCGATGCTTGTTTCTCTCCTGACCTATAAAGGAGATTTCAAGGCTCATTATTGAGGTTGGATTTCTGAAGTCCAAAAGTTTAGGTGGTGTACAGTTAGAAAAATAATGCAATATCTGGAAGGTTTTAGCTAGGAAGTTATTCTAGGTTGGTTATGTACGTAAGATAAGTGTACTATGCTTTTGTAATTACTGATATCAAAAGAAATCTAAAAATTTAAGACAATTTCTCTCCTGTGAATGAAGTTATCAATTGTTCCTCCATTCATCTTCAATGGTATATTTGAATGTGTGATTCATTTTCTTGCTTTAACTTAATGAGTTAATCAAATGCTTGAAAATAATTACAAATCTATGGTAATATGCTTGGGATATGCTAAGGAGTATTGTTTCAGAATACTGAAAGTCTTATAATGTAAGGCATTTTAAAGATAGTTCAAGGATATCAGGGTTATATATTGTGTGAATCTCGCCCAATTGAATGAGGCACTGGTTAATTCATTCAATATCCTTTTTAACATACACAACTATCACCCTAAATGTGTGGGTTCGAAGTCAAAACATTTTAAAA
This sequence comes from Sequoiadendron giganteum, assembly GCA_007115665.2. NCBI lineage: Eukaryota > Viridiplantae > Streptophyta > Pinopsida > Cupressales > Cupressaceae > Sequoiadendron > Sequoiadendron giganteum. The sequence goes on along the minus strand of CM021110.1, from coordinate 141,871,681 downwards.
TCAAATTCTATCTCTCTTGAGATGAAAATCTCACATTAGGTCAATTTTCCTAGCTCTAGATAGTTGTTCTTACTTTGTGGTTTGCCAAAACCCTGGTAGATGGTATCTAGGTGCACTGATATGAATGTATCTATGTATAGAAGTGTTCTTGAGGCATGAAGCATTATTGTGAACACATATAGGAACACCCTCCTTGGTTTCACAGAACCAAAAGTGTAGGAGATGTCAGTCTTTGATTGAATCTTGTCAGTTGGCCACTAACTTTGAGAATTTTTAAACATAGAGGTTGGCTACCTCTTAGAGAGTTTCAAAGCCTAGCTGGAAAAGTAAAACACCAACACTATGAACATCCTCCATCTCATAAAGTTATACACCTAAATCATCTAGTGCACGTTAAAAGTCCTGAAAAAATCCAAAAAAATCAGAAAAAGTCTTGAAGAAATCCAAAAAAATATAAAAGCCTTGAAAAAATCCAAAAAAAAAAAAATCTTGAAAAATGGTCGCCTTGATGAAAACCTGGAAAACATGCGTCTTGGTGACAACAAAAAAAAAGTAAAAAAAGATCAAAAATACAAAAAAATCAGATAAAGATAAAAAAAAATTGAAAATTTGAAAAAAGTAAAAAAAAATCATAAAATCTGAAAAAGTGCAATAAAAACAAGTAGTGAAAACCTGGCAATAGGCACTATTTGTGATATATTAGCTTTTCCATCTATTTGAGCATGTGTCGATCGCTTTCGCCATCCTTATTCTTGTCATTGAGGAACCTCATGTACATATCCTGGCATTGCAGTCGTGTCTCACCCTAGATCGGGGGCAAAATCTTGAACTCACTAGGGGAAAATAAACTTTGAGCTTAAACCAATAAGCAAACAACAGTACGACATCATCACAAACACAAAGATCAAAGAAAATAAAATCAATATTGAAACTACATCAATATTTTGAAAATCAAACACACATCCATATCAAATAGCTAAAATCAATCAAATCAAAGTAAATCTAATGGATGATAATCTTTTGAATCATGGCTTTAGCATGCATGATCAACGGTTCAACTTTGATTTTTGTTATCATTTCTCTAGAGTGCCTTGATGATGTCCTAAACTAGAGGGGCTAGGAAGGAATATGATATTTTCTTTGTCTGCTGTCTGTGATTTGATCATTACTATTGTGCAAATTGTCGCGGGAGATGCTCTACAAAGTATCATTGATGACATTCTTAATTTGCATAGGAAAATGATTAACTCTTTTTTGTTTATGCGAGAAATGTTCAGGTCATCTCGGTCCAATTATGCCTAGATACTTGTGTTAACTTGCAATATCAAAAATCATGGAAGTAGCACTCTAGTCATCATGGTCTAACTATACCATCGATGTTTGTACTCACTTTCAACATTTTAAAAGGCTCAATGATGATAAAAATCACGAGAAATTGACTACTACGATGACAAATTTTCATATTTAGATTTGCATTGTAGATTAGATTGCATCCATATTAGTTTTGCATCTGTATTTTGAGATTTTCCAAGGCTGGAACAATTTTCAAATGATGTTATCTCTACCATTAAATGGATTGAGTATACTTGGCATTAACAAAAACATATCATTCTCATGTTGTTGCATAATCATTTGCATATCATACACCTATCCATACATTTACATCATAATATTTACATTTAAAAACATAAGAAGAAGTGCAGTGCATCACGTTTGCATAATTAAATTCATCACATATAGTTTAGCAATATCATATATTTGCATTCAAAAATATAAAAATAACAAACTACATTACATAATCATTCACATATAAACCATCCATCCATTACATTACACCATAATATTTGCATTCAGAAATACAAAAATAAATTGCATCACATTTCATTTGCATCCATCTCATATTTCGTATAAAACATCATCCATAAAACATTTAGAATCATAATTTATGCATTATCATACAATCATTGCATCCAAACATAATCATGTCATAATCATATAAGCAACATATAAAAATTATATAAGCAATCCATAATATAGAAATTAAATGCATCCATCATAGGCATCCATCATAAACATCATATAAACACATATAGATCACTAATCATCATTTCATCTCATATATAATCTCAAAATAATAATGTCAAGTATACAAGGATGTCTAAATATGTAGAGAAATACGTGTCATCAAAAATGGCAGTGAATCATCAAGTCTCTAAATCAGTGTATGCAAATGTCTCAAATATATCAAAGGTGAACATCAGAGCTATGAGGTGCTTCCCCTAGATGTTGTCGGCCTCTCTGAACCTCCTGCTAAACCACCTAATGTACCTGCACCTGATGGACCTGTACCTGGGTCCCTGCCTTGTGGATCTCTATGTGGTGGCTACGTCACACCCATACTGGTAGTCCGAGATTGACTCCTGCCTGATTGAGATTGTGCATATCTAACTCTCTACTCTACAGGCATAACCGCATGATATCAACCGCAATAGTACTCAGCCTCTCTAGTGACCCGAGTGACCTCTCTGAGCATATCACCTTTGGTGGTACCCTCAATCACTCTCTACATCCTATCGGCCAAGGCCTCTACCTGCTCACCTTGCTATCTCACTGTGTCTCTCTCAACCATCAAGGTGGTTATCTATCCCCGTGCCCATGCCAACAATGCTTGAACCTGTGCCAGCTGACCCTGCAGTGTTTGAACCTAAACTTGTAAAGCAACTATTTGTGTCTATTGCTGTTGTGAGGGCAACCCAATCTACACACTCTACTATGTTGCAACCACTAGAGATCTCCTCCTCTGAGGCACCATGAAGTCTCTCACATCAAATGCTACTCTGCCACCACCATCTCTGCCTCCACCATCATCTCCACCGCTATCTCCACCATCCCCATCTCCATCCCCATCTCTATCACCACTACTCTCTCCCTCCCCCTCCTCATCATCTCCTCTGCCTCTCCTCCGCCTAGGTGCATGTGGTGGTGCTCTCTCACCATCATCTAATAATGGAACAGGCTCATCTAGGCTCGATATCCATGGAAAACGATGGGTGAAGAAATACTAAGCATAGTCCTCTGATAGGGCAACCTCTATGATCTTAGGATGATACTCCCAAATCACTGGCTCTAATCCATAGTACTCCTAATAGGAAACATCATAAGATAACACAGGTCCCCACTCTAGTATATCCTATCGTCTCTGTGCATAATGAGCCACTCCCTGAGGCATGCCCTATACCCTGCCATACTATCGATGTACTCTCCCCAGAAGGAATCTCTCAATGATAAATGGTGTCCTCCCAATCAAATATATAGCTATGCACATATAAGACATCTTAATATCATCCTCTGGCCACTACTCACAGTAAAGGTAGAGCCTCCATGTCACACTATACAAATCATCATGAACCCTCTACCAGTACTCCAGTTTTCCTAGCTTATGCTGGACAACTAGACCTGTGTATCCATGTATGTACGACCTCCCAGCTGGTCGATGTCTCTCTACAATAGGTCAAGTGATAGATATGTCCTCCCACACCCATATTTGTAACATTGTAACATCAGCTGATAAACTAGACGCTCTGAGGTAGACCACCTGATGTAGATCATGGTACAAATGAGTGAGCATGCATGATCCCCATGCATATCGAGTGTGTTGTGTAATCATGCTCTCTAATGTTTGACCCCAACCAACTGAGAGTCCCTTCAACCTATTAATCCTCAAATAAATCTAGCTAAAACACATGGCAATGTGGCATATGCATCAACCATCTCTCACCATGGAATCTCATAACCACAAATCTGATCATCCTCAAACACTCTCCTCAAGGCATCGATCCCTCCCTGCTTAGTGGAATAATACACAACTAAATCACCGACAATAGGAATCTTCAAAATCCAGTAAACGTGCTCTGGTGTCACGGTCATCTCACCAGTGGGTAAGTGAAAGGTGTTGTGGTCACTGTGCCACCTCTCTACTAAAGTTGTCAATAGTATTTGATTAATCCTAACTTGGGGCATATCTAGCAACGAAGTCAACCCACATCGTCCAATCACATTAAGATCAACTTGATCTAAATGTGGTATCAAATCCTAGGTCCTTGAGAAATGCTCCTGTGACATCAGGACTGACGAAGGCTCCTATCATCATAACATATCACAAATCAGTAATCAATCAATCAAACGTCAGTCAACCTATCAATCTAATTAGCTTTGATGAGACTTTGATCAAATCTTGTGAGTGTCTATCATTGATCCTCACCTATCATGAGGTCAATCAATATCAATCTATCATTGATCCTCACCTATCATGAGGTCAATCATCATCATACTATCATTGAATCTCACCTATCATGAGATCAATCATCATCTAATCTATCAAAATCATCAAACATCATCAAATTGAAGGTTGATGTGATAAAAATTTATCAAAAACAGGAAGTTTAATAAAAAAATCATCAATCTAGCATGGATGCACCAAAACAGTCTATCTATGCACCAAAAACATGAATGCACCAGAGAAATTCACCAATGTGCCACAACAAGGATTCTATGCACCAAATCTATGAATGCGCCATTTAATTTCATCAATGCATCATTTCAGTGCTTCTATGCACCAAATCATCCTATGCGCTAAACTTTTAACTAAATGCGCTAAATCATAACGTAAATGCGCTACATCACTATATGTGCTATTACAATGACCGGGTGCACTATTTCATGCTATCAATGCGCTAAAAGTCCTGATGCGTTACAACATTAACCTTATGCGCTAGAAAAATAAATCAATGCGCTAAAAAGCCGGATGCGCTATTATAGTCTACCGATGTGCTACATCGGGTTCCCTATGCACTAAAACATAAAAAGTAGTTTTGAAATGTGAAAAAATGAGGGAAAATGAAATGCACAATTTACAAGGAAGTTTTTCGAGGTACATACCAGAGGTCCATATGCAGCCAAGTGGTTGTGACATCGCATGCACTCAAATTGATGAGCCTGGATCAAAATCACCATCTTGCTCCAAAGTTGCTCAATCACTCAATCACTCCAAATTTTCAAATTGCAAATGCACAAATGATTTCCTTTTCACCTCTTTTTACCTTTTAAAGGGTGATTATGTGGGATCTTTTTTTTATGGGATTGATTTATTTTATTTTTTAAAGGGGCTTAATTAATCAATTCATCACCTGGCAGGTTCAACATCATTTTTTGGGAGATAAATCATTTCGGCATCATAACAAATTGAAATCAACATCAAATCATCAAAAAATCATAAAAAATTCAAAAAATCATCGATTTGTCTCCCGAGGGGGCATATATTCGTCATCACTTGAAAATTAGTGTCTGGGGCATATCGGATTTTTTTTTCTTTGAAGCAATGCGTAAACACATCACTTCAAGAGGGGAAAAATGTATACACCTAAAATCGGTCAAGATAATTGATTAGTTAAATACAAGGTATTTAATTAATAAAACCCTCTTAATTTGTCTACTTATAAATAAATTGAAAAATTTATTTATATAGTTTACTTTCTTAAAATTCTTCCTAAAATCATTTTCTTCATGATTTAATTAAATAAACAAATCTAACTAATTTTTTTTATTTGATTAATTCCCTCTCATTAAATTTGAATTTCTAAATTCAATTTTGTCACATTTCTACATAACTCTCTAACCTCTTTCCACCTCATCATCCACCTCATTAAGTGTCTCATGAATTTAAATAACTCTAATTTTTAAATGGAATTATCCTCAACAAATTTGAAACAAACTTTGGACACTTGGCTTCTCCATCTCATTTGTTCTCTTCAACACTTGGCAAAGTGTTCTATTAAAGGGAACACTCTCCATGATTTCCTCTAACTTCTTCATCCTCCATCGTTCATCTTTCTAGTTGAAATCTTGACTATTGAATCTTGTCACATCAAAATATGCCTTGGAAATCCTATAAATACATCATTCTCCAACATTTCATATCCCATTTTTTAGCAAACTTACTCTGCAAAAATTATATTGAAGCACTTAGAGAATTTAGAGTTTAAAGCATTTAGCATTTAGAGTTGGGGTATCATATTAGTTTATAATCATGGCTTAGTTCAGTAGATGCACTTTTATTATCAATATAGTTCTCCTTACAGTAGTTATATCACAACATTTGCACCATAGCATAATCTTCATTTCTATCACAGTAGCATCTTTATCATAGCATCATGGCATAAATCATAGAGCTCATCAAATCATGTAGGAACTATGATTCTTGCATTTTACAACATCCATTCTCTAGGTTGTCATTCTAAAAGTCATAGTGCAAGAAAAATCTGAGATCCATTATGATTCAAGGAATCCTTAGAGATAGGAAACAATGGAACGGTTTTAAGGAATAGTGTTATCCGTTTATTTGTTATTTTGATTTCCCTAATATAATACGTTTCATTGATTGTGTGTTTCACTACCCACATTTTACCACGCACAACATGAATACACATGAACTCACATACAATTTGACATGATGTTGGATCTTGAATTATTGCAATAAATCTTCAATGGTTGCTCTTGACTTGCTAAATAATGCTCTTGATAATTGCTTGATCATAGGTTACTCAATAATTTCCTAGATAATGCTTGTTAAGTTTGAAATGATGCAATAACTAGGTATTTATATGTTATTCTAATTTCCCAAAAATTAGATCTTGATAGCCGACTTTATATATTTGAATTTTGAATAATTAAATGCTGACATCGACATATTTTAATTTGGAGCCAAAATAGGGGGGACATAGACATCCTAGGTGTTAGTGTCCTAGACCTATTTTCAAAATTTTAAAGTGTTGGGGATAAAGTATTAAATGAGAATTTGTTTTATGCTTAAAAATTATCAAAAAATATTTAAAATAATTTGTAAAATGCATAATTTTGGAAATTAGGGAGCCAATTAGGCTCAATAACTTAAAGAGGAGCAAAACATAGTGTGAAATTGTTAGGGGTAACAATTTACAATGCTGAAATAATATTACAAGATCAACTCACTACCTAAAATTCTATATGATTATTCAAGTTCTAATAATCTCAAGGTTATAATAATAATAATAATAATAACATTCAATATATAATCTCAATAACCATTCTAGTAGAATTATAATAAATTTTATGCTAAAAGATGCAATATTGTAAAGTTTTTCTAAAATACATATGGTAAAATAAATTCCTATGTTTAGGAACCTCAACAAAATCAAAGTGAATGCATGACTCAAAATGGAAATGTTCACGACACAATATATGGTGTGTTATTTTTCTTTGATTCATATCCCCCTTAACAATGAAGTTATGGCACATTAAAAATGTTAGTAAGAGAATAATGCATCTTGATATAAAATGTTTATTATTATTAATTTATCCTACTATACATGGTTTTATAATGTGATTCAGGTTTAGCATATATCTTATCATACTTGGATTTTTTCCCTCTTGCTATAGTTAATGAGATAAGTAATATTTTGTGTGTGTGTGTGTATAAAAGTGAAAGAATAATCTAACTAAAGAAGTGAATGTTGGTTGTTCCAATTGATGTCTATAATTCTCTATAGAATAGCCAATTCTAATGCTCAAGAATTATAGGGAGTTGGCCAATGAACAATGATTTTAACATCCTTCTGCACTTCAAGCTCTACAAAACCTAGATGGTTGTACCTTCAAATAGTATTTAGAAGCAATCGATAATTCACATAAGATATTGAAATAGCAAATAGATTTTCATGCATTCATATAAGGATATTTGAAGTTTGATACAATAATGGGTTGAATTCCTTGTAAAAATTAAATTCCTGGTCATGAGAACATCCAATAATTAGTATACCTTAGAAATACATTAAGATTTTTCATTTTAAATGGTCTTGGACCTGTAACCAACCTAGTTGCTTGAATCGGTGCATTAAACCATGGGTAACAGAGTCATAAGGTCCTACAAATACCTTTTGAACAGCAAATTAAAACATACTCAATGGATATTTCATATTATTGCCTTACAATAATATGTCATTATTGCCTAAAATAATATATCCTATTATGAGATTCAACTTCAAATCTACTTAACAATCCCTAAACAATTTAACACTCTCAATATTTCAATTATAGTAAAGTAATCTATTACTTTAATAAAATCCATAAAATAAACATTCGTTATAGAACACTACAATTATGAACTCAAAGATCTTTGATAATTTTATTCATAAGAGAAATCAAATTGTACATTGGAGACAATTGTTATTGAATCATATGCTCAAGAATTTATATATTCTGAAATGTATATCTATGTACATAATATTACATTTGCAGTCCCTTTTCCCTAAAACCTAGAACAAGACTTATAATCTCTAAACAAAACATTGTCCAATTATAATATCCAAGACCCTAAAAATATGACTTGGAATTCCCTTTTATAGAAACAAGGGAGAAAACAAGCTTAGAGCCTTGAACATATGCCACATTTTCATTTGACATTTTTTTCACATGATCAAATAAAATGTAGGTACAATTGCCTCAGATAAGATAAAAAAACACTTTATGCTCGAAGAAAAAATTGTTGTAGAAGCCACTATAAAAGATATTCCTAGGTGCATAGAAGAAGACAAAACTAAAGCAACCGCATGTAGTTTCAATTGTACTTTTGGATCCATGTTGCAAATATATCATCTGAAGGTCAATAAAATGCTAGAATTTAGCTGGCAATATTTAAATGAGAAGAATATTCCTCATTTTTCTATTCCTTAGCCTCTTTAGAGAACTTAATTAAACCTATTTCCATCTTTACCAATTTTTCCACTAAAGTATTGAATATTTCCAAGTTTACTTTATTATTAGCACAAATGGAAATAAGAAAGGGGTACAAAAAATTGTTGAAATTTGTTCTCCAAGATTTGTATCCCTTAACTTGTCCTTCATCTGTTAGTATATTTATCATCAAATCTCCTTCTAATTCCTCAAAAGAACTTAAAATCTACTCTAAAATTGTTTGAGAGCTCCCATTAGCAGCTGGAATCTTTTCCAAGGCATTGCACTTCTCCAAAATTGTTGACATATTAGTAGGAGCATCAACATAAAAATTGGCATGGTTAATCATTTTTCCTATTAATGACATTCTTGGACTTCATTTATCCATATTTCCTTTTAGACTATTCTTTTCTTGGACATAGTTGGCATAAATATTTGTTAGTTTTGTAGCCATTTCATGCCCCCTCTAGGTGATGTAGGATGCAAGATTATTTGTGTCCCACCAAATCAATAAACTTCTTATCACCCTCTTCCTTTGATTCCTTCACAACTTTTTAACTATGTTTAACTCCTCTTTCAACCCACTAATCATGAGAGCATAAGTTTCCCTATCTTGGAAAGATGTATTTATGGAGGATGGGGATGGTTGAGGAATCATTGGTGTTGTAGTAATTATCTAAGGAGGGGGTGACAAGGCTACAAATTTATTGTACTCTTGCAACAACTTCAAATTCTCTTGTTGTTCCATGTCAAAATCTACTTTCAATTTATTTACTACAACTTGACTAAAAAGGGTGATATTAATAGCCAAAGTTGTTGCCTAAGGAGCACTAGTGTCTGCAAATATTCTGTCAATCAGATTTCCAATGGCTTCAATCACATCCTTATTACATGTGGTTTGCTTGTCTCGAGAAACCATATTGTGAGGGATTCATATTTAGCATTAAACCCTAAGCCAAATATAGGTCATGAGATTTTTCTTTCGATTGTAATATGGGCTCATCAATGTCTTTCCTTCAAATGATATCTGATGCAACTATCGAGGCAATGTCACATCCTTCCAGAAGTAAGCACTCACTTTTTCTTACAATCTCTCTTCCCTCCTTAAGAGTGATCTAACATCAAAAAATGACCTCCAAAACCTTATTTCCCATCTCCTCCCACTCATCCTTAGAAATATTCTTCTTCTTCTTCTTCTCTTTCATGATTAGAGAATATTTCTCTACTTTAATTTTTATTAAAAAGTCCTTAAATTATTTGGACTTAACAAATTTATCATTTGAAATGAAAATTGTACATGCTAGCGCCCTAACACCATTGATAGCATCTCTTCTAGTCTCAAAATTGACTATCATTCTCTCATGAGGGGGAGCCTCAACCATAACCATTTGAGGTGAATGCATTGATTTCCCGATCTCCTCAATATTTGGTACATCATCCTCCCATCAAGATACTCAACCAAAGGTCAAGGACCTATTTATTGGGGAAGTTGTTTACAATGATCTATATTGTAGGCCTAGGCTTGTCCATTAATTACTATTTTGCGAGCTTATGCTATAATATTAGCAACATTATTAATCATTACCAATATCATAATGACTAGGTCCTTAATTTTTGAGTATCCTCCTTTGTATGAATGGTTTTATCCCTTCTTCTTTTCCTCTACAATTTAGATTCTCACCTAGGATTCTCTCCTTTTCTGGACTTCCGTCTTGGAGGAGCAATTTCTGGTTAAATCCTTAATTTTATCGAATTGGTGAGTATAGTCAATTTAACTTTAGTTCTGACCTAATGGATACAGTGCTCTAGATCATAATTCCTTTGCACATCCACCTTCATCATGTATGGCTACTACTTGGAGTATAGCAACTCCAAGCCCTCTTTTGAAGTGATCATAAAATCAAAGAAACCAATGCTTGGTGGTAAGATAGACCCCTTCAAATTTCTCAAGTGAGTCTTATTAGCCTCATTCAACTTCTACATTATATCCAAGAAGGAAATTCTATCTATCATTGTCCTTGGCAGTATATGAGGTGTGAATGGGGCACCATAAATCTTGATTATTGTATAATAGGCATGGAAGAACCAATCACCCTAGTTATGATCAATTCCTAATTTTGGAGTTAGGTCTAGTGGCCTCAATAATCTTATGGATTTCTCAAAGAGTCTCCAACCAACAAGAAATGCTAGATACCTTATCACTTTTTTGATAAATAACTCCTCAAAATCACATAGTTAAACTTGTCACAATGCATGTCCCAGATATAAGTCCACTCTTGGACTGGAAAGATGAAACCATTCTCATCTTGGGACCTTATTGGTATTTGAGGGGCCCAAATCCTTTTGATATTGTAAAATGATATGACATAGGAGAGAATACCATTTTTAATTGTACAATATTCTCATCTCCTTTGATTTCCATTAATGTTTTATGGATTCCATTTGAGATGAATGTGGCATAATCAAAGTTTTTGTTTAGGTCCTTGTGTTGTACATCTACAACCATTACCAATAAGGGATCTGATATCTACATTTTGGCATTCATATCCACAAATTGACATAGGGCATAATATATATTGATGAAGTAGTCCTCAAACATGTCATAATTGAAGGGCTATGACAGGCTGTCATTGGGTCCTATTGCTTTAGTTGAAAAATGCATCAAATGTATCAACCAGGTAGTGTTTAGAGGCTATATGCAATAGGAAACATCTTGACTATCTCTCTCAAATTTTCTAAATGCTTAGAATAGTTGAAAACAAAACTTAAACTAAAGAGGCCGCTAAACTAGAAAGCATAAAGTTTTTTTATACTAGAAAGTGGGAAATTATTCATCTAGAAAGCATAAAATAACTAAACTAGAAAGCATGAAATATTTAAACTAGAAAGCATGTAAATTACTTGGAAAGGAGTACTTGCAATAACACTATAAGTTGAAATGAAAACAACCTTTAACTAACATCTAACTATTTAATATAAAACAAAATTAACAATCTACAACTAACAACTAGTGTGGATGCTCTGAAACTTTAGATAACATAACTAAACTACAACTTGCAGGAATAACTTAACAGAGCTCGACACATGCAAATAAAATTCAATCACATTTATCATTTACAAAATAAACACAAAAAAATTGAAAATGAAATACTTATCTATCTATTCTACAGTCCCTTGAGTGGCCAGATCTCAGGTGCTACTATGCTTTAACTCAAATCACATAAACTCTATATCTCTAAAATTAATCCATCCAAAGCAATTCCATCACACAACACTAACAACTCATAATGAGACGGGAAAAACTTGTTTTATTCATATCAAAAGTACATCTTAGAAACATAGTTCAAGTACACATTATGATAGCATAACAATATATTTGTGTATCATTGCTTCTGGCAGTTACATATTTATACAAAAACTGCTAACAAAATCCTATAATTCAGATGGTGAAGATCACCACTGAAAAATTCTTCAACAAGATTCAACTAACTAACAGACTTAAGTCCATAACATAAAGCATTAAAGAGGCTTGAAGTGAGACATAAAGTCTTTGAACAAAAAATAACAAAAAGCTTCAAAAACTCAGTTCACCTTGCACTTCCTAAAATTTTGGCACCTATACTTATGATATTTGTCTTCAACTACATTGAAGTTTGCTTAAAGTCCACTTGGCTGAGCATAATGAATGACTGAGCATAATAACCTATTCAATACTAGAAACTAAACCATTATGTTAGCGTGGGTTAGCTTATTTCAATCAATTTTAGGAAATAAAGATTATACATTTTTTTGTACAAAAATTAAGAAATTACTAATCCTAAAGATAATTAATTGGCAAGGTAAACGTAACTGGGATAAATAAAGAAGGGAATTTGGTTCATTATATTTATGAGGTTATTTTTACCTCATAAGGCTCTACTTCATCCTTGGTGAACCTCACCAGTTTACTATCTAGACCTCTTCTTCTATGATGTGGGAGCCATTTAATTATGAAGCTCTCCTTATCTCTTGAATATTCTCTCTAGAGGGAGTCGAGGTCAATTGGGACATGTGCATTTTTGGTCAAATGGAAGATCTCATAGATATAACCCCTATCTAAATTTACCAACTTTTGCCTTTGTCATTATAAATGTTACTTGTGCTAGGGTTGTATCTTTTTGAACTGCTCTAATTAGGTCCATATTTATGAATAAATTTGGGACAACCAACCTTCCCAAATCCAAACTCCATATATTTGTTAGAGGCTTTGGTGATAGAATTTTTTTAAACCCATATCTAAATAAATTCCATCCTTGGGCCAAGATAGTGACATCTTTAACATCATCTACCCTATCCACTAATTTTTTTGAAAGAAATTTGACACTTTGAGCATGATTACCTCTCTTATATGATCCAAGCAGTTGTTGTAATATATCCTCATGTAAATCCCTCTTTAACCTTCTCGACGACTGACCATTTTGGGAACTAGGGTTTGATTTACATAATTAGGGTTTTATGGATAACTAGAGTTTTTATTTACTTTTGAAAATTTAATACTATGGAGCTTCTATTCTTTCTTTTAAAAAAAATTTGACCTAACCAAACTAGAACAACCTTGCATAAATGTAAGTTTCACAATGTAGGTCAAGAAAATAGACTTGCTTGTTTTCTGCCTTGAAGAACCCCAATTTGAAAATTTGAACGCTTAGGCCGCTTGGCTTTTGTAAATTCTTCATTGAGGATACTTTGCAAGGCTTCTAAGAACTCAAAAAAAATGCAATTACCTTGAAAATCTAGAATAATTTGGTAGATATTGGCACAAAATTCCATTAAATCTCATACATGCAAACATGGTGTTCATAGGTAACTATTTTCAAATTTTGCATATTAGCCCTTGATTGAAATCCAACCCAAAAAAATCTACAATTTTTATAGTCTTTATATTTTGAAAATCCTTTTTGCCTTAATTGTTGTGAAAAATACCTTTATAAATCACCTTGGTGGCTCCACAAAATCTTAGGAAAGCTTGGATAGATATGTTGACATGGCTTGAAATAGGACACATGTCATGTTTTTGTGTTATCATTGCTCGAAGTTATCCTAGCTACTAGAACTCACGATAAGAAACTAGCTTGTGAAATCATGACATGTGGAATGAGTGTCACTATGTGCATTAAATTTAACTGCAAGGAAGAAACCTAAGCCCACACTGACTAGGCTCCACATGTTGAATGGTTGTACCATCCTAGACTTAAGACAAAGATCCTTCTAAATCTCACAATAAGGCTAAGCTACACAATCTAATAAAAATGCTCCATTTATTGATGATGTTAATGCTATACCCATCGAAGAGTTATCAATGCACTTTACACATGGCAACTCGTTGTATGCTCGCATACTAAAGGAAGCCAGTCATTTTGAGCTTGCAATAAGAGGCTTGATTGTGATGCAATGAAAATATGACACATGCTCACCATTGAGGTAAATACCATAAATGTTGATGTAGTGTAGAAAATTATATACCTTTACAATTTCACATTATGTTTGGGTCCCTTAATTTATTAGACTTAATTAAGATTCTCATTTTCAAAATTATGCATTCCAAAACCAAATTCTTACCATTTTTTGAAAGGGGAACCAATATTAAACAAATGCATTCAATTATTAAATTACCCTGGATTATGTGTCTTGGGAATTTAGGCCAATACCCATTCACCCATGGGCGAATGGGTCCCCTTTATGAGCCAGGACACAAATTAAAATATGTTTTTAGTGGCATTTTAATGATCAAAATTCAAATTGTAAGTGTCGACTTTTGGAATCTAATTTTTGGGAATTTGGATAAACACCTATAAATACATAGTTTTTTTATCATTTGAAAGCTAAGCAATAATTGGGAGAAGAACTTATGATATAGCATTATTGTCAAGAGTATAATTGAGCATTCAAGAGCAACATTATCAGTCATTTGTAGCAACAATCAAGATCCTAACATCATGTCAAAGTTTATGTGTGTTCATGTTGTCTTGTGAAGGCTAACAAGTGTTGTAGGTCTTCATGCATTCAAGCATTCAAGAAGATATAGCAAGCAATATCCAATTCCCTTAAAGTGATGCATATGTCTTTAGTCCTTCAAGGAAGCTATTGAAGGGTGGTGAGTTGCAAAAAAAAATTCATTCATCATTTCCTTCCTTTCCAATAAGGTTTGTATCATTAACATTTCCATTGTGAAAGTGGGAACACTATTCATAGGGTTTGACTAAGGAAAACCCCTATATGGCATAATATTTTTCCCTCTTTGTGTATGTGTAGGTTACAAGTTGAAGAATGATTGAAGAGACCTTGAAGGAAAAATTTCCATTGTTACATTTGTTGTCATCATTCCCATCAACCTACAAGAATTAAGTTGCAAAATTCATTTCTGACATTCCAACAAATTTGTAGGTGGAAAATAGAAGCTCAGATCCAACACCAAAGGACCCAAAAATTTGATTAGGACCCCCTTTCAAAGATCCATTCACCATTGGGAAAATGATTCCTTGTAGGCATGTCATAACCAATTTTATGAACAAGTTTGTTGTCCTCTATACTTCCCAAATTCACTTGAAAATTGATGTTTTTTTCTGTCAATTATCAGGATCTTACATTTTATGTACTAGGGCATATGGGATCATTAGTTTAATAATTATAAAATATTTCCAATCCATTCTAATCCCTCATTAGATGTAGATTCAAGTCTGATTAGCTCACCATTAGGGCTAAAAGTCAATCTTTTCACCTTGTGATCTACATCCTAATGAAATTAGGAAAAAGGCCACCATTGAATCCTAGGTTCTTTGCATTTAGGACCTAGGATCCCTTTTTTAATATTACATTTTGGTAAACCTGACATGTTTTGATTAAAGGTAAAAACGGGTTTTGAAGGGGCCCAAAACCCTTAACAAAAGAGAACAACTGATAAGAAAAGAAAAAAACACTACATAACAATCAACCCAACGATAGCAAACCAATAGCCAAAAAACAACCAAAAAGAAGCCAACCAAACACACTACATATTATATAGGATTTCAATAGCTTCCATGTTAGTATCAACCATCTTCTGCGCATTGTCCACAGTATCAAAAACCTCCCTCCCAGAGGCCCCAACCTGAGATTTCATTCTATTTCTAGTTCTAACCCTAGGCCCACCAGTTTTTACCTCTTCAATCAAAACTTTACCTTTTGCAGTATCCTTCTCACCAGCACTGCCCACATCCAACACTTTACCCCCAACAACAAAAACAATAGCAGGCCGAGACTCTTTTCTCTTTTTAGCAGTAATCAGAGGAGAAATCATCATGGAAAAATATGGAGGGCCCACAAGTTTAGATGCCTCACCACTTTTTAGCACCACTTTCCTCATGGCAGAATCTGGAGTACCCATAAGCTTAGTAGCCTCACCAATCTTCATCAACATTTTCCCAATTTTATCAATTTTATCCTCAAGGGATAAAATTCTACCTTCCAAATTTTGCTTCAAATTGATGGTTTCCTTTGCCATAGCATTAGCCACAATATTTAGAGATTCCATCAAATTGTCAATTTGGCTTTGGATAGCAGGGTCCTCAACCTTACTAGCCACACCTCTTATCCTAACATTAATCCTATCAATTTCATGAAAAAACCATTTGAAAATTTTAAACTACAGATCATTAGAAGTCTCACGGGCCAAGCCCAACACATAAGACAATTATTCCCTATCAACATTTTCAACCCTATCCTCCATACCATCATCCTCATCAGCATAACTAACCTGAATTTTATCATCCACAATATCCTTACCTTTATCAATAGGGGCAGGAGACTTCAACTTGTGGATGGAGCAGGCGAGATCCTCTGCAATGGTCTTCCTTTTCAACTCCTTATCCCCCTTTGCTTTGTTAGAACCCCAACAGGACCACCATCCATAGCACCATCCTTCCCCTACATTAACCCAATGTCAGCATTCAAAGAGGCCTCACCATAGATACCACCAACAAGAGAGAGGGTAACCCTTCTCCAAGATTTGACTAGCAGATATCGACTCCTTGCTCTTTTGGCTCCCCACCTCAGTTTCCTTGGCATGTTTAATTTTAGGGGGAGGAGAGGAAGCTTCCCCATATAGGTTAGTTTTATCCTTGGCATCTTTAGGACGAGTCATCATGACCGCATCATCGCTACATGTAGTATAGCTCTCATTGTCGACCGACTTTATATTCCCTATTTTGCCTAGAACAGGGGAGGAGGGACCCTCCTCAAAAGAGGCATAGGATTCCTAGACGTAGTCAACATCATCATATTTTTTAGACTCTGAATCTTTATTCAGAATAAGCCTCCTCCTCTTGGCTCGTTTGCTAACTCTTTCTTCACCCAACTCTGTCTCATAACCCTCTCGGGCTTTGCCAACATTATCCTTCGGGGACACCAGAGATTTGTGCACCTCGTGCGCTTTCACATGCTCATAAATCAGAAGAATTAACCCAACATGCAGAACCAAATTTCTAGGGTTTTTCATGTGATCCTTGATCCTCGTATCCAACGACATCAACAAATAATAGGGAAAAGAAACCCATTTCTTATGCCTAAAATGATTTAGCAAACTAAACTGGTAGTTATCGATGGCCATGTACCTTCCCTCCAAGGTAACATAACTCATGACTTCTTCTGCCAAATCATACCAGAGCACTTTCAAAGAGCTCCCATACCAGCCACCACTTTTAACCTTCTTGAGATCAGCCGCCTTGTTACCTTTGAAGAAGATCAACATTGCATCCTGCGAGTCTTTCTTGTCCCTAAAAACCTCATCCCCTGCATGGACAAACCAATGATTTGAGCAATAAATTATTCATCCACCATGAAATCTCTACCACCCAAATTAAGGTTTTTGTCATTCCAACCTTTAGCAACCATCTCAGTAACCTGCACATTGAAACCATGCAGTCTTTCCTTGTAGATAGTTAAACCACCCTTCTCAAGGATCTCCCAAACCTTCATCTTCTTCTTAACAGTGTCACAAGACTTGGGCTCAACACGATTCCTGTCCCCACCCATCACAAAATTCAGTGCCACACATAGCCAAAACCACCTGAAAATGATACTCACACCACCCAGGCCAAAAATGCAAAAAAGAAACCTACAAAAGCTTTGGCTAAAGACACCTAGAACCCCTACGAGACCCACCGAAGGACAAAAAGGAAATAATGAAATGTAGCTCCGAACCAAGTGAAATCCGTCCTTCGAAATGAAAACTTTAACATCCTCATTCAAATATTTCACCCACGTGACAACAAACATACATCCCACCATGCCAGTGAGGATCCACTAGATATCAACTCTCATTAATGATAATCGCTATTGCTTCAAAAGGAATGGAATCATTAAAATTCCATACCTTTTGTTCCTTAACCCCAAAGTTAGCAAAAAAATTGGCTAACTTATTTCCCTCCCTCAAAATATGGGAAATATAGACATTATCGAAAGAATTTATGATTTCGATTGAATCTTTAATCAAGGCTTCAATAGTCCACGATGGGGGAGAGACTGATTTCAAATTGTTAATAATATTTAGGGAATCACCCTCCACCCAAAATTTCTTATACCCTTGGCATTGAGCTAATTTGAGACCATGGAAGACTGTAGCCACCTCCACAAAGTGGTTTGTCTGGGTTCCCAAAGGGAGAACCACAGCAGAGAAGAGCCTACCATTCAAATTTCTAATCACTCCCCCACATCCAGCAGGTCTCGGATTTCCTTTAGCCGCCCCATCAAAATTAATCTTAACCCAACCATCCAAAGGTGCCTTCCAAGCAACATCCTCTCTAGAATAATTCCCTTCACAAACTGAAATAGATATATCACAAGGAAGCTTCCACTTTTGAGCAACAAAGATTTCAAAAGGACTAAGATTAATATTATCGCCAACATAAAAGGAAACTCTAGAAAGAATTTTCTCCTTAATTCCCACACAAATCTTATGAGCCACATCCACAACCAGGAGAGCAGTACTCCTAAAGGTTCTATTGTTTCACTCCAGCCACACTCCCCAAATTAGATGAGGCAAAGTGAAAGACCACAAGATCTGTACAACCGGATTAGTAGAAGGAGCCAACCATTGGAACCATAAATCCTTAACAGAGCCAGGAAAAACCTAACATATGTTCCAAAGAGAGAGCACATGCTTCCAAATCTCATCAACATATCTGCAACCAATCAATAAATGACAAGTATTTTCCGCTTCCTCCTCATAGAGAAAGCATCTATTGGGCATAACAAAACCTCTTTTAATCAAATTATCAGTAGATAAAATTTTGTTTTGAAAAAAAATCCAAAAGAAAATATTGATCTTAGGAATCAATATAGAAGACCAAACAAAAGCCCAAAAAGGTGGTGAACCAATAATAGTTTCAATGAGATGGAAAGCCAAAGCCACATAAAAGTTACCTGTAGAAGAAGGCTTCCAAACAAATCTATCAGGAGAAGGAGAGGATATGGACCACAGATAGAGCCTTATAAATAACAACCAGACTAGGGTCCACCTCATGCAAATTCCGCCAATAGCCTCCAACAATATAATTAGCAAAAAACTATTCCAACATGTCACACACAAAGATCCATGAAAGGGAAAGCCCATGGCTCATCCTTGAGAAGCCGATTACCAAACCAATTATCTTCCCAAAACATGATACTCCTCCCCTTACCCAACTTCCAAAAGAGACCCTTAGCTACAAGCCTTCGAGCCTTCAGCATAGCATTCCACAACACATAACCATTCAGAGGATTAAAATCATTAGAGATAACCTCTCTAATCCCAGCAGCACCATGAAGGTATTTACTCCAAGCAATTTTTTCCCACTCAATTTTCACTTGCAAAAGATTCCACAACTATTTACCCAGGAGGGCAATGTTAAAAGTATGAGTTTTATGAATTCCCAGCCCCCCAACCTTTTTGGGGTGGAAAACATCATCCCAAGCAACCAAATGGGTTCTTTTTTTATCTTCAACATCAGTCCAAAGAAAATTATTTTGAATTCCTTCTAGGATATCCACAAATTTCCTCGACATATGAAAGAGACTAAGAGCATAGACATGGATATTCTGAAAGGTAGACTTAATCAACTGAACTTTACCAGCTTGGCTAAGCAAAACCCCCTTCCAGCTAGCCAACTTGGAATAAAACTTATCGATCAATCCCCTCCATAAATAATTAGGAGCCTTAGAGCATAAGGGGAGACCCAAGTAAGAAGCAGGAAGCTCACCAATTTGACACTAAAGGATTCAAGCAATATTAATCTATCTTTGAACTGGAGTGTTAAAGAAGAAAATCACACTCTTCTGTAAACTAACCTTCTGCCCAGATATCATCTCATACATTTGCATAATCCATTTAATAGTCCTAGCTTCCTTAATTGAAGCCTACCCAAGTAAACGAGAATCATCCACAAATTGTTGATGAGAACAAACCAAGTTAGTAGAAGAGGGGGAAAGTCCATTAAAAAGACCATAATTAACAAATCTTTGAATCAGGTGACCCAACGACTCAACCATGATGATAAAAAAGAAGGGAGAAATAGGATCTCCTTGCCTCAACCCCCTAGAACAATCAAAGAGGGGAGAAGGGGACCCATTGATGAGCACCAAAAACCGAGGATTCAAAACAAGTTGATGCACCAAAGCCACCAATTTCTCCCCAAAACCAAAGGATAGGAGGATCTTAGACAAAAATCCCCAGTCCACTCTATCATAAGATTTGAGCAAATCAAGCTTGAGGACAAAACCAACTTGCTTATTAACTGAAAGAGAGTGGATATTCTCATGAACAGTGAGAATAGAATCCAAAATTTTCCTACCAGCCACAAAGCCATTTTGCTGAGGAGAGATGATCATAGGCAATTTTTTTTGCAACCTCAAAGCCAAAACCTTAAAGAAAATCTTATAAATCAAATTGCAAAGATTGATAGGATGCAACTCCTGAAAAGAAGCAGCACCAGGATTTTTAGGAATCAAAACAATAAAGGAGGAATTCAACTCCTTTAGAAGAGAACCCATTTTGAAGAACTCCGTAGTAGCCACAACAAAATATTTTGCCACAATTTCCCAAAAGGACTGAAAAAAGAACATAGGAAAGCCATAAGGACCCAGAGCCTTATTACCTTCAAAGGAGAAGACAATACACCGAATATCCTCCCCCAAAGGAATACAAACTAATCTCCCGTTGAGATCCTCATCCACCAGCTTGGGAATATCCCTCAGAATGTCCTCCTAATAGGCCAAATCCACCTCAGCCTCCGACGAAAGAAAATGATAAAAATAAGAGGCAGTCGCATTCTACAAATAAACATCCTTCCCAAGAGCTTGATTATTAAAGTTAATCACATTAATTCTATTAGAGGCCCCGTGTTTGAGTGTAGAGATATGAAAAAACTTAGTGTTTCTATCACCTCTCTTCAACCACATGATCCTCGAGCATTGCTTCCAAAATTCTCCCTCCTTCACCACAATATTATGCAACTTGGACAAAAGAACATTTTCCTTCAGCATCACATCCCAATCATACCCAGACGCTTGTATGACTTGTTGGACATAAAGAAGCTTCTTCGAAACACCATCTTTCTCCACAAAAATATGACCAAAGGAGGAACGATTCCACTTTCTAACATTAAACTTAACACTAGCCAATTTTTTAACTACTCTGTACATGGCCGACCCATCCACATTAATATTCCACCAATCCTTAACCAGATTACCTAAATCAAGATGAGAGGTCCACATTTTCTCAAATCTAAAAGGGAAATTCTTCTTACCACCCAACAAATCCATGGATAGATCCAGAGGAAAGTGATCCGATCCTATTATCATAAGAGTTGAGAGGGAGCAAGCATAATGGCCAAGCCAATCAGGGGTTAACAAAGCCTGATCTAACTTAACCTGAATAAGAGAATTACCCACACGTCGATTCGACCAGGTATAGAAGGCCCCCTTCAAGTCCAATCCAAAAGAGCCGAGTCATTAATGAACTACATAAGATTAGATCTACTGTCATCCACATTCTATGATCCACCCATCTTATCAACATCATGTAAAGGCATATTAAAGTCACCAATGACCAACCAATTACCTATATTATGAGAATCTTTAAAAGAAGTGAGATTCTCTGACAACTTTTTTCTAGCATTCTTTCAATTAGGAGCATAAATATTAGACAAGATCCAGGAAAACTTATCATGAAGGCGAAAGAGAGAAGTAGCCACATGGTTACTATCATTAAAAACCTCCACCCCTCTAATCACCTAAATATTCTAGAAAGTCACAATGCCACCAGAAGCACCAACCGCTTCAGAACAATGCATACCACAGTCCTTGAAAAGCTTCATTTTCAACCTAGAAAGTTTCTCCAAACCCATTTTAGTTTCTTGAATTAAAACAATATTAAAACGATGCTCTTTAACCAGATTGGCTAGGAGATCATGCTTATGAGGGTGATTTAGGCCCCTCATGTTCCACGAGATAATCTTCATTGGTGTTTAAAAGTGGTGCTCTTAGAGCACATATCTAGTAGAGTTCTTTGCATACCATCAACGATTTCCATCCGAATCTCCTTTTTCTGAACCAAATTAGTAGGAGGCTGACCTCTACCACATGGCTCAAACCCACAATCAGTCCTCTGCCTATTTCTAGTCACAACTCCTGGAGAGGGGGAGTGTTTCTTTCTGTTGCGCCCATGAGCCTGAATATAAGGCGTATTATCCACCTCATCCAACTCCTCAAACTCGTTGACCTCAGGCTTCAACACCACCCCGTCAGTTTTCGACACCACACTTTGAAGATTTCCCCTCCCAAGAGGAGAACTAGATTCCACACAAATCGAGGTAATATTTTCCTCCAGCAGCTCAACCCTTTCCTCATTATTTGTCGAGGATGATCACTTCTCATCCTACCCCAAATTCAAATCCTCCTTCGAAGGTAGAGAATCAACCTCAGCTAGATGAACCTCACTAGCCTCTAAGGAAGGCACACCAACCGAATCCAGCCCCATAGCCAGAGGTGAATCAGAGTCCACCTCCACAACCAAAGATTTTTCAACCTCCCACCATTGTTTGGTTATTTTCTTAGGAACTTTGAGAGGACATTTCTTCGCCCAGTGGCCAATTTTTTTACACTGAAAGCAGGCAAAGGGGTTTGACTCAAATTCAACCGATTGCTCCCACACCCAAAGTTTTGAGTTAATCTTAACCATAGAAGGAAAATAAACAGATTGCTCCACATTCACACAAAACTAGGCATAAACCAATTACTTTCTAGAGGCCGTCATTTGGTCAATCAACAACAAGCAGCCAAAGGTACTTGCAATCTCCTTAAACACCTCCTCATCCCAAAATTTGAGTGGGAGGCTAGGCAACCTTACCCAAACCAAAGCAGCCGAAAAAGAGCACGAGATCAAATTGAAACCTGGTTCCCATTTCTTCAACAACAAGGAAGACTTCCCCAGGAACCACGGGCCACCCGTCAATGCCATCACCATGTCATCTTCACAATTGAAAGAGAAAGAGAAGAAACCTTTAGCCATAGCTACCACATCAACTTGTCCTTTAGGTTTCCAATGGTTAGCAGTAAACTTGTGAACCGGCTCAATATGAGGCCGAGGACCAACAAATTTACCCAACAACGCCATATCCATAGTAGACATTAATTTGTAAATAGTACAGTTTGGGATGGACATAGAGTACTCACCAATCTTTTTATCAGCCACAAATGGCACCAAAGGGGAATAAATTTTCCCTTTGGGCTTAGAGCTAAACAAATTTGACCAAACGGTAGAAGAGTTCAAAAATAAAGAATTCTTAGACTTATCAAGCCCAAGACCCTCCAAAATAGGAGTCCCATCACAACTAACCGAGGACAGGCCATTCCCTGACTTTTTAGACCCTAGTACCTCCTTTTCAGAATCAGGCATCGAGGAGTGCATCAGACACACAATCTTTGAAGCCACAACATCGCCAGGAAAAAAAAATTATGCACAATAGGGGACCTACTTAGCTTACCTGAAGCAAGGGACCTGTCTGACATCACCCTCTCATCAGCACCTCGAGTGCCATTATCGCCTGCTGCATCATCCTGATCTCCTGCATTTTCTGAATTTGAAAACTCGTCACCGCCACCACCACCACCACAAGAGGACCTACCCATCACTGAAGATTTTTTCTTATCTGGTAAACCTGACATATTAACACTATAAAATTTCTGAAATTGGGAGTTTTTCAAACCCTAGATCTAGGTTTTGCCTTGCATTGCTTGCATTTCTCATTTAGGGTTTCATCTTTGCATAATACATTTTGCACCACATATTGCATTATAGATTTCATCAGAGCCATATTTAGATCAGATTTACATTTAGTTTGCATTCTTTAAGTGGTTAAAAATCTGAAATTATTCATTGCATGTAAATTGCATCATTCAATTTAGCTCAAAAACTAGTAAAAAAATTGCATAGTTTTGTTTCAAATTTGCATCAAATCATCACTTTCAAAATTTTGCATCTTCTAAGTAGTTAAGTATTGCATATTAGATCTGAAAATTGCACTCAAAATTTTCCTTTAGTGTTGCATATTTGCATTAGAATCACATTGTCTTAAATTGGAAAATATTGCGTTATTTGATTTCTGAATTACATCAAAATCATAATTTTTAGGTTATGGCATCTTAAAATCAGTCAATTATTGAATTTTAGATCTAAAATTTGCATTAATTTTTTTTTCAAAGAATTTTCACCTAGGTTTCACACTTGCATTTGGCATTAACTTGTCCTACATTGAGCAAAAAATGGAAAAAATACTGATTAACCTATTTGCAACTAGAGAAAGAAACATTAAATAGCAACATAAAACTTCAAATTTTTAGTTTTCAGAACCCTATACAAATACCTATTCACCCTTGGGTGAATTTTTCCTTGCATAGGTGTCTCAAACAACTTTTGCATAGCCTTTTGTATTTGTATAATCAGTCCATTTCTGCCTACAATTGTCTGATTTGAAATTCTGGAAAAATGTTATTTCATATACAAGAAAGGTGCAATGTTGCTTGATTTGTTACAAATTTAGAAAAAATATTGCATTTTAGTGTTGAAAATCATTAGATCTCTAGGAAAATTGTTTAAATTTTCTGAAGCATTGTATACTTTGGGTAGGATAGCTTTGATTTTCTCAATTCATAACCTTAGGTTGTTACACCACATTGCAAAATTCAGAAGGCAAGTAGAGGCATGTTTTCTTTCCAAGAAGATGGTTTTCATAGGGTATCACATGGATTGTACGATTTTAATCTCCCTACTCATCAGTATAATCTAAGGAAAAGAAATGAAACCATTGACAAGCATGTTATTTACCCTCCTAATATCTCTTCCATTTGTGAGAATGTTATAGTGCAAGAGAATGCAATCATGGATAATCATGAAAATCATAATTGTTCTTCTCCCAATGTTTCTCCTCCTTGCGAAGAAGGTACCTTGGTGTTAGAATACTGAATCATTGAGTGCCATGAGAATCTTGTTTATATCTCTTCTAATACTTCTGCCATTTGGGAAGATATTATGGCACTGGAAGATGAAATAATTGACACATTCCTTAATATCACTTTGCCTAGTCTTCATTCATCTCCCAATATCTCTCCCATTTGTGAGGATTTTTTGATAAAAGAAGATACGATCATTGACAATCATAAAAATCATAGTTGTTATTCTCTCGATACCTCTCCTATTTGTGAAGAAGGTATTTTAGTGTTAGAAGATACAATCCTTGAGCATCATGAGAATCTTATTTTTTTCTCCCCCTACCTCTCCTAATTGGGAAGATATTAATGGGCATAAAGATGAAAATATGGCTTTCTTAGATGAACATCCTAAGGTCACCTTAGATTCTCCCTTGATAGAAGATCATCAATAAGAAGTCAAATCCATTGAGGTTATGAATGCACAACTAGCCATTAGATCTCCCTTGATTACTGGACCTCCTAAAATTCCTACGGACCTCCCAAGAGTCTAATTATTAGACCTCCTAATCCAATTATCATTATAGGACCTCCTAAACCTCATGGCCATATCCTAATTTTTGTAAAAAAACTTACTAGTAATCTTGTGTTGTACCAATCGAGTTATCATATTGTTACTCACACATATACCACTAGAAATATTAAGCAACTGAGAAAAAATCTAACATCCATTCCATTTCCTCAACCATATCTCCCACCTACACCTAATATCCCGTAGCATAGTGGTAAAGAATTTGATCTTATTGGGCAACTTCATAACACTCCTGCTAAGATCTCCCTTTGGGATTTGATCCAATCATCACCAAATTACCATAGCATGCTTCAAATTCCTTGCAAAAAGTTTTCATCCATCCT
Organism: Sequoiadendron giganteum; assembly: GCA_007115665.2. Classification (NCBI taxonomy): domain Eukaryota; kingdom Viridiplantae; phylum Streptophyta; class Pinopsida; order Cupressales; family Cupressaceae; genus Sequoiadendron; species Sequoiadendron giganteum. Next base: position 141,845,524 of record CM021110.1, on the reverse strand, counting down.
AGTGCGCAACCAAATGTGTGGTAGCTTTGCTTGAGAATATGAATTCACCTAATTTAGACATTGTCTTTCATCAAAGTGAATTACCTCCTTTAGAAACATAGAAACAAAATGATGCTTTGATGATAGTGGCTATCATTAACAAGTTCTGGATTAGGTGTATTCTCATTGATAATGGTTCGGTACTCAATATTTTAGTGTAAATATTTTGGATAAAATAGGAGCAGACAAGACTAAAATTCAACCAAACCCTTTGTCTATCTATGGTTTTGATAATGTGGGAAATCAATCACTTGGTGTGATAACATTGCATGTAAAGGTTGGTAAGGTTATGTTACAAACTCCTATCCATGTCATCCCTCATGATCTTTCATATAATCTTGTCTTGGGTAGACCATAGATTAATGAAATGAATGCAGTCCCTTCAATGTCACATCGCCTACTAAAATATACTTAAAACAATAAGGTTCACATCATAAAATTTGATCCAAAATTCAAGAATTATTTACAAACCAAAATGGGAATGAGGAATCCTCTTAGAACATTGACACCAATTACAAAAGTAGAACCTTTACAATGTGAGGTTAAAGATAAGTGTCTTTCATTGGTGATTAAGTTGTTAGACGATGATTGGGGTTCATTAGATTTTACATCTACATTCATGGGGGAATACAAGATTACACACAAATTAAAAAAACAGAAATAAGAAACAATGGTATCAACACAATCTACCAATGAATCATCAAAAACATCTCATTCTACAACTTTTAGCAAAAAAGAGGAAAACACAAGTTATACATCCACTTATGATGAAGATGATCATGACAAACCACCTTCCTTGAAAGAAATGAAAGCACTTTATGGAAGAAGTTATGATCTTTTGAAATAATTTTGCTATAATGAAAATGGGTTTGTGATAAGAGAACAAGGCATTTGTGTCCCTATAGAGCCTAGCATGCAATAAATAATAAGAGGTCTTTATTATTGTCATTCAAAAACATAAAAAATATCTCCACTTAATCAATAGCATTAGTTGTTGCTCCTTGTCATGTGGTAGTTGTAGTATCATCACATATTCACTACCATTCATGAGAGTATGAACTTGGCTTTATGAAATCATATTTTATTTTGCAAGGTGATGGAACCTTCAAATTTTGCAAATTTGAAGTGCCTATATCTTTTCAATGTGCCAACATAGCCTAAGCCCGCTTCCTGTCAAATATGCCCTGAAGGCCCTCTTTGTCGATTAGTATTTTTCAGTTCTAAGCTCATCTTGAAAATTTCTTTGGTGGAGTGTTTTTTGGTACATATGGTAGTGTGCCTGTTCAGTTTTGCACCTCCTGGATGAGTTTTGATGGGTTAATTAATCCTTTTCTGACTATGACTGGGCCAGATTTGGTATTTTGAAAAGTTTCAAATTTCAAAATTATAAGAGCAACCCACTTCGTTTTTTGATCTAAAACATCTCCAGTTTCGATTTCATAAAAAAAAAGGTCATTTGATACATTATTTTAATGTATTTCGGGTGCGGTGAACAAGTCCCGAGGGCCAGTTTACAAAGGAGGTACCTGATTTTTGATGGATAGGAAAGGTTTGATTTAAAACCCATATTATAAATAATTTATTGTGATCACACATAAATAATCTCGGCTTCAAGGGTCACCATTTTTGTGCAGTGAAATTTCTCCATTTGGCCTACAAGCGTATTAAAATTTGCATTTTTCTAATGTTTCTAATGCTTATGTTTAAAATTATTTTGAATATTTTAAACATTGTGCAAATATGAAAAATGCATTTAAGACAAACATAAAATGTATTTCCAAATGTTTTGGAGGAAAAACAAGTTCAATTCTTGCTTCTGATTGGTCCAAACATGGTAGCTCATGACAACACGATTGCATGCCATGCACACAACATAAAACTCCATTTCCCATCTCCCTTTGAAAATGATTGAGTTGATTCAAATCAGTGATGCCCGATGGTTTGCATTGTATGAGTTTGAGACAACTTTAAACCTTATAAAAAATCATTAAAAGAGTGCTCCATCACACATCTCTCTTTTCATGAGAGGTGTTGAGTTTAAATTAGTGATGAGTGATGGCTGATGTGTCCATCGCCCATCACTAATTGGTAGCCTTTATTTCCAAAAAAATCAATGATGGCCTTATTGAAGTGATGGATTTTAATTGGCACGTGAGCATCAAGTTTGAATAATAAAAAAATATTATCAAATGTTCATTGTAAAGTGAAATTATTTCTTGCTTCTCATTGGTTGGGGAGGTTCACGAAATTTTCATAGCAGTTGCATCGGAATCACTCATCTCCATTTTGGGATGGAGGAATTAAATCAAATTAGAGATGGCTCAAATCCCATCACCCATCGATGATTGAGACTCCATTCAGCTTCACAAGGAAGTGATAATGTAAATCAAGCGATGGCTACAAGCAAGCATCAAAGGGAAAATTATTAAATGCATTTTTAAATAAGTTTATGGTTGAGCAAGGTTTAATTCTTCTTTTCCATTGGTCGATTGTAATGATGGAAAAAGGTTCCCTTAACTCGGCTTTGATTTAGTGTTGTAATATGCGTAACATATTCACATTAGGTCTTGGGCCCTTGTGAACTAAATGGATTAAATGACACATTACTTAAGTGTTATGAAGTGTTGTAACTCACTTTCACACTTTTCTAAGGTCTTGTTAATGAATCACACCTAAACAACTTATTTTTAACATTAATCTTTCCTTATTTCAAAGTGTTGTGAAGTGTTGTAACACACTCTCACACTTTTCTAGGCTTATCATTAATAATTGGGCTTTATTATGCTTTAATTGGCCCCATTTTGTATCCACAAGCCTTATTTATGTGTATTTTCGAGGATGATCACCAACAAAAGCATTTAAAACACCAAAATCCCACCTCAAATTCCTAAGGTGGGACTCATTCGCCATTCTGGGTGAATGAGTCCCCTTAGGTGGGACCCATTCGCCTAGGGTGGTGAATGAGTCCCATTTAGCTCAAAATCAAATTTAATTTAAATCTTTGGTGGGATTTTATTCGCCAAGATCCAATGCCAGCTTGTAGTGTTGTAATTTTGGGAATTCTTGCATAATTGAGTATAAATACAAGGTCGATTCACTCATTTTCACTTAAGAATTTTGTGAGAGCATTCATAATAGAAAATTAAAGTCACAAGAGCATTCAAGAGAAATTCATCAAGCATTTGGAGCCATCATCAAGATTCAAGCATCATGTCACAGATATTCTTGCATCATGTATGTTTTTGAGCTAACATTTGTGATGTAGGGTTTGATTCAAGCAAGCAATTCAAGCCAAGATCTATCAAGCATTCCTTCAATTCAAGATTACATTCAAGCTAGCCCCTTCACACAAGTTTGTAGATTTCATAAAAAGGGTTTGGTGAGTTGCAACATAGTAATTTATTCATTTAGCATTTCCCTCCACTATTTCATTTCATTCCAAGGTTTAATTACCAACAAGGGGTTTGACCGAGGCAAACCCCCATTTACTAACAAATCAACAAGTTTTTCCTCTCTTGTATGTTTGTGTTTGCAGATTTAGGTTGAAGACTTGAAGATCATTGAAGATTAGGTTACAAGCTTGTTGGAGTTGTCTCCCCATTGAAAAGGTCATAATCTTCACTAAAAGGTCATCTATAGCCCCGAAATCAGAGTTTCGGATCTGGGAACCTGGAGGAACAAATTGAGTAGACTGAGAAGAGAAAATTTAAACTTTGAATTTCTAGAAAATCCAAACTGGACTCATTCGCCACAAGTGGAAAATAAGTCCCACTGTACGTGTTTTTTAGAGATTTTTTCAGATTTAGATACCCATTTGCCCAAAAGGTCTGCTCCTGTGCATAAATCCAGAATTGAGACCGATTCACCTAGAATGGTGAATGAGTCCCATTAGGTCAAAAAGATAAAATTTCTAATATTTCAGAGCTCCATTCAATCATCTCTAGGTTTCCAGGTGCACACTTTTGATTTTGTAGCCTTCTATTCTAATTTGTATGCATTTCTAGGTTATTTATTCATGTTTCATGCATCATTAGGTTTTTTCATTAGATATTGCACTTCATACATTTTTCCCAAGTCCTAGCTTGGTGGTGAACCCCTCTTGTAATATGAAATCATATCCTAGGATACCTCATTGTCAGATCTCTCCCTCCATATTTTATTGGATTGAGATCTCTAAGGTGTCCTTGAGTGTGAAATAGGTACCCTATCCTTGTGCTCTATTCCTCCAAGGTGTGGTGTACTATTTCCATGACTACATTTTGGTGAACCTACATTTAGAATACCTTCTTTGCTGATTTGGAGTCCATCATCATCCTAGATTTGGCCTACATTAACATTGTATCAGGATTTGCATTAGTTAATTTTCATTCTAGGGCTTCAAATTTTGCATTAGCAAAATCTCATATACCTTGAATTTTTGCATTTAATTTCATTGAAAAACATTCAAAATCTACATTTTCATTTAATCTTCAAGTCATACAACATAAAAAGCATCAAAAGCAATTGATTTTTTTTGAAAATTTTGAAAAAAACCCTAACTAGGACTCATTTGCCCCTTTGGGCGAATCAATCCCTTTCCAGATTTTAACCTACCTTTTAAAGCATCAAAAACCTCATTTTTGTGCTTTCTAAGCTTGTTGGTAACATATAGTATAAGTCTGGAAAGTTTCAGAAACACCTGTTTTATGCATCTAGGTCAAATCATCCATGTAGTGAAGTCATTTTTAAAGTATTTCAAAAATCATTTCAGTATCAAAAGTTTCAGATCTATAGTACATTTGTTTACATTTTAGAAACATTGCATAATTTAGATAGATTACTTTCTCATGTTAGCATGTGTTCTTTTCAAGAATTTAGTGTTTCTAGAATATCAAATGGCTTTTATGATTTTATTTTCTCTACCCATGGGCATAATGTAGGAAAGCAAAGTAAAACCTTTGTTAAGCATGTTGGATACCCTCCTAGTATCTACCAGATTTGTAAGAATGTCACAACACAAGAGGATGCAAGTGTAGACAATCATAACAATCATACTTGTTCTTCTCCCAATACCTCTCTTATTAGTGACAAAGGTATCTTGGTAAAAGAAGATACAAGCATTGATAGTCTTGATTGTCCCTCTCCTCCTCCCCCTTTGGAAGATATTAGAAAACAAGAAGATGAGATCATAGAAACATTTCTAAACATCACCTTACCTACTCTCCATTCATCCATTGCTTGTGAGAATGTTTAGCAAAAGAGAATGATATCATAGACAGCCATGACAATCAAAATTGTCCTTCTCCTAATATCCCTCCTTGATGCGAAGAGGATAGGTTGGTGTTAGAAGATGCACCTATTAAGAGTCATGAGAATATTGTTCCTCCCTTCCCTAATTCTCCTACCATTTGGGAGGATCTATTTGGTAATCATGAAAATCATAGTTGTCCTTCTCTTGATGCCTCCCCTACTGGTGATGAAGCTACTTTACAAAATCTAACTATGGAATGTGATGAACATCTTACAAGCTCTCCGACTAGGGTACATAGAATGACACAAGAGAATGAGACTTTAGAGAAAATGAACAATCAAATAAAGCCTTCCCCTAATATCCCCACTTTTGATAATCAAGAAAATCAAACCATTGATCATTCCCCTGCTTGTGATGAAGTCATTTTAGAAGAACCAATCCTTGAATGTCAAGAACATTTGGTTTGTAGTTCTCCTAAAAACTCTCCTCTTAGGGAGAATATCATGGTGCAAGAAAAGGATAACATTAACAATAATTATATAGTGTCCTTAGATGAAGATGATGAGGCAAAATTAGACTCTCACTCACTAAGGGATGTTAATATTATTCAACCTCAACTCATCCTTTACCCACCTTCACACAAGCCTCAAACTCAAAGAAAACCTGAACTTATCCTTTACCCACCTAAGAATAATGTTTTGTAGCAGCTGAGTCATAATACCATTGCTCATACATATAACACTATAAACAATATGCAACCAAAACAAACACCTTCAACAACCTTACCTTTTCCTAATACTATCTTACCCGCTCCCCTGTTTTCTTGCACAAAGTGGAAAGGAGTATGATCTTGTTGAACAAATAAAGAGTACTCCTACTAAGATATCATTGTGGGACCTTATTCAAGCATCCCCACACTACCATAACATGATTCAAAGTGTTTTACAAGTTCCTATCCATTCTAATACGCAACCGAATGACATAGCAGCCATGATTCAAGGAATAAATGTTGATATTATTTTCCACCAAAGTGAGATCCCTCCTTTGGAAGTACAAAAACAAAATGAAGCTTTCATAATAAAAGCTCAATATAAAAGAATAGGGATAAAGTGAACCCTTGTTTACAATGGATCAACCCTTGATTTGTGCAGTGTAAACCTCTTGGATAGGCTTTGTGTGGATAAATAAAAAATTCAACTTGATTCCCTATCTATTTGTGGATTTGACAATGTAGGAACACAACTGCTTGGTGTAATCACTTTACCTATTAAAGTTGGAAAGGAAACATTAGAAATAACGATCCATGTTATGCCTCATGATCTTTCATATAATCTCCTTCTAGTCGGGCCATGGATTCATGCAATGAATGGGGTGCCTTCTACCCTTCATCGTAAAATGAAATACATCTACAATAAAAAAAGTGTACACACTCGAAGCAAATCCTTATCCAAACAATTTTTTAACCATTGAGAAAGACAAGGAAAATACTTTGGAAACATTAACACCAACCACACAAGTGGAATCCACACAATAGAAAGACAAAGGAAAAAACATTGAAGAAGTCATGAAGCTATTAGAAGATGATTGGGGTTCCTTAGATTTCGAACCAACATTCATGGGAGAATACAAGATCATAAATAAAGACTCTGAAAAGGGAAAAGAAAAAGCGGTAATGTCAACACAAAATTTAGAACAACCTTCAAAAGAATCCACCTCAACCACTTCAGAATAAAAGAAAACATACACAACAAAATTGGATGAAACTGACTATCAACAACCTCCAAATCTAAAAGCAATGAAAAAGATTTATGGAAAAGGTTACAAACTTATGAAACAACTTGGATATAGTGGAAAAGGATGTGGTGCTAGAGAACAAGGTATTTGTAACCCTATAGAGCCTAACACACAAGAAATGACTAGTGGTCTTGGTTATTGTCCTTTGATAGAAATAAACAAGCCTTCATGTGATACCAACACTATTACAAAACATCCTTCTAAGCCGAATTTAATAGTAATGCATCCTGAGTTGCTAGACACTAGTGGTCCTGATTAATATCATTTGAAAGAAATAAAGAAATCTTTGCTTAATGTTAATGTCATCACATAAAACACTAACAATTTGAATTAGATAGATTTTACACCCTCCTCTAGAGGATAGAACAAAATATTGCAATCTAAAGAGTCTTGTGTAATTATGACATCTTGTACTAAGCAAGAGATACCTTAGTCATAAAATCAAGGAACATCTTCAAATTTGAATCAAGAGGGTATCTTGTCGAGACTCCTCCAAGATCATTTGATATCCCTCCCTCCAAGAACATGAATTTTTTTTTACTAAAATAATTCATTTTCACATATCATAGAGTTCATGGTCATTCTATTAATGAATGTAAGGCTTTGACAAACAAAAATCAATATCTTAAGGACTGTGGTGCTCTCCCTTAGGTTGAAGCACCTAGTTCCTCTTTTCATTTTGGCTCATCCTTGTCCTGCACTAAGTGGGGGCAAGGGGTTAGATAGACTTGTCCCCATATGTCACATTTCATTACCTCTTTTGGCTAGTTGATCACCTTTCATATACATAAAAGAGAAAGCTTGGGATGTGGATGGCATGCCTTAATTTGGCTCGCATGTGACATACTTATTCATGATGTAGCTTATTGGAAACATATGACTTGGCATAGGGCTTTTTGAATAAGCTCTCATTCCTTCTTGTACTTTAAAGCAATTTCTCATAGTAATGGTCTTAGAAACTACTTTAAAGTGGGGGCATACATCGACACTCATGTTTTATTGTGTGATTTTCTTTCTTCTTGTGATGTGTCCTTTTCTTGGTGGTGTCATGGGCTTGATTCCCTCTAAGAGCATGATATTTATTTTACTTGTCCTCTCTTGGAGACATTAGGCACAATGTTCCCTAAGAAGAGACCTTACATGAACCAAGTAAAATCCCTCTAAACATTCCTTACACTATTTTGCATCTATAATGTCTATGAGTTTTAAGCATACAAAATTTTTCTTGCCTCATGGAGCTAGAAGATAATTTTTGTGTGGCACCTTATTAAAGTTATCAGGGGGTATAAATTTGGTATGGTTTGAGCGGGAATCCCAACCGAGGCATGAATTTACCCATAGCCACTTGCGTGTGTGTGTGAGTACATACTAGCCATGGGTGTATTTTTCTCACCTTTTAGGCATTCTCACTCGGTAGATAGCCTGAAGTTCCATTTCCTCAGAGTGAGAATGCATTTTTCAAAAAAATAGCCTAGATCTAATCCACATTGTGATGGAAAAATGGTTGAAGCTTGATCCAATCCTTTTACTTTTTCCTTTTCCTTCGTCTTTGGCAATGCATGATTCTACCTTGTTGTTGCTCTCTATCATTCTTATGTGTGTTCCTTTGCACTTATGTTGGTTTGTCATAGGACCTTGGTCCTAGGGGCTTGTGCACCCCCCTTGGTCATGATTTTCCTATCTTATCGACATTGGTACATTTGAACCCCCCTTGATCATTATGGAATTTGGTTTACTTTAGTGTGAGCTGGAAGCAAGTTCCTCCTCTCACTAAAGTGGGGGCTAGATGTAATGATGAAAAAAGGTCCCCTTAACTTGGTCTTGATTTAGTGTTATAATATGCCTAACATATTCACAGTAGGTCTTGGGCCCTTGCGAACTAAATGGATTAAATGATACCTTAAGTGTTGTGAAATGTTGTAACTCACTTTCACACTTTTCTAAGGTCTTGTTAATGAAACACACCCAAACAACCTCTTTTTAACATCAATCTTGCCTTATTTCAAAGTGTTGTAAGTGTTGTAACACACTCTCATAATTTTCTAGGTTTATCATTAATAATTGGGCTTTATTATGCTTTAATTGGCCTCAATTTGAATCCACAAGCCTTATTTATGTGTATTTTCGAGGATAATACCAACAAACACATTTAAAACACCAAAATCCCAAAAACCCACCTCAAATTCCTAAGGTGGGACTCATTCGACATTCTGGGCGAATGAGCCCCCTTAGGTGGGACCCATTCACCCGAGGTGGCAAATGAGTCTCATTTATCTCAAAATAAAATTTAATTTAAATCTTTGGCACAATTTTATTCTCCAAGATCAAATGTCAGCTTGTAGTGTTGTAATTTCAGGAATTCTTGCATAATTGAGTATAAATACAAGGTTGATTCTCTCATTTTCACCCAAGACTTTTGTGAGAGAATTCATAATAGAAAATTAAAGTTCACAAGAGCATTCAAGAGCAATTTATCAAGCATTTGGAGCCATCATCAAGATTCAAGCATCATGCCACAAATATTCTTGCATCATGTGTGTTTTTGAGATAACATTCGTGATGTAGGGTTTTGATTCAAACAAGCAATTCAAGCCAAGATCTATCAAGCATTCCTTCAATTCAAGATCTACATTCAAGATAGCCACTTCACACAAGTTTTTAGATTTCATAACAAGGGTTTGGTGAGTTGCAACATAGCACTTTGTTCATTCATCATTTCCCTCCATTATTTCATTTCATTCCAAAGTTTAATTACCAACAAGGGGTTTGACCAAGGCAAACCCCCATTTACTAACAAATCAACAAGTTTTTCCTCTCTTGTATGTTTGTGTTTATAGATTTAGGTTGAATACTTGAAGATAATTGAAGATTAGGTTACAAGCTTGTTGGAGTTATCTCCCCATTGGAAAGTTCATAATCTTCACTAAAAGGTCATCTATAGGCTCAAAATTAGAGTTTCAGATTTGGGAACCTAGAGGAACAGATTGAGAAAACTGAGAAGAGAAGATTCAGACTTTGAATTTCTAGAAAATCCAATCTGGACTTATTCACGACAAGTGGCGAATGAGTCCCACTATAGGTGTTTTTCAGAGATTTTTTCAGATTTGGATACCCATTTGCTCGAAACCTGCTTCTATGCAGAAATCTAGAACTGGGACCAGTTCACCCAGAATGGTGAATGAGTCCCATTAGGTAAAAAAGATATATTTTCTAGCATTTCAGAGCTCCATTCAATCATCTCCAGGTTTCTAGGTGTACACTTCTAATTTTGTAGCCTTTTATTCTAATTTGTATACATTTCTAGGTCATTTATTCATGTTTCATGCATCATTAGGTTTTGTCATTAGATCTTGCACTTCATACATTTTTCCCAAGTCCTAGCTTGGTGATGAACCCCTCTTGTAATCTAAAATCATATCCTAAGATACCTTATTGTCAAATCTATCCCTCCATATTTTATTGGATTGAGATCTCTGAGGTGTCCTTGAGTGTAGCAAGTGTGAAATAGGTACCCTATCCTTGTGCTCTATTCCTCCAAGGTGTGGTGTACTATTTCCATGACTGCACTGGTGCACTTCATGGAAAACTTTGAAAAAATTCAAATCCTTTCATGACAGCGCTCATCACCAGTTTGAAGTGACTAAGCAAATACAAAACCGTGATGGCTTCATGTACAACAATTGATTCTCATTGGTAAATATTTGAGTGGCTGAAATATGTTTAAAAGGCAGTGTGAATGCACAAGCATTGCAACTAATATTTTCCAGATGAAAGGGGCATTTTAAATGGGCTTCACTGTGAATGGCTGCAAACCAGAGGATATAATCACGTTTTTTGGTTTGGGGCATATTTTTAATGCTATTTTTGAGCTACAAATCATGTTTTCGCTTCCAAAAAGGTGCCTCAACTGTTTCTCATGCTTGGGGAGCAATTTTGACTGTGTTTTTATGCATTCTTTGGTTTCTTATGAGATGGAAAATGCTAAATAACCATTTCTCATGACCCAAGAATTAGATCGAGCATATGGGAAAAAAATAAAAATTAACTTACATAGTAAAGGGGCATATGGGTATGTGGGTTTTAACCCAAAAGTGAAATATTTTCACTTTTAGTTGAGATTGAGGCCAGTAAATGATTTTTACATGTAGGGTAAAATATTTGCATGGGAATTGCAAGTGAAAGCAAGCAAAATGAAGGGAGCAAGAAAACAAAAGTGTAGAGTGTATTCTTTATTGGAGAGGCAGTTATTGATCAAGGACCCGAATGATGCTAGATGTCTGTTTGGATTTCCATTTAGGGTTTCCTCTTCCTTAAATGTAATTTCTGCTTCATTCATAGGGAGTTGTTCACTGTTTGGTCTCACAGGGAAGCATATTTTTTGTAACAGGGCTTGAAAATGAAAGAGTGCTGGTTTCAAGTTATGGATAGTCAGAGTCATGTAATTGGGGATTCTATTATAGTATTGCCATATTTTTCTATAAATGCACAATATTCTGAATTGGTTTTCTCCACAATGTACATTGCATAGATTATGAATATGAACAATCAAATATTGCAAATATTTTTCTTCTTGTCTTTATTTGAATGTTTGTTTGGTGTTATTACTATCATTCAAAGAATGAATTAAACTGTATTAACACAAATAGAGGTTTATGCAACTGTGTGCTAGGATTATTAGTTATAACTAGTTGAGTTTTTGGTATCAGTGGTGTAAGGCATCACCTAGTAGGCATAACTATGACAAGGTAAATGTTGTGATGTATTTTGAATAACATGGTTTAGGTGACTTCGGCCTAGAACATGGCACTCATCTTTTAATGCTGCAATTTCTTGAGATTGTTTGTGAGTAGCTACAAATTAAATCAAATTTACTTATCTATCTCAATATGAATGTGTGTTGAATTAAATGTATTACATCTCTCATGTTTAAAGTAGGCATTTCCATGAAGGCCAACCAAACCTTTAGGGTAGTTTGTCCATTAGACATTTAAAGGAGAATTATCTGTCTACAGTGTTCTAGGTACTTTGGCACACAAGTATCTATAAGTACACTACTGGGATCACCCTCCTGGGTTTCACAAAGCCCGAAGTGTAGGGGATAAGTTTTTTAATTCAATCTCTCGTTCATTGGCCAAATCTCTCCTTGAATATGACCATTAGGCCTAGCACCCCTTTAGGATTCAAGTGGATTACAGATTTGAGAACCAACACAAGGAGAAACATATCATGATCCATTTTGGGCTCACCTTTTTTCCTACACTTTGGGGACAAGGGGTTAGGTAGCCTTGTCTTAGGTGTATTTCTTATTGATATCCCTATCTATCTCCTTAAAATGTTAGTGTAGAAAGTGCACTAACATTTTAAGGGGGGACATATAGTCCCCTGATCATTGTTTGCATGAAAAATGGTCTCTTCTTAGTGATAATACTATACATCTCCTAGGAAGCATGGCCATGCTAATCAAAGTGTGGAATTCTTGATTCATGTGAAGTATCACTTTTGTGGTAATGCTAGGCTTAATATCCCATAAGAGTGTGACCCTTCTTGGTATATGATATTCCTCTTGGTGGTAATGCTATGGTTTACATTCCCTAAGGCATGAATCTTTTATTCCTCAAAGTTAGTCCTCTCTTGGTTGTGATGTCAAGTGTGATGCTCCCTAAGGTGTGACCTTCCATGCATTAAGTAAAACCCCTTTGCATTTAAATTTTTCATAATCATGGCCACTGAGCATAATACAACCTGCTTTCCAGTGGCGCCATGCATTCCATGAGTGTCTAGCATAATGCAGCTTGCTAGCCTTGTGAAGCAATTATATTTTTTGAGTGTTTAGCATAATGTAGCTTGATAGCCTTATGAAGCAACTATATTCCATGAGTGTCTAGCATAATGCAACTTGCTAGCCTTGTTAGTAGTTGTATTCCATGAGTGTCTAGCATAATGCAACTTGCTAGCCTTGTAAAGTAGTTATATTCCATGAGTATCTAGCATAATTTAGCTTGCTAGACTTGTGAAGCAGTTATATTCCATGAGTGTCTAACATAATGTAGGTTGCTAGCCTTGTGAAGTAGTTATATTCTATGAGTGTCTAGCATAATGCAACTTGTTATCCTTATGAAGAAGTTATATTCCATGAGCGTCTAGCATAATGCAACTTGCTAGCCTTGTGAAGCAGTTATATTCCATGAGTGTCTAGCATAATGCAACTTGTTATCCTTGTAAAGCAAATACCATTTTGTGGCACCTTATTAAATTTATCAGGGAGTATAGCTTTTGGTATGGTTTGAAAAATGGGTACACACTTGTAGTCCTAGTGCATCCTTCCCATTTATGCCATATTTTTATGAGTGCACACCTTATAGACCTAGTGTGTTGTTTCTCATATTTTCCTTGGGGATCACCTAGTGAATATTAGACTTCACTAGCCCTTGTGAGTATATTTTATAGACACATGGCATAATATAACTTTCTAGTCCATCTTTTCTTATTTTTTGCATTAATTTTGACATTGCATGTCTGTGTATCTTGTATCGCTACTTTACATGTATGTTCCTTTGTTCCTATATTGGTTTGCCATGGGATCTTAGATCCTAGGGGTTTGGCCATTTCCCTTGATTATTTTTCATTCTATCTTTCTAACATTTGTGCACTTTGACCCCTCTTGACATATATTTCTCTACTTTAGTGTGAGTCTGAGTGTAAGTTCATAATCTCACTAAAATGGGGGCTAAATGTAGTGTAGAAAATTGTGTACCTTTACAATTTCACATTATGTTTGGGTCCCTTAATTTATTGGACTTACTTAAGATTCTAATTTTCCAAATTATGCATTCCAAAGCCTAATTCTTACCATTTTCTGAAAGGGGAACCAATATTAAACAAATGCATTCAATCATTAAATTTACTTGGATTATTTGTGTCTTGGAAATTTGGGCTAGGACCCATTCGCCAATGGGAAAATGGGTCCCCTTTATGAGCCAAGACCCAAATTAAAATATGTTTTTGGTCGAGTTTTAATGACCAAAATTAAAATTTTAAGTGCTGGCTTTTGGAATCTAATTTTCAAAAAATTGGATAAACACCTATAAATACATATGTGTTTAATCATTTGAAAGCTAAGAAATAATTGGGAGAAGAACTTATGATCAAGCATTATTTTGAAGAGCATATAATTGAACATTCAAGAGTAGCATTATTAGTCATTTTTAGCAACAAGCAAGATCCTAACATCATGTCAAATTTTGTGTGTTCATGTTGTCTAGTGATGGCTAACAAGTGTTGTAGGTCTTCATGCATTCAAGCATTCAAGAAAATATAGCAAGCAAGATCCAATTCCTTTGAAGTTATGTGTATGTCTTAAGTCCTTCAAGGAAGCTATTGAATGGTGGTGAGTTGCATAAAATTGTTCACTCATCATTTCCTTCCTTTCCATTAAGGTTTTTATCATTGACATTTCCATTGTGAAAGTGGGAACACTATTCACGGGGTTTGACTGAGGCAAACCCATATATAGCACAACATTTAAAACCATCTTCTGAATAAGGCATAAGCCTTATCCTCGACTTTCGAAGCTCAAAACATCTTCCAAGCCAACTTCAACCCCTTTTCGGTGTCGAGGTTCAAAGTTTCTCCATACCTCTTACATCCTTTAGCATTTAAGTTAAAGTGTAAGCCTTAACACTGAAGCCCGATGTTCGACCCTTTGTAGCATAGAGCAATCCACAAGCCCGAAGTCTAAAACTCAATCATACATAATTATAAAATGAATAACTCTTTCATCTTTAGAAAGAAATGAGAGATAATCCCAATACCCAAAGCCTAAACTTCTAAAAATCTTCATACTCAATAAATTCTAGAAAATTTAGCCCTTATTGAAAAAGAAAAAAACAATTTGTTTTTGGTTGATGCAAGATTGCTCTTACACATTGGATGCTCTTGCATCACTATGGCTCAATAGGTATCCTCTTCCCCTTATTGTAAATTATTTGGATTGTCTCATAGGGGAAAAATATTTCATGAATCTAGACTTGAAACAATGATACTACCAAGTCCGAATTGCTATTGGTGATGAAGAAAAGAAAACAATTACAACTAGATATAGTTCATTCAAGGTCTTGGTAATTCCTTTCAAGATCTGCAATGCCTTGATTACCTTTTGCACCCTAATGAATGATGATTTTTGGCCTTTGTTGGAAAAGTATGTCATAGTTTATCTAGATGACATCTTGGTCATCAATAAGACCATAAAGGAGCACTAAAGTCTTCTAGGAGAAGTGTTCAAGCTGCTAAGGGAACACAACCTTTTTGTCAAAAAGGAAATTTTTTCATTCACTCAAAAAGGAGGTTAAGTTCTTAGGGAATGTTGTTGGCGATGGGTTTCTTAAGCCAAACCTTGAAAAGCTTAAAAAGAAATTGAAGATTAAGAACCATTGCAATCAATACGTGTAGTTCGATAGTTCCTTGGGTTGGCAAACTACTACTGAAAATGTGTTGTAGGTTACTCCAAAATTGTTTCCTCATTGACTAATATGTCAAAGAAAGATAGGGGATGGAAGTGGACCAAGAAGAAAGTTCAAGCATTCAAGGAGTTGAAAGAGAAGCTCTGTGCAAAACCTATGATGGCTTTGCCAAACTTTAGCAAGACCTTTGAGGTCTAAATAGATGAATATGACTTTTCTTTTGGGGGTGTTCTTATGTAAGATGGTCACTTGGTCGCATATGAATCCCAAAAATTAAACAAAAGGGAGTGGAACTACCCCGCCCATGAAAAGGAAATGACATGGATAGTGAATTATTTAAGGGTATGGAGGTATTACCTTCTTGGAATATCATTCACTATGAAGACTAATAAAATTAGCTCTACTTACTTCAAAACTTAGGAAAAGATGACTCTAGATCAAGCTAGGTGGCAAGAGTTCCTTGCTGATTTTCATTTATAATTGATTTACAACCTTGAAAAATAGATTGTTGTAGTATTTTCCTTGAGAGAGAAAGCTCAACAAGGTGAAGAAATCTTGAGGATTCGAGTAGTCATCTCCAAAGAGATCCTTGAGAGGATCAAAGAGGGTATAGATATGGACTCTCAGGCATACTAGTTGGTTAATCAGGTTAAGCAGGGAAGGACTCAAAGGCTTCATTTGGAGAATGGTATCCTCATGTTTACTTAGGACTAGGTCTACATTCCTAAGTGGAAGGACATAATAATGGACATGATAAAAGAGTGCTATCGTATAGTGTCAAATGGACACCTAGGTCAAAGAAGGACAGTGGATCTTTTGGAGTGTGGGTTCTTTTGGTCCAAGCTCAAAGAGGACGTGGAAGACTATGTTAAGACATGTTTAATTTTTCAGCAAGACAAGCTTGTTAGTCGAATACTAGGAGGATTGCTGCAACCCCTCCTTATGTCAATACATCCATGGGAAAACATAAGCATGGACTTCATTACTTAGTTACTTGAAGTTGAAAATCTATCAAGCATTATGCTCATGATTGAAAAATTCTCTAAGTATGGGACTTTTTGTTGCTTTCAAGAAATATTGTAAGGCAAAGGATGTTGTAGATTAATTCTTTAGGTTTGTGGTGAAGTATTGGGGTGTACCCCTAAGTGTCATTTCAGATAGGGATCCAAGATTTACAAGTAATTTTTGGAGTGAGATCTTCAGGCTAATGGGGACAAAAATTCTCATGTCTACAACTAGAGCTTCTAGATGGAGAACCAAATGGACACTTGTTTCCCTCCAAAATCGACACCCCACTCAAGAACCTTTACATTTCCAATGTGAATGCCTAGGAGGGATAATTTTATCCTCTAGTGACATATAACCTCCACTAGCATTAAATTTCCTCTCGAAAATATAATTATAATAATGCCAAAATTAAATACATTTCTCTCATGTCTCCTAGGACACTTTCCAAGAAATAGGGAGACATAAAAATGACATAGGTTTGCAAGGTATATGTCACCTAACCTAAGAAAAAATCCATTTCCTTATGCTAGCACCCCCTCAAATTTTTTTTTGTATTTTTTCCCATGCAATGAGCTATAGCTTCTTTTCTTCATAGGTTCTCTTCCAACATAAATCCCACATTTTTTATTGATATAGAATATTATTTTGTTTGGTATTTTTTAAGCACGAAAGGAGGAAGATACAAAAAAGAAAAGAAACTTAAGAATTAAAATATGAATCTTAGAGGAAGGTGATTTCACCTTCCAAGAATAAATTTGTTGTTACAAAATATAAGTAGAGGGTCCCAAAGTATCTCCTTCCTATCAGTAGAGAACAATGGAATACCAAGATATTTCAAGGAAGTATCCCAACATTTAAGTTAAAGATTGTAACTACATCTCTTTGCTTTCTGATATCAATATTGAAAAATAATAATTTTAGTTTTAAAATTTTCAAACTTTGACCAAACACCTTTCAATAACACTTTAATGTATCTTTCATAATTTGATCTTCTCTTTGATTGGCCACCTTGAAGAGGATCGTGTCATTGAAAAAATATTATGCATAGTGAGGCTCACATTTGGATCAATCTTGATACCTTTCCATTTGACCCACACATTTTTTCCCTTAACATGTCTTCCTCACTCTTCAACCATGATGATAAAATGAAAGGAGAAATAGGATCATCCTACCTAAGCCCTTGAGAAGATTTAAAGAAACTTGAAGGATTGCCATTAACCAAGACTGAAATCTTGGGGATGAAATGTATATTTATGTCCAATCACACAAATAATTACAAAATTGAATCTCTCCATAAAATTTAAGAGAAAATTACAATTAACCTAATTATAAGCCTTCCTAATGTCTAGTTTCACCAACATCCTTTCTACTTATACTTTTGAAGTGTATAAATGGCCTTGAGTGCAATAATAATGTCATTCATGATGAATCTTTCAGGAATTAAACCACTTTATTCTTTAAATATATATTTTTGGTAATAAGACTTTTGATTCTATTTTCCATTATCTTAGAAATTATTTTATATAAAGTGTTGCAAATGGACATGGACCTAAAGTTATCAAGTGTCTCTAGATTATATATCTTAGGGAATAGTACAATGAAGGTGTCATTTAGGTCCTTAAATACAATTTTATTCCTCCTAGGCTCCTCAACAATCTTAGCCAAGTATTTCCTAATGATTTCCTAGCACATCTAAGAAAATATTGTCAAGAAGTCATCCAAGCTTAGAGCCTTATCTAGGGCAATCTAATTGATAGTCAAATTAATCTACTCCTTTGAGAATGGTCTCTTAGGATTCCTATTTTGTTCTTGGGATATCAGATAAAGGATATTTTTGAGAATATCCTCAGGTAATGTATCATCCAAGGGAAAAAGTACAAAGTTATGTCACCCTTTCACTCAACTTATTAGTATAATTGAATTTAAACATTTCCAACTAAAAATCAATTTTGATCAAACATATGATCTAGCTAGATCCATTCTAGCTAAGTTAGACATGGTCATAACTTTTTCAATTGAAAGTGTTCACTAAATATATTTGTAGCACCAATTTGAGGTCAATTTACCAAAAAAAAATTCAAAAAAATTATTGTTTTAAAAACTCATACTCATGTAAATAACATTTTAAAAGTACAAAAATACCCTTTTATAGATCTTTAAGTTTAGTTTTTAAAAATACATATTTTTAATAGTTTATTTATTATTTATTTTGATTAAAAGTAGGCTATCAACACCAAAATATAAGGTTGATTATATTGTCATGAAAAAATACTAAAATTTATTAGAAAAATATGATGCACTAGATAAAGGATTCTATGTCAAGATGGTATAATTTGTATTCTATTTAGGATAAATAGTTAAGATAAAAGGTGACATCCCATGGATACAATTTTTTCAATGCATGCCCATTTTAAGATTTATTTAAAAAAGTTCTTTATCAAAATTGAGAAAAAATATATTCATGAACTAAAGTTTCAAGTTATAAATACACAAAAAAATTGAAGGAAAAAAATAAAATTTACTATATAAAGAGCAACATCCCATTTAACTTCATTTTTCAATATTTTATTAGCAACTAATTTTTTTTGATACGTAAGAGTTTTGTTTTTTATTAATATTAAAAGCTTACAAATGTCTACTCATGCAGGAGAACTTCAAAATCCATGAAACCATACTGATTTAACTATTTAGTCATCATTTTAAAACCCCATCCAAAAATTTGTGAGAGCCAAACACAGAACGACCTCGACCCATAAGCTTAAAGAAAACCCAACCATAAACCGCCCAACATCAAAGATAACCACCACCCAACCACCACTACCAGCCACAAAAATGATTAGATTCCACCTATACAAAATTTCAAAAAAACCATTTGTAGACATCCAAATTTGACCTCTCCCATAAGGTCAAATTCATCCCTTTCATTCATCTATCTCACCTTTTCCATCGATGTTAATTAAATAATTTATTTAATTATTAGTTCCCCTTTCCCTAATGTTCTTAAGGTATTTAATTTAAATAATTAAAATTTTCCCTTATCCCCTTTCCTCTCCAAATTAAATAAATACTCTTATTTATTTAATTTAGTCATTTGCCTTTATGAATTTAAATCAATTTTAAATTCACCATTTTCTCTCTCCTTGTCCCATCCTCCATAACCCTTCCTTAATCTGGATTAGTTTAATTAATCCTTGATTAAGATGTGCACACCCTTAATCAGGATTAATGTCACATCCTCCATCATAGCCCACTTGTCCTAATCCTCCATTAGCTACCTTAATCACCTGTTTTCACAACCTATTTACTTGATTAGGTCACCTTAACCCCTTATGCCATTTATGGCATACCCTCAAGTCAAATTTTCATTGAATGCTTTCTCCTTTCGGAGAAGGAAACACTTTCCCAATGTGAATTTTTATTTCACATTTATTCCTCCAAGGACTTTTGAGGAATTTTTAATTCCTCAAAAATCTCATCACCCACATGGGGACATGGACCTCCTTTATAAGCAGATTTTGTCCATTCCCAAAGTACAAGGAAGTACCTCCACATCATGTCTTTCTTTACACATCACCCGCCACATGTCAAGATGTGAGGGCTTGTGAGCTCTCAATGCACCCTGGCCCTTGATCTTGTCCAAGGTGGCTGCATCTTGACCATTCATTGCTTAGAGGCCTCTCCCCTAAAATTAGAGGAATTTTCCCTCATTTTCAACACATGCAACTTTGAACATTGAAGCTTTCAAGCACACTTGCATTCTCAAGCATCCACCATTGCTGCAACTTTGAGCTTATTTTGTATCCACACCAAGCATCTATCCAAATACCCACTTGCACCATTGCATTCCTCATCTCATCCACTTCGTTTTGCATCTAGTTTCATGCTAACTTCCATTGAAATGAGCACACAAATCAAGCGATGAAAAAGGCCAACCAACCAATCAACTTGGACAAGGTATATCACTTCCTTATCTTTTATTTTGTTCAAGTTCAACTTAGGCCAATCTTGAGGTGTTGTTTGTGTTTTCCTTGTTTGTATTTTGTTTAGTTTTGCATTTTGGAATAGGTTAAAACACCTGCACACATTTCTTGCACGTCTAGTGGGACTCATGTCACGGGTCTATTCTTTCACGTTCTCTGTTGTTTGACATTTATCGATTCAGATTTCAGTTACAGAGGCAAAACTGCCCTGACAGGCGAACTTGCTCAGTACAAGGGCAAACTTGCTTGGATAGACAGGAGAATTTGACTTTAGGGGTGAACTTGACTTTCTAGAGGGGTGAATCTGCACAGTATAGGGGCAAAGTTACTCTTTGGGGTGAACTTGTTCCCTTTAGGGGCAAAATTGCTTTGGCCCTAGTGACAAGCGAGCTTGATTTTTCAAACATGCAAACTTGCCACCTTCAGGGGTGAACTTGCTTGCTTTGAAGGGAAAACTTGATCACTTAGATGGGTGAACTTGCTTCACACAGAGGTGAATCCAAAACTTTGATCTTTCGTTTTCAGTGTCGTTTTGATTTTGCTTTTACATATTGACCAGCTAACTCGTCTGTTTGTGATTGTCCTAAGTTTTCTAACGTTTTGTGCAGTCATTCCTTGTCAGTCCAATACTGGTGGTTTGAAACTACTAACGTGTTTTCTGTAGAACGATCGGTCCCATAACTTTTAGTTAGCTTGTTTGTCATTTTTCCATACTAGCTAGGAACACATAGCTTTAATTAAAGGGTCAATTAACTTGTTTGTTGTGTTTGTGAGTAGGTTGTTGACGTATCCATTCCCCTTGCACCTTTAGGCAATCCTAGGTGACGAGAAATCATAGCTTGCTCTAGTCTAGTTAAGTCTACCTAGGAGGTTCTAGTGGATCTCAACTCTCCCCTTGCGCTAAGTGCGAGCCTAGGGACCAGCCAAAACATCTAGTATTTTCTTCCTTTAGCGGGACCCACCTGGGATTTCATCACCCGGGGGACGATTCCAACCTCGTGTTACCAATGGGGTATATAAAGGGGGGAGAATAAAAGTTTTACCCCAATCCAGTCACGTCGTGTTTGGCAAAGCGTCGAAGCTAGGGTGATACCTAGATAAGACGTGAAGAGTTATTCTGAGTTTCCAGTACCTCGCTGGGGCTCCTGACTCATGCTTGTGATGAGTTTGTGTTCACAGTTGTGCCTCACATACCTTGCATATATCAAGGATGCCCTAGATAACCTTGTTTAGCCTAGGTAGAGACTCGTGTTTTAGCCGTGGCTTGATGTAGTGCAGGGGATGCAAATCATACCCCGAAGTTACTCACCACGTCCTCCCTTGTGTTGAGATAGGAATCCTCATGGTGGACTATGATAGTCCTCGAGTGAGAGCGTGAAGGTGAGCCCGTGGCATCCATTGACAACCCTGTGCCATTGGAACGCTAGTTATTTTCCTTCGTGAGAAAAGGGTGCTCCAGAGAACCACCCCAGTATCACAAAGTATTAACCTTGGGTTTTTCACTCAAGGTGGTGGGCCTACATTAATTTTGCAAACCCGTATCACTAATTTTAGGATCATGTTACTTGGAGTGTCTTCTTTGTGTGAAACTAGTTCTTTTACCTTTACTTGAGTCAGTCCAGCCGTTTATCTATTGTTTTTCATGCCTGTTTTCCTTTGCCACAGTTAGGCCCTACCTTTAGAGGAAAATTTGCCCCTTGCAGAGGTGAGTTTGCATTGTAGACAGGTGATTTTTCCCTCCAAAAGGGTGATTATGTCTCTTAGTCCTATCTAAGTCATCTACCTGGGCAAGTTTGCCTTTGTTAGAGGTGAATTTTCCTGTGGGTCACTTTCTTAGGCGACCCTATTTTCACTCGTTCCTTAGAACAGGAAAGCTTGTCCATCCCTTAAGTGAGTCTCTCAGTTGTCAAATTCACTCGTTCCCAATAACAGGTGAAGTTGCCACCTTGTTAGGTGATTTTACCACCTTGTTAGGTGATTTTGCACACTGGTTGGGAAATTTTGCTTACTGGTCGGGCGATTTTTCTTACTGATTGGGCGATCTTGCTTCCTTGTTGGGGGAATTTTCCCACTACAAGGGTGAACCTGCCTCCTGTTCTCCATTCTGAGTCCCCGTTTAGGTCCATTTCAGAGTCTATTCTCTGTTCTGAGTTCTCGTTTAGGTCCGTTTTAGTCCGTTCTCCATTCTAAGTCCCCGTTTAGGTCCCTTTTGGTGTTTGTTCTCCATTTTGAGTCCTCATTTAGGTTCATTTAGGAGTCAATTCTCTGTTTCAAGTCCCCATTAGTGTCCATTTACTTGAATACATTGCCCCATTCATGATCTCATTTTCCATCTCGTTTTTCATTCGAGTCCTCGTTTAGGTCCGCTTAGGTGTTTGTTTGTCCGTTCATTATCCCATTCTTCATTTGAGTCCATTTGGATGAGTCCGTTTGTCTGTCAGGTGGTCATTTTTTCCATCTGAGTTTCTGTTCGAGTCCATTTCATTAAAGTTGTCAACCCATCAAGTGATCTTGAAAGTCACATCTACCCGTTCTTCAGTGATTTCAAGGCTTTAGGAAAACTTGTCAGCTGTTTGGGCGAACTTGCTTGCCACTTGGGTGAACCTGCTTGCCTCTTGGCTGAACCAACTTGCTTTGTGAGCGAACCTACTTGCTTATAAAATGTACTTTGCGGATGGTACAAGTATTGAGCCATGTTGCTAGGGATGTAATGATGAGATTGTTGAGGTTGTGTTTGGAATTGCAGTTGCTGAATAGGCTGATGAAAAGGAGGCTGAGTGGGGATTTGAGGTTGTTGAGTGATTTGAGGTTGGTGGAAAGGTGGATTCTATTGAGATATTTTTTGAACGAAGGGACCTTGAAGCTGGTGAGGGGGTTGTGATGGAGTGCCATGTGGTTGATGCAAGGGCGGTTAATGTTGTTGTGAAGGCACAGGGATATTTTATTGTGGAGGTTGTTGTTGGATTGGTTGAGACTGAATCAGAATATGTTGGGGTGTTTGTTGAGAGTTACCTTGTGGTAGATGAGAAGGTGGCATGCTACTTTGAGGTGGTTGTTTTGGAATAAATGGAGTTGGCGGTAGATTAGAAGCGGGTGTTGATCCTAGAAGTGGCAATAATATAGCAAAAGGATTGCCCCCATCATTAATGGGAGGTTGACTAGATTGAGTAGATGGTGGGGTCTGACCTTGAGGGGCATTCGAAGATGGTGGTAGAGGAAGGTTTCATGGCATACCATATTAAGAGGATCATTCGGATCAGGTGATGCTCCTGCTACCATGATCGGAACCCGAGGGGGATGTGTGACCAGATACAATATAGTATTGCTAAACCCAGGCCGATACCAATTATCAACGAGAGGCCCCTCGAGAATATAAGTATTCCCTAGATGATTTTGTGAGTTCTAGGGATCTTGAGGCACCGGAGGTGGAGGAGGTGATGTATTGATGAATTTTGATAGCTCGAATCCTAATGGTGGCTTGATACCCTTCAAGAGAAAGGTAGTGAGGATTTTATCCCCATGCTCATTAAGACGATGATCTGTCATCTGAAGATTGACGAGATTATTAAGGTATTCATCAACTGTGACTTTAGGTTGATTGACCATGCTTTCATCAGCAGGAGGTGATGTGGTTTGGACCTCGATGTTGGATTGTGATGAGCCTGTGTTCTTAGGATCCTAAGGAATGTTGGGCTGAGTACCTTGAGCTTGCTAGTTTGCCATGAGTTTCTTTGCTTGCGATCGGGTAACAGGCATGAAAGTGCATAACGGTCCTAAGTGATGAATGAAGGATTGATTGATTGAGTTGGATTATGGATAAAGGATGCAACTATATTGGAACAAATTAGATTAATTGATAGGATGATGTGATCGATTGGATTAGATGATCAGTTGCATTGGATCAGTAAAAATAAGTCTAAACTCAATTTTAGAAGCTTTGATTAGATGACGTAATGCATAGAATGATCGAATAGAAGTGCAAGATGGATGATTATGACACTGAATCTACCTCAGGATAGAAGTATTTTGATTGGGTCAAGGATGATTTACTGACTTAGGATGGATGCAATCCTAAGCAAGTACAAATGATGATGATCGAGATCAGACACCTAAGACAACTTGGATGAAAACTTCTAAAAAAAAGTATAGGGGATTCAGATTGATGAATCAATGATGGATATATGATCTAAGCATTCTCTAAGATGGCCCTACATTATTTGATTGATGAAATGATGATCTTTGGAAAATGCAAACGGATGAAAATGATGATTACAGGAAGATGGATGATGATAAAAAAAATTCTATCATGACAAACAACAGGATTTTAGTGGCCAAAAGGATTCACGTTCTAGAATTTGTATGGGAAGCAAGGTCACCTCTATAATTCATAATTTCACCTCTAAAGGATGCAATTTCACCTCTTTAGACTGAGCAAACTCACCTCTGTAGGTGGAAAACTCGCCCCTCAAGGTTGTAATCTTGCTTATTTAGGATGGAAAATTCACCCAAGACTTCAGTGCAACAAGAAACAAGTGAATCTACTAATAAAATTCACATATCTGGTAAAGCAAGATTGCCCAAGACTTGACAGGGATAGGAAACAGGTGAATTTGCTTAGCAGGATCGCCTATCAGGAAGAAAGTTCACCACAAAAGCTATCAAAATCTCCCAACAGGTTGACAAGTTTGTCCAAGAACCTAAAAATTTCACCCAAGGTGCAACCTCCTGCATCAAATCCCAATCTTGGTTATGCATATCATACCCCATAACATACCGTTTCCTATCAGCATCCCAATACACAACAACCTTCACATACATCTCAACAATATACTGCTTACAATTATCAAGTTAATCCATACTATTCCATGTAGTAGAAACTACCTTATCAACAACCATCATACCAACAAGGTGCTTCCACCTCATACTATCAAGCACCTTCATCATACTAGCAAGGGGCTCCTTTATCCTATCATCAAAATCTGCCATCCTACCATCAACTCTACACTAATCCACCATCACAATCTACCTATACCAATCAATATAAATTGGCCCCATCATATACGTCTCCACCACCATCATATGATCAAACTGCATCCGCTCCATCCGCATCTTACGAACAATACACTCCTTACAATCAATCCAATCCATCAAACCCATCTTCATCAACACCTTTTAATAAAGAGTTGGAGGAGTTAAAATCCGCATTGAAAGACTTACAAACATGGACTTCCAAAAAGTCTTTCAAGTTTGAAGAGATTTGTCCCTATCCATTTGATCCCTCAATTTCACTCATCCCTTTCCCTAAGCATTTTGAGATGTCGAAATTCGATAAATACAAAGGGACGAAGGATCCTAAGAACCATCTCCAAGAGTTTTATTCACATTGCCAAAAATTCCTCCATAATGACAACTGTCTCCTATGGTTATTCCCTAGGAGTTTGACGGGGGTAGCTCTTTACTAGTTCATGGGTCTTCCAAAGGGATCCATCTCTTCTTTCGTGGATCTTTTAGAAAAAAATTTCACACAATTCTCCATTAATTTGGAGATAGATATTTATACATTAGATCTTCTGAAAGAAAAACAACATGATGGTGAAACCTTTTCTAGCTACTTGCAAAGGTGGTATGCATTGGCAAGTCGAATGAAATCTCCCCTTAGTGAGAAAGACATGGTGACTCTGTGGCCAATGCCCATCCAGACATGAGACACAATCTTAATTTTTATTGTGTCACAACCTTTTTAGAAGTCATCCAAAAGGGTCCTATCAATGAGAGAGCTCTCATCGGCAAGGGACAAGTTAAAATCTATAATCCAGATAAAAAGAGGTCGTATGGAGATAAGTTCCACTACTGGAACAAAAACAAAAACACTGTTAATGATGGTGTCACATATAAGAAGCATGTTCAAGTAGCAAACACCTCACAAATGCCTCAATACACTCCTCCGCCGCAACCAATGCCAAATCCCATATTTATGTCATAAGCCGCACCTCATCCTCCCCAATAGTCCAATCAAAATAATCAGGGCAATAATAAATGCTCTTTCACAGCTTTGGGAGATCCCTTGAGTGATGTGTTCAATAGGCTTTTACAAGTGAATTATCCAATTATTTATCCCGTGACCAAGCCTTTTGATGAATCCAAGCCAAAACCAGCCTGCTACAAAGAAAATGAGTATTGTGATTTCCATAAGATCAAAGGTCATTCCCTCAACAAGTTTCAAGGGCTCAAGAAATATGTCCAAGATCTTATAGATAGTGGAGATATACAAGTGGATACTAACCAAGCATCTTCATCTAATACTCAATTATAGATATATTAGAATGCTTTAACCAACCATAACCAAGGAGCCAATAGATCTAATTCCAATCCTGGGTCAAGCAACAACAACAATCAAAACAACAACACTAATAATGTTAGCTATAAAAATGTACCTTACAAATATGATGGCATAGTTATGTGCATTAGCCAAGTAGATACTTGCATCTCCATGATTCATGTCAAAGGAAAAGATCCTTAGTGTGATGTTATCACTTGTCACACCTGCATCTCAACCCATGGTCCTTCCACATCAACCCAATATGCTCCTGTAAGTTCACACTATAATATTCTTGACCATCTAGGAAAGACACCCGCTCAAATATCCATTTTGGATCTGCTTAACTCTTCTCTTGTACATCAAGAAATCCTCACCAAGGCCTTACAGGATACCCCTATACCAAATGATATAGACCCCATCCAGTTTCAAGCCTTAGTGGGACATCTGTCGTCAACTTACTAGTTGGGTTTTAGCCAAAATGACATGCTTGCCATTGAGCCCGATCATAACCACCCTCTTCATATTGAAGTCCTCATGGCCCGACATAAAGTAAAAAGGGTCTTGGTAGATAATGGATCTTCCCTCAACCTGTGTACATTAAAGTTCATAAAACAAGTTGGATACACCACAACTGACTTGAACAATTATGTCATCACCATAAAGGCATATGATAATATTGAGAGAGATTCTGAAGGCACCATTTTCCTTCCTATTCAGGTTGGCCCTATTGTGCAGTACACCACATGTCATGTTCTTAATCTAGATCTTCCATATAATATCCTTCTTGACCACCCATGGACTCATTCTATGCAAGCCGTTCCATCCACTTATCATCAATGTCTGAAGTTTCCTTTCCAAGGAATGGAAGTAACCATACAAGCTGACCCTCGACCATTTGAGTATTGTCATGCTTTGGAAGCTTCTTTCCCCCATTCTCATTATTGTCCCAGAGTCGAAATGGGGGCAGCTTAGGCCTTATCATCCAAGCCATCTCATAATCCATCAACCAACACCATATCCACCATATCCACTACTTCTGATTCAACCATCACCAAGGTCAAGATCATTGACAAGGGCTATGGAGAATACGAAATGCAAACTGCACTCAATGTGGCTACAATTCCACCCTCTCCTCACTCATTTAGCCAAAATTCTCAACCATCATCGAATGAAGAAGAAAATACACTCACACTCACTTCTGAGAACATGGGATCAACAACGTTCAGGGATTTGGGGACACTTGAACATTAGATGGAAGATGAAATCAGCCAATGGGTTTACCAAGAAGAGTCTGAGCCATCAAATCCTCTCATGGAATATTTCCAGGAGACTCATCCTCATGTGTCAAAGTTGGCTGAAAAATGTAACTATTAGGGAGGTGGTCCTGGTATAGAGGAACAAGGATGATGCCAACCTATAGAACCATCTATGCGATCTAGAAGAATAGGCCTATGCTATGACATGAAACAAAAGGGTCCTGCAGCATCAACTAGTGCTTCTAACAATGTTAGTGTGGACAACGGTCTCCTTGAAGACATACTTGAAGAAGAGTCATCATACTTGCATACAATGATGTGGATCTCTCTTCCATGTTCGATTGCCTATCCATTTGCACTATTGACCTTTCCCTTCACCATCTTGATCTCATTAACTGGGACCTACATGGTAGCGCACCCATTGAAACCTTTCCCTCAGTGGATGCTTATGTAAAAATTATGGGATTGGGAGAGGATGAACACCCTCACCGTAAAAATAAAAAGAAACAAAATCAAAACGGGTCATCTAGTGAAAACCTCCCTGAGGCACTTTTTGACTCAAAAAAAGTATAAAATAAAGGGTGTATCTGATAGTGAAAACCTCAATGAGGCACTAGAAGATGGGGACATTCATCTTCACCTTGTGGGAACTCAATTGTTTGAAAGATCCTCTATTCTCATTGAAGAAACACATGAAGTCAATTTGGGAACAAAAGAAAATTTGAAAATCACTTATGTAGCCAAATGCTTATCTGAAGAGGAACAATCCACCATTGTCCAGCTTCTGAAAGATGGCATCATCAATTTTGTGTGGGCCTATTTCGATATGCCAGACCTAGATCCTTCTCTAGTTGTACATCATTTGGATGTCCACCCAAATGCTAAACCTGTCAAGAAAAAGTTGAGAAAAATGCATCCTCAAGTAGCCTTGTTAGTCAAGAAAGAGTTGGAAAAATTGTTAGAAGCTGGATTCATAAGACCCATTGACTACTTAGATTGGATATCCAACATAGTGCCTATTGCCAAGCCAAACAAAAGTATCAGGATCTGCACCAATTTTCGAGATCTCAATTCCTAAGGATGATTTTCCCCTACCAAACATTGACATGTTGGTGAATTTAACCACTAGACATGAGATGCTATCTCTCATGGATGGTTTCTCTGGTTATAATTAGATTAAAATTGTACCTGAGGATCAACATAAGACTGCCTTCACTACTCCTTGGGGCACATTTTGTTATAATGTCATGCCTTTTGGCCTCAAGAATGTGAGGGAAACATACCAACATGCTATGACAGTCATCTTCCATGATCTCATTTGTATCATAATGGAAGATTATGTTGATGATTTGTTGGGGAAATCAAAAATAAGGGAGGAACATCCTACAGTCCTGAAAAAGATCTTTGAACGGTTAGAGCATTACAAACTGCATTTGAATCCTAAGAAGTGTGTCTTTGGGGTCACATCAGGTAAGTTGTTGGGTTTCATTATCTCCAGAAGGGGCATAGAGGTAGATACATCTAAAGTCAAAGTGATAATGGAAATGCCCCCACCACACAATCTTAAATAGTTAAGGAGCCTTCAAGGTAAGTTATAATTCATCAGGTGATTTATAGCTCAGTTGGCCAGCAAGTGCCAATCTTTCTCCCATCTGTTGCAAAAATATACCACCTTCAAGTGGGATTCAAAATTTCAGCTAGGTTTCGACAAGATAAAAGAGTACTTGGCTCATTCAGCTATCCTTATGCCTCTGATTCCAAGAAAACTACTCCTATTGTACATTTCAGCTACTTCAGTTGCATTGGGGGCATTTCTAGCCCAACATGATGATTTTTCAAAAGAATGTGTAATCTCCTATATCATTCGAACATTAGTGGGCTATGAGCCTAACTATTCTCCCATGGAAAAATATTTCTTAGTTGTGGTCTTTTTCTCACAAACACTTCACCATTATATGCTCAGTCATCCAGTAAAGTTGATATCAAAATTTGATCCACTCAAATATCTGTTATCTAGAACATATTTAACTGGCCGCATAGCTAAGTGGATCATCCTACTGAGTGAATTTGATATAGAATATGTGGACAAAAAGGAGATTAAAGGGAAAGTAATAGCAGATCAGTTGGAAGATGCTCCTTTGGTGGATGCTTATCCTTTGGTTATAGATTTTCCTGATGAGGAGGTCCTTTACAGTCACAGAGACATCTACGTGGACACTCTACTTTGATGGTTCATAGACACACAATGGATCTGAGGCAGGTATCTTGTTTGTCACCCCACAAGGTGATTACATCCCAAAATAATTCAGGTTAGCCTTTCCATGCACAAACAACATAACAGAGTATGAAGCTCTCATCACAGGTCTTACGATCACCACCCAATGGAACATCACTCACTTGCAAGTCTTTGGCGATTCTTAATTGGTCATTAAACAGGTAAATGATGAGTTTCAAACTAAAGATGATAATTTGTTACCTTATAAGCACATGGTGGATGATTTCAAGAAGTATTTCACCTTTATCCAATTTGAAAAAATCCCAAGAATCCAGAATAAGGTGGTTGATGCAATGGCTACAATCAGTTCCTTAATTGATATGCCAAAAGATCGAATAGACTGCCAGTTCCTAGTTGAACAACTTTTAACCCTAGCTTATGATATCCCTGAGAGCGATATGGTGTGTGAAATCGTAGGTCCCAATTCACCATGGTATCATGACATTTACACCTACCTCCATGATAACATCCTACCCCCGATCTTACACTTAATCAACGTAAATCCTTCATTCAACGCACCTCCTGTTATACCATAGTGGGAGACACACTTTATCATCATGGGTATGATGGAACCCTTCTTAGGTGTTTGAAAGAGACTGAAGCTCACACCATGTTAGTAGAAGTTCATAGTGGTATATGTGGGGCCCATTATAATGGCATGGCCTTGGCTAAGAGAATTCTCAGAGCAAGATATTTGTTGATGGTGAAAATGACACGAACAATGTTAAACAAAATATTTCTACTCTATTTCTCCTTAAAAAGAAAGATAACATATAGTAGCCTAACTCCCAAGGTCCTGGTAGTTGGTTCTCAACTGTCTGGTGTCACCCAATTGGTCCATGCAACTGTAATATTCAAGGGGCGTTTGTTGGTGATAAGGAATGCAAGCAACAACGGATTCATCAAACTACACTTAATAAAAGGGGGGGGGTTTAAATAAACAGAAAAATATAGATCAAGGCATAAATCAATAAAGCATGAATAAAATTCTCCAATATCCAGACATATGCTTGCAACAACGAATGCTATTTTAACAGATCAAGAAAACAATAACATGATTCAATTTACAAAACAATCCATAATATTGCATACATCTATAGTGCTTAGTTTAACCATCACAACCACTCATCACAATAATTTTTAAGATTTAAAAGAACAAACTCTTCATTCGTTGCTAAAATCATAGATCAACAGACATGCAACAATTCCATCCATAGACGATTTAATGAAATAATCTTGAAATCTGGTTCCTTCTATTGATTCTCATAAAATAAGAAACATTTATGCTTCAACAAATTCACGGGCATACAGATAGATTATGATTCATTAACCTCATCCAGTAAACTCAACTCTAACATATTACTGTATAAAAACTGTATCTAGATCCAACATCAACTAAAACAAGTAGCTCTACTCAAAGTTGTAAAAATAAACTCCTATCTCCTATCATTGGTGGCCAAAGAACAGAAAAATGACCAACCCTTACAAAAGAGGCAAAATGCTCGTTTGATAGAACACTTGCCCACGTGAACCAGAACTAGGGTTTCGAAGAAGGTCAGCCACCAACCAAAATGCCCCGATCGCCTGCAATAACTCGCCGCCCAACAATGAATGCAATAAGATACCACCATCAGATTAATCAAAGCTCGTGTACAACACCTCGAGCCATGCCTGCCATCAATGCTCCACCCGTGCGAACAGTAACGCGCGCGAAACCAGCAAGAACATGAGCCGTCGATCAGATATGAGCTAGGCAAACAAATCAACTAGATCGAGCCACACCAGAATGAGCCCATCATGTCCTGCCCTCCTGCCATCAATGCCCCATCAACCCAAAGCAGAAGAATGGAACTGCACATGCGAGCTCAACCCGCCCTTAGCCACAATAGTGTACCCGGATCCCACAAATCTTTCCATATCCTTGAAACACACACACTCCATCCCCTCATTCATGACAACACCAACCCACTCAATTCAACCTGCAGAAAAAGAGCCATCATTAATGATCAATACATCATCAAAAACCAAGTCGGTCCATTAGAATGCCTAAGGCAAGAAATCCAAGCAAAAACCCATGCGAAGGCATAACCAGAAATAGGTGGAAGTGGAGCCAAAATAGGAATAGGAACGAAGAGGGAAATAGGCAGAAGCAGAGCCAAAAACGGGCTGAGGCAGGGATGGAAACGGAACCAACTCAGCGGAAGTAGAGCCGAAACGGGAACGGGAGATGAACCGTGAACTTTGTGAAAGTTCGGAGTTAAGTGCCATCCCAATTCTGATTCCAATGAAAGAAGGGAAGGCCGAACCAGACCAAAGGGAAAGAAACTGACCCGAAGGCCGAACATCGCAAAATGACAAAGACATGGGAAGCGGAGTCGGAATGGGAACGGGAACCAAACTGCAAACTTGTGAAAGTTAAAAGTTAAGTTCCATCCCAGTTTCGCCTCCAAAAAAAGAAAGAAAAATCAAAGCAAAGAAAAACCTAAGGGAGGAAGCCGACCCTTAGGAAAAAAACCAACAAAATGACGAAGAAAACAAGAGAGTGGGAAGCAAAGCCAGAACCGGAACAGGAATGGGAACTGAACCATGAACTTCGTGAAAGTTCAGAGTTCGGTCCCATCTCGGTTCCGCCTCCGACAGAACAAAAGAAACAAGGAAAACAAGAAAAACCTAAGGGAGGAAACCAACCCTTAGGTCCCAAACAAAAACACCAAAGGAAAACAAAGGGCAAGAGGAAACAACTAGGAACCCAACAAAAGGCCAAACCCAAAACCCACCTCAGGCCCAAATGAAAAAACCAAAAGGTGGAGATAGAGGCAGAACGGGAACAAGAACTGAACAGTGAACTCTGTCAAAGTTCAGAGTTAGGTTCCATCTCGACTCTGATTCTGACAGAAAAATGAACCAAAGAGAAAAGCAAAAGACAAGCGGGACCGGGATCAAAATGTAACCTTGAAAACAAGTTTCAAACTAGATTCTGTTCCGGTTCCGGTTCTGACAAAACAAAAGAAACAAAGTGTTGGAAGAAAGAAAACCTTCCAAACTTTGTTGAAAAATAAACAAGAACATAAAACAAAAATGGGGACCTATTTTGACCAAGGAAAAATATGGGGTGGTTATGCAAGGCATAAGAAATGGCGACTCAGCTGGGAAAATGGTTTATCCATTTTCAAGACCTCAAAGGATTTTGTCACCCAAAAAGTACTTAGCCAATGAAGCATTTGAACTTGAATAAGATTAGTAATGTAGAACAAAGGTGAGTTGGAATCTCAGATGTAGGTGATCATGAACTATTTTGAATCTGAGTGTGTGCATATATGGTGCATCTTTCTTCATAGACACTTTCTCCACTCCTGGATAACTATACCTAAGATTCAGGCTACATGGGTTGAGTCCTTCAACCATCATGCAAGAAAATCCTGGGCATTGCTCCGCTGCCAGATAGGCGTCCATAGCCCCGACGAAGATACCTCTAGTTCTCTCAAAGCATTTCTCTACTGCTAGACATGCATCCACAGCCCCGATAGAGATACTTGACTCACCCACATGATATTGAGATAGCCCCCTTTTCTTTTCTTTCTCTTCTCTTTTTCTTTACTTAGGCTTTACTTGTGGGAATTCCTTATGAACTCTTCTTAATACTCAGGTGCAATTGATCTAAAATGTGGGTTGAGAGCTACAATGGATTTCATGACAGTCTTGGAATCAGATTTTTCACTTGAACCAGAGATACAACCACCCTAAAATAAATAGGTATTTACTTGGGCAGATGTTTATCTATTTTGTGACAAACCTCAAACATAATTCATGAGACATTCACAATGCACCTTTTCTTTAATAGATTTTTAGACCAACATTAAAATGATCATAATACATGAGTTATAAAATGAAATCCTTCAACAGAAGCTCCTTGAAAATACCTAAATCACATTCTCTCCTAGTGCCTATAACATACCTTGCATAACAACCCCCGATTCTTGGAATGGATAGAAATGAAGACCCCCAACAAAACAAGACAAAACAAAAAGAAACAAAGACAAAGAAGAGAACAAACAAAAGAACAAAGAAAAACAGAAACAAAGACCAAACAAAAAGGAACACCAAAACTTAATTACATATGATACAGTATAATACACTCATTCAAAACATCAGATCTTTCATGAGCCAAAGTAATGTTTGAGAAACTAACCATTAACTGGAAATGAAACAGGTTCTCCTATTAAGGTACTCAAGTGAAAATCATTCTCGCCTATTATCTCAGCCACTTGATATGGACCCAACCAGGGTCTATCAAATTTTTGGTGATCTCCCTTCTTATCTCTAGCTTTATCCCTTAACAACACAGGATCTGATATCCTAAAGGATTTTACCTTGGCCCTTTTGTCAAACCAATGTTTGACAACTGCCTGATGTTTAGAGAATTTCTGCAAAGCAACATCTCTATGTTCTTCCATGTTGAACAAATTGGTTAGTCTGACCTCAATCCTATCATCCTTGGTATAAAATTCCTGCATAAACCTAAGGACAGGTATTTGCAAATGGATCAGGAAGACCGAGTCTTGACCATAAACTAACTTAAATCTTGAATTGCCTAAGGCAACTTTGATTCGGGTTCGATCTGCCCATAGGAAAAATATCAGCTGGGTATGCCAGTCCCTAGGATTATTTTCTAACAATTTTCTTATTACTTCCAATAGATTTTTATTAGTGGAATCAGCCACTCCGTTTCCTTGAGGGTATTAATTAGATGAATATTTCAAGATGATTTTATGCTCATAAGCCCATTGAATAAATCCAGCTGAAGAAAAGGCAGGGCCATTATCACATACCAGGGCAAATGGTACTCCAAACTTGGTGGTGATGTTCTCAGTTAGGAACTTGATAACCACATCTGTGGTGTTGTTTTTGTATGGTTGAGACTTAGTCCAGCGTGTATAATAGTTAGTTGCAGTCAAGATGAACTTGTGACTTGTAGAAGAATTTGGATTAATAACACCTACAAAGTTCAGTGCCCATTGAGCAAATGATCTTACCTCATACATTGGTTGCAAAGGCATTGCTAGATTTCTTTCCCTGGGTGCAAAGGTCTGACATACATGACACATCCTGACATGTTGGTGTGCATCCCAGAATACATAAAGCCAATAATAGCCCGATCTAAGAATTTGATGAGCCAAAGCATCTGCAGATCCATGTCCCATACCGTGTCTTCTGTGAAACTCAGAAATGGCGTGCTTAGCCTCTTGCTGATCCAAATAGTGTAGGTAAATTCCTTGGAAGTTCCTTCTGTAGATGGATCCCCCTTTAAGCATATAATGAGCACTCTTCATCCTCAATGCTCTCCTTTGAGTAGCATTCATCCCTTCTGGACATCTATTATTGGGAGGAAGATCAAGTTTGTGTACCAGGGATCCTTAATAAATGATTGGACAATGTATTGTTGGCATGTAATATTCTTGTCTATGTATGCCATTGCCTTTGATAAACCCTACCCTCAGAGAAGCTTCATTGGATGAATCTCCAAGTCAAACTCTTGTAGGATAGCCATCTACTTTCCTCTTCGCTCTCCCAATTCGCTTTGCATCAGGAGAGATTTCATAGCTAGATCTAGAATAATGGCCACTACTTGACTTCAAAGATGTAATTCCTAAATTTCTTTACAGCTCGAACTAATGCAAAGGCTTGTTTCTCCAATTGTGGGTACCTAACTTCTGCATTCTTAAATGGAGAGCTCATGAAGGCGATAGGTCTTTCCTCTCCCTCACTTCTTCGTTGTGTT
The DNA here is from genome assembly GCA_007115665.2 of Sequoiadendron giganteum. Classification (NCBI taxonomy): domain Eukaryota; kingdom Viridiplantae; phylum Streptophyta; class Pinopsida; order Cupressales; family Cupressaceae; genus Sequoiadendron; species Sequoiadendron giganteum. The sequence continues at coordinate 141,809,385 of CM021110.1, read as the reverse complement.
AAAACTGTTGCACATGAATGATTAGACGCGAAAGAATAGATATACAAAGGATTTAGATAATTTGGGCTAGTCAAAATAGGTGCCTCAGATATTGACTATTTGATCTGCAAGAAAGAAGATTTGGCCTCATTGCTCCATTCTATTTTCGCCTCTTTCTTCATCATTTCATTAAGGGGTTTGACAATTTCTGCAAACCCCATTATAATTTTTTTGACAAATTTAATCCTTCCGAAGAAGGACCTCATTTCTTTCTTACTTCCTGGCCTTGTCAGTTTCAAGATAGCCTCTGCTCTATCAGGATCTATGGATATCCCTTCTACTGATATAATGTGGCCTAAGAGTTTCCCTTCAGACACTCCAAACACACACTTTTTTGGATTGAGGGAGACACCATTGCTTATGCACCTTTTGAGAACCTTTTCTAAATCTATAGCGTGGTCTTCCCGTTTCTTTGAGAAAATAGTTAAGTCATCCACATAGATAATGATGCACTTACCTATGAGATCCTTGAATGCTACATCCATTGCATGTTGAAAGGTTGCTCTAGCATTGATAAGGCCGAATGGCATCCTCCGATAGGCAAATATGCCCCACTTGGTGGTGAAGGCGGTCTTCATTCTATCCTCATGACTAATGATGATCTGGTTATATCCAGAATAGCCATCCAGAAATGACATCATCTGGAACCCTTTGACTATTTGTAGTATCTCATCAAAAGAAGGTAGTGGGTAATTTAACCATTCTTTTTGCACATAGGAACTAAATTTTCCACCCACGTAGAATGTCTGACTGAGAAGATTATTCTTGCGGATAGGAGCTTTTGCACCTCCTTCTGGATTAGGGGTTCAATCAAAGTGTTGACTGGGTGTTGTTTTTGATGAAAGGGCTTGGATTCCAGCTTAAGAGGTATGGAATGTGTGATCACCGAAGTGTCAAAGGACTTTAAGTCATCATACCCCCAAGCGATGGCTGCAATGTTTTGCTCCAAAAATTTGACTATCTTTTGTTTGATTTCTTCAGGACAAGTTTTCCCTATGAGGACATTTCTTTCAGGGCCCGAGTGAGTCAGATTGACTGATTCATATTTCTCTCCATCACTCTCTATGGGTACCCTTTAACGAGCCCATGGGTCAGAATCAAATATTCTCTCCAAAGCCACCATCCCCTTGGGAATACTATTACTTTTCAACTCCAATATCCCTTCTACATCACCATTCTCAGGATCCCAATCTCCCCGATCTCTTTAAGATTCATCTATTATCTATCCTTTGAAGACATCTGAACTTGCCAAAAAGGCCAATATATGCTGGTCATCATTAAATACTTGAAAATTCCGGACATTATCCTGGACAGCTGGGACTAAGACTAATTCAACTAAAAATTTATTTAGCTTAGAATCTTTCATAGGTTCCAAGGTGCTAGCCACAACAACAAGGGCATCTGCAATTTAATTAGCTTCTCTAGGGATTAGAGTGATCCCAAAAGCATCAAAGTATTCAATTAAGTTCCAAATTCTATTTCTATATGCAACCACTCTTTTATTATGGCAAGTATACTGGCTGCATACCTGCTTTACAATTACCTTAGAATCCCCCATTACTATGAGAGAAGTGACCTTATTTTGATGAGCAAACATAAGTCCACGAGCGAGTGCCTCATATTCAGCCACATTGTTTGTGCAACCAAACTGCAACCTGTAGGATGCAAAGTAAGTCTTCCCTTTCGGGCTGGTTAGTTCAATCCCTACTCCACTTCCTGCTTTGGATTTGGAGCCATCAAATTTAAGACTCCACAATTGGTGTTTAGCTAGGAGATCTTTCCTTTTTCTAATAATAGGAGATGAATTTCTTGGGATAGGTGGTAGCTTAAACTATTGCTGGCCATCAAGAGTTGAAGGTGATTGGGGGCAAGCTTCAGTCAATAATTCTTCTACACTTAAAGCCTGTTCAAGAATCACTTCCTGAACCACTTCTTGGATCAAGTTGTAATCCGATTGACTTTTCATCAACACCTTAAGCATTGGTAGAGTATCCAGGGTAGGGGTATTGGAGAAAGGATGAGACACCTCAATCTCCTCTTGAAATACAAATCATAGAACCGGAGTCTGCTCCAATTTTGAGGGCTCTTTCTCTTGAGAAAGATTGATTCTAGTGAGGATGGTAGCCTCCTTAGCTTCAAATGGAAACTTATTGGTGGGTACTTGAGGTTGATCTTGAAAAATCATTTGAGGTTGGCCTATATGTTGTAAGGTATCTAGACAAGGTTGACATGTCAACTCAGAATGGTTGTAATAATGTATCCTACACCAATTAGGAAGCAATAAACTGCCCAAATTAGTCTCCTCTCGTAATACTAGACTATCTTTTGCAATTTCCTTATTAGAACTTGTTGGTTGACTGAGATCATTGGGTCACTCTGCTCTAGGGATAGTATATCATCAAGATTGAGGATGAAGAAGGTCATGATCTCTTCTTGCTTGTAAACTCCTATTTCAGTTTCAAAATATGCTACTTCATTAGGAGAATTATATTCAGTAATCATGTGTTTGAGCCTATTTTCACTTTCAATCCTAATTTGTGTGGCTATTCCCTTCCAGGGCAGCCACATGTGAGTGAAATCCAAAGATAAGTACCCCTCAATACTCTTCATTAGCTCCCAACTCAGGAGCATACCATATGTTTCTGGGATACAACCACTTGGACATCTATGTAAGTCTAGATCCTTAGATCTGATCCAACTTGTACATGCATACTTTCCAGTTCCCCTACCACATTAACCTTGGTTTTGTCAAACTAAATCACTTTCTTATTGGTCTAGGCAGGACTTAATCCTAACTTCTTACAAATTGAAAAGGGCATAACATTACCCGATGCTCCAGAGTCCAACAAACAATTATGCAGGTTCTTTCCAAAGATCCTTAGACTCAAAAGAAAAGGTGGGGTACTGGTCTTACCTCTATAGATGGCCGCATTTGTCTCCTTCACTGGAGTCACTTTAACCTTTCCTTTTGAATGATCTACCTCCTCTAGGGCTTTCAACACAACCTCTTGTTGAGTCGGGCACTACTTCATAATGTCAAAGAATGAAAATGATGTCTTTTGTCTCTGCAACTCTGCAATGAAATCAAACTCTGAATCATTCCTAACTTCATATTTAGGAAAAGATGGTGGATTACCCTTGTTATGAGAGTTAGAAGGCCCCTTTGGTGGTGTTGGGTTATTATCTGCATTTTGATTAGTTGAGACCATGTTGTTTGGGGGTGCAAATGTAGTGAATGGACCCTTATTCTGATTTCTCAGGAAGTGACCACCCTTGTACTGGAAGGCTTGGGCATCATACACATCCTCTTCTAGTTCATTATCTCCCTGCATGGGAAATTTTTATTGTTCCTCAATGGTCTCATAATTCATAGCAGTACTTACTGACCCACCATCTTGATTGGAATTTCCTTGTGGAAAGTGGGAATCAGCTTGCACAATCTTCAACATTTTTTCCATTTCTGGGCAATTAACCTCAGAATGTGATGCAGTATCATGGAGTCTACACCAATTGGTCATGAAATTGAGATCTGCAACATTAGCAGTGTGGTTTATCTTCACCAGTCTTATAATTATGGGGAAATCCCCCATTGTTGGGTCTAGTGTTCCACTGCCTATTGTTGTTGTTGGACCTCTAATTGTATCCTCTATTCTGATTTTGATGATTTTGGTTAGAGGAGTTTTGATTCTGGAAGTTCCTATTGGTGTTCTTATTTGTATTCTGATTAAAGTAACCACCCTGGTTGTTATAACCTCCCTGATTCTAATTTTGGATCTGTGGGGGGTTAAGTCTAAGTTGCACCATGTCATTGGACATTTGCACTAAAGTATTTTTGAGAGTTTCCACCTCATTGGTTAATTGAATAGTGTGTTCATTTTGCACAGTCTTTCCTACAGATGGAGAGTGAACAAGAGTTGACCTTTCCCCTTGCTACTAGTAGCCTTGAGGTTATTGGGAAGAATCCTGAATGCCACTAGCGAAAAAGGGAATGGTAGGTGAGGCTTGTAACTCAAAAATAGGTCCATAATGGGAGGAAGACATCCCTAGGATTGTATTGAACAATGGTGGATTAGGCTTCTAATAACCCATAGGGGGAAGGGCTCCTCCTAAACTTCCTGATTATAGACTTATCTATTGTTGCAATTTAATGGCTAGGTGATAAAATTTTGACAAGGATTCTATCTCATCGGGAGCATAGGTTCTCTATAAAAATAAGCCAATCAGGGGATCAACAACTCTCAAATATGCCAGAATGACAATATTTTGAGCTATTAAGTAAGGGTCTTGTAACCTGCAGAACATCCTTTGGAATCTAGTTTTGAATAACAAAAATGGTTCATGAGGTTCCTTCCTTATGGCAGCGAATTGATGGTACAAAATGGTTGGGTCTACATAGACCCGAAACTAATTAATAAAGGAATTTTCTAAATCTACCTTTCTTAGAATACATCCCTGGGGAAAATTTAGATACTAGTTGTATGCCATGTCCCCCAAACAATAAGGAAACAATCTACATACCACATCCTGGTGAGCTACTTGAGCACGGGTACATGCATCCTTGAATGCTTGTATATGCTCCTCAACATTTCTAGATTATGCATGCATGTACTTGGGGCAAAACCTTTCTGGATTTTTTGGTAGATCATGTATCCCACCAGGGATAGTCCCTAGTGGAGAGGGGTTATTCACAAAGTAAGCCATGAGTGGTGGTGGGATTAGTTGAACTGGTGGAGATATTGGTCGAACAGGGGGTGGTGTTGGATTTGGCAGAAATCTAGGTGGAGTGAGTGGTGGTGACAATGGTGGGATAAAAACTCCACGAGCTCGAGGTCTATGTCTAACCGGGGTTCAAAGTTCAATAAATGGTTTAGGGTCATTAGAGGATTTGAGAATCCTCCCATATATTTTTGGTGAGAATGACCCTATGCGAGCCGACCTGCTCCTTTCGGCCCTCCCTCTAGCGCCAGATTTGTTGATGGTGAAAATGACACGTACAACGTTAAACAAAATATTTCTAATCTATTTCTCCTGAAAAAGAAAGATAACATATAGTAGCCTAACTCCCAAGGTTCTAGTAGTTGGTTCTCAACTATCTGGTGTCACTCAATTGGTCCATGCAACTGTAATATTCAAGGGGCCTTTGTTGGTGATAAGGAATGCAAGCAACAATAGATTCATCAAACTACACTTAATAAAAGGGGGGTTTAAATAAACAAAAAAAGATAGGTCAAAGCATAAATCAGTAAAGCATGAATAAAATTCTCCAATATCCAGACATATGCTTCCAACAATAAATGCTCTTTTAATAGATCAAGAAAAACATAACATGATGCAATTTACAGAACAATCCATAGTATTGCATACATCTATAGTGCTTAGTTTAACCATCACAACCACTCATCACAATACTTTTTAAGATTTAAAAGAACAAAATCTTCATTTGTTGCTAAAATCATAGATCAACAAACATGCAACAATTCCATCCATAGATGATTTAATGAAATAATCTTGAAATCTGGTTCCTTCTATTGATTCTCATCAAATAAGAAACATTTATGCTTTAGCAAACTCACTGGCATACAGACATATTATGATTCATTAACCTTATTCAGTAAACTCAACTCCAACATATTATTGTATAAAAGGTGTATCTAGATCCAACATTAACTAAAACAAGTATCTCTGCTCAAAGCTGTAAAAACAAACTCCTATCTCCTACCATTGGTGGCCAAAGAACAAAAAAAATGACCAACCCTTACAAAAGAGGTAGAATGCCCATTTTATAGAACACTTGCCTACGTGAACCAAAACTAGGGTTTTGAAGAAGGTCAACCACCAACCAAAATGCCTCAATCGCCTGAAATAACTCACCACCCAACAATGAATGCAGTAAGAGATCCCCAACAGATCGATCTGGGATCGATCAAAGCCCATGTACAACACCTTGAGCCACGCCCACCATCAATGTTCCACCCGTGCAAACAGTAACGCGCGTGGAACCAGCAAGAACATGAGTCGTCAATCAGATCTGAGTTGGGCAAACAAATGACCCAGATCGACCCACACCAGGATGAGCCCATCATGTCTCGCCTGCTCGCCATTAATGCCCCATCTGCCCAAAGTAGATGAATGGAACTGCACATGTGAGCCCAACTCTTCCTTAGCCGCAATAGTGTACCCAGATCCCACAAATCTTGCAATATCCTCAAAACACACACACTGCATCCCCTCATTCATGATAGCACCAACCCACTTGATTCAACCCGTAGACAAAGAGCCATCATTAATGATCAATACATCATCAATAACCAAGTCGGTCCATTAGAATGCCCAAGGCAAGATAGCCAAGTAGAAACCCAGGTGGAGGCAAAACCAGAAAAAAGTGGAAGCAGAGCCAAAATAGGAACAGGAACGAAGAGGAAAACATGTGGAAGTGGAGGCAAGGACAAAAATGGAACCAACCCAGCAGAAGTGGAGCCAGAATGGGAATGAGAACCGAACCATGAAATTTGTGAAATTTCAGAGTTAAGTCCCATCCCGATTCTGGTTTCGACGAAAGAAAGGAAGACTGAAGCAGACCAAAGGGAAAGAAACTAACCCGAAGGCCAAACACCACAAAATGACAAAGACATGGGAAGCAAAGCCAGAACAGGAACGAGAACCAAACCGTGAACTTTGTGAAAGTTCAAAGTTAAGTTCCATCTCGGTTCCACCTTCGACAAATGAAAGAAAAAGTGAAGAAAAGAAAAACCTAAGGGAGGAAGCCAACCCTTAGGGAAAAAACCAACAAAATGACAAAGAAAACAAGAGAGTGGGAAGCGAAGCCGGAGCCAGAACAGGAACATAAACCAAACCATGAACTTCGTGAAATTTCAGAGTTCAGTCCCATCCCGGTTCCGCCTCTGACAAAACAAAAGAAATAAGGCAAACAATAAAAGCCTAAGGGAGGAAACCAACCCTTAGGTCCCAAACAAAAACACCAAAGGAAAACAGAGGGCAAGAGGAGATGACCAAGAACCCAACAAAAGGCCAAACCCAAAACCCATCTCAAGCCCAAACGAACAAACCAAAAGGCGGAGATGAAGGCAGATCGAGAACGGGAACCGAACTGCGAACTCTATCAAAGTTCAAAGGTAGGTTCCATTGCAGCTCCAATTCTGGCAGAAAAATGAACCAAAGAGACAAGAAAAAGACAAGCGGGACCAAGATCAGAATGGAACCCTGAAAACAAGTTTCAAACTAGATTTCGTTTCGGTGCTGGTTCTGATAGAATAAAAGAAACAAAGTGTTGGAAGAAAGAAAACCTTCCAAACTTTGTTGAAAAACAAACAAGGACCAAAAAAAAAAAGGGGGACCCATTTTGACCAAGGCAAAAGATGGGGTGGTTATGCAAGGCATAACAATATTATTGGCCTACTGTGGAACATGATTCTTGTGAGTTTGCAAAGAGGTGCTTTCCTTGTCAGCAACATGTAGATTTGATTCATTCCCCTGCACAAGATCTACAACCCATCATAGCACCATGGCCCTTATCCCAATGGGGTTTCAATTTGATCGACAAGATTTACCCTCCATCCTCTGACGACCATACCTTCATCATCACCGCTACTGAATACTTTACTAAGTGGGTGGAAGCAATGCCACTCACTCAAATTACTGGTGTTCAGGTTTCCAAATTCATCCTCTTCCATATCCTCTATAGATATGGAATTCCCTCCACCATCATCATGGATAATGGAAATCATTCAAGAACAATTCCATGAAATTCTTTTGCGAGACCTATCACATCCAACACTGTTGGTCTACCCCATATTACCCTCAAGGTAATGGTCAAGCAGAAGCAACCAATAAGACCTTAATCAAAATCCTGAAAAAGATTGTTAACAACACTGGTTGAGATTGTCATCTCCATATCCATCCCGCTCTTTGGGCTTATCGCACACTCATCCGCACTCCCACTAGAGCCACTCCATATTCCCATGTTTATGGCACTGAGGCTATCCTGCCGATCAAAGTCAAGATCCCATCACTTCACATATCTCTAAAGAATCTAATAAGTGATGAAGACACTAGGGTTGCACGCCTTGCTCAATTGGAACTCCTAGATAAAAAATGGATAAAAGCATATAATCATTTGCAAGCCTACCAAAATCATCTTAGGAGAAGCTACAATAAAAAGGTTTGACCTCATCAATTTAATGTTGGCGATCTAGTCCTTAAATAAAATCAACGAAATCTGCAAGAGCAAGACAAGAAAGGAAAATTTGAGGCAAATTGGCTAGGTCCTTATGTCATCATAGCTAAGTATGGTTCCGGCGCATACAAGCTTGCCACTCCTGAAGGAGAACCTCTAGAAGATCTCATCAATATTATGCATCTGAAAAAAAATTATGCCTAAGTCAGCCAGGTTGTCCTTCCCTGAGAAAATACAAAAAAAAATAAAAAATTGTCAAAAATATTAAAAAAAAAAAAGTAAAAAAAAAAATCCAAAAATAGTAAAGAGAAATAATTCATCCTATGGTGAAAACCACTCCTTGTGGTGCCTTGGATAAGTACATTTGGTGTAAACCTGGCGACATGCACTATTCATAGAGGGCTTAATCATTATCTACCTTGCATCCTAGTTACTTTATTCTTTCATCCATCTTATCCCCATATCCTATCTTATCATCCAATCGGTCCTATCCTTCCATCAGCATCCCATCATCCATCGCATGGTATTTTGTGATTGAGCATTGGACGATCCATATCGAATATCCAAAATCCTAAGCTTTTTATCCTTAATCTAATCTTTTCATCTCCTGCATATCATGCCTCATTGTTGGTCTTGCGTCACCATTTAGGCTCATCCATTGTGTCGGTCATCATTAGATCTCATCGCATCCTTGGTATTTTCCAAACTACATTGCCCCTACATTTCCACGTAGGAAAGGTCGATCATTTGATCTGCCCCCAGGGCCTTTGTCCATCCGTCTTTGTCCTCCATCGTGGTCTCCATCATCCTCTTTTTGCTTTTATCCATGGTATTTTGTCGAACTACGAGGGCCCTACACTTTCACATAGGCAAGGTTGATCTTTGATCAACCGCTAAGCCCCTAGGTCTTTAGGGTGTGTCTGTCTTGTTGTGTTGTCAAGTATGTCCCTATCCTATTTGGTGCTTACAAACAAAGGTCATGAGTATCATGAGGTTCAGTTGGTTTCAAATATCTTGCGTCATGTCGATCTTTTAGTTTAGTCTCCATCTTTGGTCTCAACAAGATGCATCCTTCCTAACAAACCACATCAATCCCATCCATCCTTTTGATCCTATGGCAAAGGAAGTTTGAATTTGATTATGATCTTTTGGTGCTTTTGACATTTTGTTTATCATTTGAGCTTCCTATTATACCTTGTCAGGGTTGCTACGATCCATCATATCACGGTGTGATTTGATTGGTAAACATAGGGATGTATCTTGATCTTTTTTTTTGCTTGATGTCTTCTTGGTTGTCCCGCGTAATACCCACCAATATCCCTGCAATCTTGTGTTACACTAGGGCATCTTTTGTGCTTATGGTTATCCTAATGCCTGGCTTGACCAAAGTCCTCACAACTTTAGGGTGTGGGGATAGCCTTCTTATTTGTTGTGTTTGTTTTATGCATTAGACACATATATGCCTTGGTTCCTTATACTTTGGCATCTTGTGTCTTGTGCTATAGAAAAAATTAGTGCTCTTAAAATTGGAAAATAATATTAGGATTGCATTTCATGCTTCATCCTATTGCATTTATCCCTCCATCTCTTTCTCTCACCTATGAATAGTGATTTTGGTTGTGCAAACATTCCCCTTCCATCTCCTTTTCTTCTCAGGACCCACATGGTCTTGACATGTGCAATTCCATCTCTACCCTCATTCATGTTTTCCACCATCATGCATGCCCTTATTTACACTCATGATTCGGCTAGTTATGTTTGCATTATTATTTCATTACATTATCATTCTCATCATCATCTTAAGTTGTTTGTACTAATATAGATCTATTAGTCTAAGCATCTTGCATTATCATTATCATCATCATCTTAAGTTGTTTGGACTAATATAGATTTCTTAGTCTAAGCATCTTGCATTATCATCACCATTATCATCTTAAGTTGTTTGGACTAATATAGATCTGTTAGTCTAAGCATCTTGAGTTCATTATCATTACCCTTTTGAGTTGTTTAGATTGGTCTTAATTGGTTAGTCTACACATCTTAATGCATGTCATTATCATCTCATGACATTATCCACATAGGTTAGTTAGTGTGCTTATTTTAAACATCTTAGTCCATCCCATTGCATTGCATTGTCATTACGATATTCATTTTAAGTTGTTTAGATTGACATCGATTTTTTATTCTAAGCATCTTAAATTACCTTTATTTCATCATCATTTCATCACATATTAATCCATCTCATTATGTACATTGTATTATATGCATACATCACATTTTTCATTCATTGCATCTTATTACATTTTCATTTCATAATAACATCACAATAACATAATCCATGGTGCACACCATACGATTAAAAATAAATATACATACATAATCATATCATGCATCTCATCATACATCACCAAATGTTAGGCATCATGCATATCACATAAATCATCATAGATAGACACATTATAATCATCATAGTCATATGCATACATACATCATGGCCATCCATCATATCTCATCATAAATCTTATCCCATAATAAATGCATCCATACATAAACATCCATCACATCATAAATGCTTAGTGTAAATAAGGGTCGTCACATAATATATCAATATTGAAATATCCAGTCCATAACAAAATCCATAATAATGTCCATCATAATAGTAAATACACGTCCATAATTCATAATCATACAATAAAATATAGGTACAAAGTGCCCCTCAAAAATGAGGACCACATCAATGAATAGGCTGATCTTTATCTAGTCTACGCTGTTGAACCCGTGGCCTCTGTTCCTATCCCTTGTCTATACACCCTGCACCTGTCAAAATATAGATCCTATCATCCTATCCTCTCTATCTCGTGTTGGCTCTATCTGAACTCTGTGGGGAGTCTGGCACTGGACCCCTATGTGGGGGTGTCTCTTGATAGCTACTATATCCTAGGGTATGTGACCCTACTGATCGGGACAGTGTTGGCATCTGTGGAACTGCTCGAATGTAGGGAGATATACACTGTGCGAGATCTAGGACCTCTCTAAAATAGGCCACCATGTAGTAGTTAGACTCCCTCATGTACTCATCCCTCTCTACTGCTTGAATCTTCGCTGTGTCCTATTCTTCTCTGTACTTGTCTTGTAATCCAGAAAAGAATCTCCTCTCCTGCTCCCATGCCTCTTGTGCCATCCTCATTTGATCTATCTACCCCTGCATCTGTGTCATCTCCTCCACTATCATATCTCTCTCACTTTGTAGAGTCTGTACCTATCTCTCTGTTATCTCTGCCCTCTCCAGAATTTCCCCTGAGTCTCCCATCGCCACCTTTGCACACTTCGTCCTATCTTGGATCTCATCTCGCTCCCTCCTCAGCTGATCCTGCTCCCTCCTCAACTCATCTCACTCTCTCGTTAGCTACTCTATCACCCTCCTCATCTCCCCCCTCTCCTTCCAAGCCTCATCCAACACCCTCCTCATCTCCTCCCTCTCCTGCTCCATGGCATCCCTCTCCAATTCCATCCTATTGGCCTCACCCGCTAAAGTATTGTAGTCCCTCTCTCCCTCCTCTTGTAGCCTCTCCATCTCCTCTTGAAATTTTTCTCTCTCTGCCTCTAACTCCCTGAGTCTCTACTCTGTGACTCTGAGTCTTGCTCGAGCTCCTACCAATACTACTGTTGGATCCTCAAGTGGTGGTGGTCCACCTGGTACCATCGCGAGTGGCTCTATGTGTATAATTTCCATCTCCACAGGCTGGTCCTGCCCTCCTACATCCTCCATCACCACATCCTCCCTGTCTCTCCTCTGTTGTCCCTCTCCTACCCTCTTTCGTTGTTGTCATAATCTCCTCTCATCATTTGAGCCGTAGCCAAGTGCCCCTACAATCAGACACACTGTCAGAATCCATCTGGGATTATGCTCCACCCACCATGTAGCATACCTCATAGTTACCCCCACAATCTACCTCTCCTCTTGTCCTCTCTAGATATGGTGTTGGTTGTACCTCCTCCCACCTTTGTTTGACAACATCTACTACAGTCATCTCACCCCACAACTGGTCCCGAGTAATCTTGTGAAATCTTTGCGGCCTTGGTGGAGTATCCCGTGTCACCCCGAACTGCCTGGTCACCCTGTCTGGTTGGCGGAGCTCTATGATATGTCGCTCCCTCCCGATCAAATAGAATATTGCACAGAAATATCCCCTGTGCCTCCTCTCATCCTCTCTCCATCTGTTGAACCGTCATTTTAGATATGGTCTCCATATAATCTGATCTCCTTGTAGGTTGTTTAGCCTCCTCCTCCATCCCTCTAAATCCCTCACAACTATATAGTGTAGACACCAGCCATACTCTGCCCCATACCAGTATGCTTCTAGTAGCCTCTCGCCTTGGTCTAGCCACACTGATGTGCTCCTAGGCCTATATCTACAGTAGTGTCACGTGCGTCACACTGAGTTCTCCCTTGTAGAAAGCAATGTGCATGTCTTTGTATAGTTGCCCTAGTATGCATGCACCCCATGAGAACTCTCCATATCTCCTCTTGATGATATGTTGTACCACCTCAAAAATCTTGAGGCTAAAAAACCTCCCACTCTGGTCTGGCAATAAAATCCCACTGATCAAACTGCACAAGTACAATGGCAATGGAGGTACCCCCAATCCCAAATGCCCATCCAAATCTAGGTCTACCCCTAGATAGTCAGATCTACTCATCCAAAAATCACCTGCAAACTCCTCTCCCGCGCTTGTCCTTGGCTCCGGGTCCAACTAAATAGGTTCCCTCCAATGGGCAGCCATAGTATCATCCATACATCCTCCAAGGTCACCGTCATCTCCCTAGTCGAGAGATGAAATGTGGAAGTATTTGAACTCCACCTCTCTATCAATGTAGTTAATAGTGGTTGGTGTGCTCTGATGTTGGGGTACCCCAACATGTGTAGTAGACCTACCTATGCTAAGGCTGCATGGTCCTCCTTGCCCATCGTTGCGATCATCACTTGTAACACTGTTGAATTTCGCTCCCACATACGCAGTGTATCAAATCTCTGCCTTGAAAATCACACACCTTGTCATTCATTCTTCATTTCATCTTTTTCTATCATCCTTTATCTCCTATATCTATCATATATCCCTTTTTCTCATCTTTCTTCTTTTTCTCTTAACCAAACCATGCCCCTAGCGAATTCGCCCCTTTTTTCTCTTTTCTGTCTCATGAATTTTCCCTTCATGAGGCGAATTCACCTTTTTCCCTCTTTGTCATTACTACCCCTCCCATCTGGATGACGTTTGTCTAGGCAAGTTCGCTTCTCTAGGAGAAATCACACATCCGGGCGAGTTCACCCGGGGGCAGCCAGGAAAATGAAAAAACCCGCTTGTTAGGCAGGTGACCCTTCCCATGCTGGACCCACCTATTAGGCGTGTGACCTTTCCCATTTGGTGGGCGAGTGGCCCCGCCCGTGGGTGGGCAGTCCCACCTATGGGCGGGCAGCCCCGCCTGTGGGTGGGTGGTCCCGCCCGTACTGGGTGGGCTTTCCTGTCAGGCGAGCAACCCCACCCATCCTTGGGTGGGCTCACCTGTGGGGAGGGAAAGTTTTCCCTTCTTGGGCGGAATCACCCATCGGGTGAGCAGCACTGCCCCTCTACTGGGTGGATTTTCCCATGGGAAGGGTGGGTTTGCCCCTCTCTTCTATTTTTCCCTCCCCCAAGGTGAATTCACCTCCTACACAGGCGAATTCACTTCTATTTTTACATGCTCTCCAAGGGCTATTTTGGCTCTTCAGATGGGCAATTTCACCCATTCGTCGGAAACCCATTTCCCATCTAGCTCAATCCTAACAACCCAAAAACCCGAAAATTCTAAAACTTACAAAAATTTACTAAAAATAACAAAGAAGGGTTTTGACGCTAACCTGGCAGAGTAACGCGCACTTGTAGTAGAAATCTCGCACCTCCTAGCCTCGATGGATGATCTCGTCATCCATGAATCTCTCGTCCTCGCTTGCCATGTCAACTCTCCTCCTCACCTTCTTCTCCTCTCTCTCTTGCTCACTCAGCTTCGAAATGTGCAAATGTTGAATAGTAATTTCTAAAATTACTATATATTCCTTTTCCCTCCTTTTTTTATTCCTTTTAAGTTGAGGGTATTGTTTCCCTTTATTTAAACTTCTTTTTAATCTAATTCATTTCCTTTCTTCTATGGGCCGCCATTTGCACCCTGTCCATCCATTTTCTTCTATTCAAAAGCTATTTTTCTAGGTTTTTTGCACTCTATCGCATGGTACCCTTTATTTCTTCCTATCGAGAAGTCGCTTAGGGCCCCCTTTTCTTCCCCATTCGCCCTCTCGAGGGGGCATACCTTGTCATTTTCCTCCATTCCTCCATCCTATCCATTTTTCCCATGACCAAGGCATCTTCTTTCATTTTTCTTCCATTGAATGGCTCACACCACCCTTCCCACGCTGGGGCATCATTTTTCTAGGCCATTCTTCTATTGAGTCATCTACATCTTATTTTTCTTTGAAACACTGTTATTCTAACAATATTTTGAAGAGGGACAAAATGTAGAATCCAAATTTGACCTCTCCCATAAGGTCAAATTCATCCCTTTCATTCATCTATCTTGCCTTTTCCATCGACGTTAATTAAATAATTTATTGAATTAATATTTCCCCTTTCCCTAATGTTCCTAATATATTTAATTTAAATAATTAAATAATTAACCTTTATCCCCTTTCCTCTCCAAATTAAATAAATACTCCTATTTATTTAATTTAGTCATTTGCCTTTATGAATTTAAATCAGTTTTAAATTCACCATTTTCTCTCTCCTTGTCCCATCCTCCATAACCCTTCCTTAATTTGGATTAGTTTAATTAATCCCTGATTAGGATGTGCACACCCTTAATCAAGATTAATGTCACATCCTCCATTATAGCCCACTTGTCCTAATCCTCCATTAATTACCTTAATCACCTATTTGCACAATCTAATTACTTGATTAGGTCACCTTAACCCCTTATGCCATTTATGGCATACCCTCAAGTCAACTTTTCATTGAATGCTTTCTCCTTTTGGAGAAGGAAACCCTTTCCCAATGTGAATTTTTAATTCACATTTATTCCTCCAAGGACTTTTAAAGATTTTTTAATTCCTCAAAAGTCTCATCACCCACATGGGGACAAGGACCTCCTTTATGAGGAGATCTTGTCCATTCCCAAGGTACAAGGAAGTACCTCCACATCATGTCCTTCTTTACACATCACCCGCCACATGTCAAGATGTGAGGGCTTGTGAGTTATCAACTCACCCTGGCCCTTGATCTTGTCCAAGGTGGCTACATCTTGACCATTCATCGCTTAGAGGCCTTTCCCCTAAAATTAGAGGAATTTTCCCTCATTTGCAACACATGCAACTTTGAACATTGAAGCTTTCAAGCACACTTGCATTCTCAAGCATCCAACATTGCTGCAACTTTGAGCTCATTTTGCATCCACACCAAACATCTATCCAAATACCCACTTGCACCATTGCATTCCTCGTCTTATCCACTTTGTTTTGCATCTAATTTCATATTATTTTCCATTGAAAGGAGCACACAAATCAAGTGATCAACAGGGCCACCAACCAATCAACTTGGACAAGGTATATCACTTCCTTATCTTTTATTTTGTTTAAGTTCAACTTAGGCAAATATTGAGGTGTTGTTTGTGTTTTCCTTGTTTGCATTTTGTTTAGTTTTGCATTTTAGACTAGGTTAAAACACCTGCACACACCATTCTTCCCTTTTTGACACCACTTCCCAGATCCAAACTAAACCAGAAGGCAAACAAAGCAGAATGCATACCCTAAACCTTTCGAACTCATAGGAAGCCATTAAGCTTGGAAAAATCCTCAAATTCTACAATCCATTCAATGTCTTGCATCGTCATGAGACCGAAAAACTTTTTGATGTATTCCACACCCACTATGACTATCATTCTATGTCTCATAAGAGTCAGACCCTTTAAAAAATCTAATAGAAAGAGAAATAACTTCACCGCCTCATTTGAATTCCTCAACAACTCCAAATCACCAGGACTAGGAACATCAATCTCCATAATGACAGCCTTCAACACCTCATCTACACCCACCAAAAAGTCCTTTATGAAAATCTTTTCCAGCACCACTTTGGCCTCCACCCTCGACACACGACTATCTAGCAAAGATGCTAGAAACTTGGAAGTGACATAAGTGTTGTCCCTCCCATACTCATTTTTGGAAATATACCCATCACCCAACACCTTCTTCACCACTGCGACCAACAAATGATCGTTAATTATCATTATCCTTTTAAGGCATTGATCTGTTATCACCCTAAAAGTCGTTTGCCTAATTTTGGTGCTCAAAGAGATGGGTGTATCTGCACCAAACCCCACCACTCCCTCCGCAGAGGCTTTAATTATAAAACGTGAATGCCCTGCCATCCCAAAGATCTTCCAACCTCCTGGAAAAGCCAATGCAACAAGAAGCACACACCAAACAATAGAACCAAGTTTTAAGCCATGGTCGCTACAGCTTCCTCCATTGCATTTAAATGTGAAGAAATATCTAGAGACCCATCATTAAATGATGCTTTAAAGGAAATGGATTTAATACCATGACACTATGCACGAGAGAGGTCATCCTCGACCTCAAATGCCAACCAAAACTTCTCTGGGGACTATCACATCAACATGAGAACTGGAACTTAATATCCGCCACATTATCAACATGCCATTTCTTGTAATGAGTGCCCGTAATGGGCTTTAGCTTGTCACTCTTCACATGGGAACCGACCAGCTTTCCATCCAATGTGGACATCTCGTCACACCACCCCTGGGTAAAATTAACAACAAATGAATCCTGACGACATCACACCATCCCTACCCATTTCATCCGGCGCCACATGCCCTCCACTACTCTTGCAGGCCTGCCCACGCTGCCTCCCATAGACACAAACATCATTTAGATGACTACCCTGATATCTTGACCATCCGCCCCCAAATTTAAAAGAATATCTTCTTCGAAATTTCCTTCCCTAAGCACATGATTAATCATAACATGATCAAAGGAATCCATTAGACTCAAAGCTATATCCAAATACACTCCTAACTTCAAGTTTTGCAACTGTTTGGATCTGAGAGAATTTATTATCAACAAAGAATCACCCTCAATCACCACATTCTCAAACTTCCTATCTTTACAAAGAGTCAGGCCCAAGATCAAGGCTTGAAACTCAGCAACATTATTCATTCTCACTGCTAATGGAGTAGCCAACCTTTCCAAAATTGTACTTGAATGATCCCTTACAATACAACTCGTCCCTGAGGGACCTGGGTTTCCCCTGGATGCTCCATTGAAATTCAACTTAACCCAGTTGTGTTCCGGTGGGAGCCATTTGAGTTTGCTTCAATCCTCCTTCATTGTTGCTCCACCTTTACCAACCAAAGTAGACACCAATAATCCAAACCATTTTCACCTAACTCTGGCATCCCACACCGAAAAATTATGTCCCTTTATTGCTTGTTGGTCTATTTGTGCATTAAACAACTCAACGATGCTTACCTCAATCTTGCATTGCAGTTGAGGGATGGATAGCTCACGCTCCTGGAATATGCGTCTATTCCTTTCCTTCTGAATCTCCCAAATGGCAATGGACGGGACCATTGTCCACAAATCACTGAAAGTGGATTGCTTAATAGGAGAGGGCCAAAACTTGAGTATTTCAAGCAGGGAATTAGGAAAATCTGATTTCTTCTCCAACTTCTCACATAACCATTGCCAGAAAGCTTGAGAAAATTGACAGTTTAAGAATAAACGATCACCAAATTCTTCCACATTTTTACACAAAGGACATCTGGAGGGTCCATGATAGCCCAATTTTAAGAATCTATCCCTCGTGAGCTCTTCCCTGAACAACTACCCAATTAAAAATGCCTGCCTTTTGCAGGAAAGCTTTGTTCCAACACAAATTAGTCAAAAATTTTGACTCCTCATCACCATTAGAGGCCAAAATGCCATACCCTACTTTAACAGAATACACTCCATTTGAGGCAGCAGACCACCTCAAGCTATCCCTACCCTTTCTAATCCATACCTTTCTATCCCCCATAATCTGTTCAAAGGCCTCCACA
Organism: Sequoiadendron giganteum; assembly: GCA_007115665.2. NCBI lineage: Eukaryota > Viridiplantae > Streptophyta > Pinopsida > Cupressales > Cupressaceae > Sequoiadendron > Sequoiadendron giganteum. The sequence goes on along the minus strand of CM021110.1, from coordinate 141,791,014 downwards.
TCCACCAAGTCCAATCCCAAACCTCTCACACTTTTCCATCTATACTAACCCAAACCCTCCTGCTAGGGTAGTTCAAAGTAGTCACATACCTTACCCCCCCACATTTGTTTGGTTCTTTCCTTGACTCAAGCCAATGTCTCAACCTCTGCTAAATTAGGACGAACATCCCAAGAATCTTCCCAAAATAAGGCTTCCTTACCATTAATTATTTCCCAGGTGAGAAACTCTAAAATCAAATCTCTTGAATCACAATTAAAGTTCCAAATTATGGAACCACTAGGAAGAGAAGCAACTTTAAGAATATTGCAACTATCATTATCTAAATACTTTTCCTTCAAAATATTAACCCACTTAAGCTCCAAACGGGAATAAATTGCCCAGACTAATTTGGCTCCCATCGCCTTATTTTGATAAAGAAGATTCTTTAACCTAGCCCCATCCTTAGCCCTTTTTCACACACCTTTTTCCATTTGATCAGTGGAAATTTTTTCTAATCAGAGTTCCCTTAATTATATGATATTTCCACAATCCATATTGAATGTATTATGTTTCTTTTGGATTTGATTGTGTGCAAATTTTTTCATCAACGTTTCGGATCACACTCCATGATCCATCATCAGGATAGAGAGATAAAGGAGATGAAAAATTAACCTATTTAAATCTTTACTCGATCCTATAGAAAGGGGAAGACAAGACAACATATAGATTGGAAAGACAACAATAACAGATTTCAGCATTGTTAACCTATCGACCCAGGATAATCGTTTGCCTTTCCATGAAGATAACCTTTCTTTCACCTTCTCAATGAGACCATTCTAGATCGTACCATTTTGAACTCCTTTTGCTAATGTAATGCCAAATATTTGCAAGGAAACTAACCCTTCTTAAATCCCAAAATTCTAAGAATCTAGGCCTCTTGAATGTTGCTAATGTTAAAGAAGAAGAATTTCGACTTTGACAAATTTATCTCTTGACCCGACACCCGTCTGTAATTATCTAAAATCATTTTAAATCTTCGTGCTTCCCGCACTAAAGCCTCTCCAAACAACATTGTATCATCTGCAAATTGTTGGTGTGTTACTGAAGCTAGACTACTGGTAACTTGCAACCCTTCAATCAAACCACCACTTCTTTCTTTCTCTAAAGACCTACCAAGAGCCTTTGCCATAATAATGAAGAGAAAGGGGGATAAGGGACCCCCTTGCCTTAAACCCCGTGATGCACCAAAGAAACCTTCTAGGGTGCCATTGACTAAAACTGAATATCTTGGACTAGCTATCCACCCAAAGATCCAATCTAATCACTCCTTTTGAAAGCCAAAGGCTTCCAAAACCTTAAACAAGAACCTCCATTTTACCTTGTCATAAGCTTTCTTAATATCCAATTTTAGGAACATGGTTGGTTTCTTGGTCTTTTGAACATAATGTATAACTTCCCAAGCTATGATTACACCATTCAAGATAGATCTTCTAGGCACAAACCCTATCTGTTCCTTTGAGATGATAGAAGGATAATGAGTTTTAGACGATTTGCCACCGCCTTAGCCACAATATTATATAAAGTATTACATAGAGAAATGGGCCGAAAGTCGTCCCACAACTCTAGCTTCTCTTTCTTAGGAATCAGTGCTATGAGCGTGTTATTCACCTCTTTGAAAATTTTCCCGGAGCACCTCGAGTCTTCAATCACCTCTGAGATCTCCTGCCCCACAAAATCCCAACATTTTTGAAAAAAAGTAGTTGGGAAACCATCAGGTCCTGACACTTTCTTCGGATGCAATTAAAAAATAGCTGCTTTGATTTCCTCTATGGAGAATTTTGAATTTAATGACTGCATTCCAATACCAACCTAGGAATTTCACTGATGATCTCTATCTGGGTTGGCCAATTAGAACCCTCCCTGTCACTTAACAAGTTTTGGAAATAATCCACTCCTAAAATCTTAATCTCTTGTGGATCTTCCAATGTGATCCCAATTGTCGATTTGATGCTAGAAATACAATTAGCTACCCTATGAACCTTTGTGGAATTATAATTTTTTTTTTGTTTTTCTCTCCTCGGCCTTAAGCCATGTTTCCCTTGATTTTTGGTGCCAAAAGATTTCTTCCTTTGAAAGAAGATCGTTCAATTGCTTGGATAACTCTTTCTCCTTTTGGAAATGGAAATCATACATTCCCACCCTAAAAATATCCTCATGAAGATCATCCAACGCAGATTCCACTTTCAGTTTCTCCTGAAAAATGTTCTTAAAACAATCCTTATTCTACATTTTAGTTGTTGCTTGATAAATTTCAACTTTGTTACAACATTGAACATTTTTATCCCCCTGGGCAGTATTCCGACCACCACTTACTGATTAATGATAATAATTTTTGATCCTTTAGCCACATCATTTCAAATTTAAAAGGACGTCTTTCTAGACCCCTTTCCCCATCAATCAACAAATGGATTGGAAAATGATCTGATCCCGAGCCAGCTAAAATTTTACTCTCCAAATTAAAGGGAAAATGACTCAAATCACCTTTGACGAAGAACCTATCAAGATTCTTCGTAATGTTACAAAAGCCTTTTCTACGATTCATCCATGTGACACGACCACTTGTAATCTGCACTTCAATTAGTATATTTCTATCCATGAAATTATAGAAATCTGACTGAGATTAGAGCACCCGACTTACCCCACGTTTATCTTCTGATATGAGAATGGCATTGAATTCTCCTCCAATAATGAAGAACTCCACTTGAGAGGAGTTGAGAACCTGATCCAATTCTCACCATACAATCCTCTTTTGTACACACGATGCCAACTCATAGACATTAATAAGAAGAAATTGCAGATTTGAGATTAAGCTTCTTACCCTGCAAAAAATCCATGATCTGTTCTAAGTGATTTCTTCCACCAACACCGATTTTGGTTTCTAGAGAATGAGAAGGCCACCAAACACACCATCAGCCCCAACCCCTAAGACCTTCCAATGTTTAACCTTATTACTGAATTTCACCAACTCCTACAAACCTAGTTTGGTTTCTTGCAACAAGCTCACATCTACCATATTTTTCTCCAGAAGGTGCCTAACTAGACACTATTTGTTAGGAGAATTTAGGCCCCTAACATTCCACATTAAGAGTTTCATTGTTGTTCGGGAAGAGAATCACTCTTCCCTACTTTCATCGTTGAGTCAAGCTTCTTCTGACCACAAGCCTCACCTACCCATTTTAATTTTTCCTGATTAGAAATCCTTCCTCTCTTTTTTCCATTGCCATAGTCTAGTGAAGATTTGACCATTTATTTTTGACAAATCCCTAACTTCACCTTCGCTACCTCCAACTCTTGGGCCATTTTTCTCTTTTTACCCAATTATGATTCCACAACTTCCATTTGCAGCTCCCCATCTTCCTGTACTTCCACATTTTCCCAATTTTTGGCCATGTCTTCTGCTTCCTGCTCTGAAGAAATCAATTTGGCTACCTCTGCTAATTCCACTAGCTCCCTACCAATAGAGATCAGAGCATTGAGCTCCACATTCCTATAATCCTCACCCAAGACCTCCAAAACCTTAGATATTTTCCCTACTAGACCAACATCCTATCATGGTGTATCCAAAGCTTTATCTTCTTTTTCCAAAGATATATTCTACATTGTTTTTCTTTTTTCCATCAGTGGGGAAGTGATCTCCATTTCAGTGACTTCAAGATTGACTGACACCATGGGAGTAGTCAAGACCATAATTGGCTCTTTCCTTGGGCTTATCATCAAGGCCTCGTACTTTGAAGCCAATATCTTCCTTGAGTCATCACCCTAAGACACTTTCCCAGCCTTATTTCTTGATACTCTGCAACCTAGAGGTTTCACCAGTTCGGCTCTTGGTTGGGAATCTAGGATCAACTTTTGAATCCAACTTCCATATTCAGAGATGAGTTCTATTTCATCCCAAGAGCATCGGTCCAGTTTTTTTTCAACACAAAGCCTAACATATGTGACCACATCCTTATGATCTTTCCTTTCTTCAGCATAGACAAAGGTCCCCAACCTATTACCAATCTCTTCAAGAATACTAAGGTCCCAATACTTAGCTGGAAAATTGGGTAGTTTGTACTAGTCTTGCATGACTTCCACTTCATGAGTCGAAGGATCAAAGCCTATCTTCCACCGCCTTAAGTAAAATCCGCAGTCGTCCAAAACCCAATTCCCATTTGCAATCTCACCTCTAATAATCCTTTTTGGACAAGTGACCAGAAAAAAACCATTCTACAATATTTTGAATTGAAGATCTAGACCCCATTTCTCCCTCCACCACTTTATTAAATAGTCCCAATTCAGGTTGTCCCCAAACTATTTAGCCAATAACCCAAGGTTTTCTAACCTTGATACCTTAGAATGCATTTCATTAGGGCTTACGACTAAGGAGATCCTACCTCTTTTCGAGCCTCCAACATTTTCTTGATGATCTGAACCAGTGGATTCTGTTGAGTTATCTTTCCTCGCTTCCTCTCATTCCTCTTTAATCTGCTTGCATTGCCAAACTGACTTTGTGCCGCCAATCCCCCGATTAGTATTTTTCCCTCTAACCCTAGTTGACTCCATTTTAACATATCCACCTCTGCCCACATGCCCAAATTCATTAGGCCAAGGTCTTCAAAAAGCCATATTTTTGTAGCCATTTCTCACAGCCCTACCCCTAAATGCCTTTGGATCACTGGGTTGATTTTGAGAACCTTGAAAATTGCCTCCATGCCTCTAGTCATATGGGCCTCCTTGACAAGATCTATCCCACCTTTCCAGCTTCCAAATATCATCCACATCAACCTTCCAGTTGGAATACAAGCCCTTATGCGCTCGTGCAGGATTGCCTACAACATTCCGACCACTAGTACGAAGCCTTGACCCATCCGTTGTCGCCATGGTCCACATCTATATTATTAGCAACTAGATTTTAGTGCCAATTTTATGAAAAAATATTTTCAAATAATATTTAATTTTAAAAAAAATGCAAAACATAAAATAGACTAAAAAATACATATTTTTATTAGTTTACATAATTTCAAAATTTTAAACACATATGTCACTTTTTAGTGATTCAAGTTAAAAAATTGGATCAATGTTGGTTGTTTCCTTTATGAAAATTGAGGAAAAAATGCATCCATGCACTAAATTTTCAATTTATAAATACACCAAAAAGAATTGAAGGAAAAAAATAAAATTTCACTATATGAACATCCCATTTAACTTCATTTTTCAACATTTTTTTAACAACTAAATTTTATCGTCAATTTTATAAAAAAATATATTCAAAATATTTAAAAATAAATAAATTTGCAAACATAAAATAGACTTAAAAGTACACATTTTATTAGTTTACATAATTTCAAAATTCAAAACACATATTTCACTTTTTAGTGACTCAAGTTAAAAAATTGGATTAGTTGGATCCGTGTTGGTTGTTTCCTTTATAAAAGTGTGACACAACTTTGTACTTTTACCCCCAAGTAGTCATAGTTGTTTATGAGTGCCTTATAATAACTAACAACAAGTTCCTCGATCTCCTTAATTTTTTTAATCAAATGAATAGAATTGTCCTTAATACTTGAGATTTTATTCAAAATTCTTCTTTATTTCATGTAATTTTAAAAAAAACATATTTTGATCCCCATGTTTTAACCAACACTCACCGACTTTTTATCTCCCAAAATCTCCTCCCTTGCTAACAATTTTACTTATTGTCCATTTAGGGATTTCTCTTTTAAATACAAATTTGATCCATACCTACCCTTATGATCAACTCATTGAGTATAACCAAGTTTTCCTCGACTCTTTCACTTTCATTGAGCATGTTTTTAAAATGCATATTATAAAATTAAAATTATTTCCTAGATTCAACTTTGGAATAGAGGACCACCAATTCTAAATCAAAATTATGAAATCTAGGACCCTGGACCACATGTTGCATTTTTGAATTTAAAGTATCCTTTGAAAGGCTTAGAATCAAGAGAGAACTTTAATTCCACAAGAAAGTGATTGGACCTAGTCATAGGGAGAACATAACTTTCATACACTAAAGATACCCTACTTTAGTCCCCAAAAGTTAAGAATCTTTCAAGAATTTCTACAATATTAGAACCCCTACCTTTGATTTGACCAAGCGTAAGAGCCCCCTTTCAATGCAATATCAAGCATGTGGTTATGACATACAAAATTTTGAAAATCAAACTATGATTATGTAATTTTCACTAGGCCCCCTTTTCTCAGAAGCATTCAAGGTGGCATTGAAGTCACCACCTAGAATAACAATATCATTGTTTATAGTTTGTAGAAAGGATGAAATTTGATCCCAAATGTTCTTATTTTGAATATTTCCCACTAGACCATAAATATTAACAATGAGAAACTTAAAATTAAATACTGGATGCTTGGCTTTACATTCTTGCTAATTATTATTTAACAAAATATTTTTGAGCTCCATAGTGATGGGATTCTAAATAATTCCAATTCCACTCAAAGCATTATCTGCATAACTGAATATACCTCTCCATTTTCTCCACTTCGATAAGTGTTTTCTTTCTTCTACCTTGCTCAATTTAGTTTCTTAGATAAAAAAATAGATCAAGATCAATTAGTGTCATTTTCCTTTTGAGTACCCACCTCTTGTTTGGGGAATTTAAGACCATGAAATTCTATGTTATGGGTCTCATGGTTCAATGGGAGGGATAATCTCCTTCCTAGATCTTAGTTTTCTTTGACCCTTTATTGACCCAACCATAGCTAATTTCTCTCTTATAGATCACCTTCCTCTAATTTATTTTTCCCCATATACAAATTCTCTTGATTTTTGAATTTAATCGACCAGTCATTCTTTCCTCCACCACATCTAACTCATCCTTAGAATAATTCTTGCCTAGGCCCTCCATAAGATCCAAATCAATCTCTTCTTCAACATCCTTAGACTATTATTTTCAACCCTTAGCTCATTTTATTTTTCCTTATCATTAAACACTTAAAGGATCTCCATATCCATTTCTAAAGAAGTCTTCTCGATGGGAGCACAAGGAGTAGATTGAAAACTCCTACGATTACAATTGTTAGAGTTGCTTCTAACCTTAATTAGTAATTCATGATTTTGAGGTTCCTTGTCCGCTTTGATCCTTTATGATTTCTCCGCCATCTTATCAATTGAAGAAAAGAGATTCTTATCATCTCTTCTCTTCAAGTAATTTCCTTCTACCACCTTGTTTTTGATGTAGTCTTCTACTCTATGATCCAAAAATTTATATATATTACAAAGGATTGAAGATTTCTCCACTTCAATTTGTTGTCTCCATAGCCCAACCTCTAATTTCAATTCAATTACACTCTAGAGGTAGATTTTCTAGGTTAATAATAATGCATATTTGTGCATACATCCCCACACCATTTCCTAAACACTCTTCATCAAATTATATGAACTTATTGAATTATCGAACTTCTTGAAAATATCCAAATTCTAGTATTCTATAAGAAAATTATATATCCTAATACATATAGGAGTGTCAGTAAATGCATTGATAGATAGGAAATGGATTCCCAATCGTACAAATATAATTTTATCCTATCCAATCTGATCCCTCCATCATCCACGGGTCATTCAAAAAACTCCTCCTTTGCCATGAAGAACATTCCACAAGGTAATATCCTTTTGGAAAAGACCTAATTTTTACCTCAAAACCCCATTACTCTTTGCACCACTTTAAAATTTGAATTTTAGGTGACTATGTTCTAACCCATTTTAAAAAGAAAGCACCTTGTTTTGGCCATGTCACTAACTTGTCCACCTCAACCTCTAACAAAGATATTAAATCACCAATTATCATTTCCCTAGTGTTTCACTAGTGGCCATAGGTTGTCATTCCGATTTTTTTCGACCATTCTCGATTAGTATTGGATCCCAATATTTACTAGTATTTTTCTTTTCCCTCCTTTAGTTAACTATATTAGTATTGAGCCTTCACCTTTGAAAGTCCTCCATCCTTCTACCCATCCAATCAGTAGGATAATTTTTCCTCCAATTCTGCTAGTTCACATTTTCTCTTTATTGATAATCTTCCCTTCAATCTCCTTGCAATCCCTATTGCAAATTAGAATTTCCATAATCATGTTTGGTTGAATGCTCTAATTCCTTCCTTTGTCTTTGTGTTGCCCTTTGATCTCTGGTTCGTTCTTTGAAAGTCGTATAGACTTTGCTCTTCTTCTACTTTACTCCTTTCATGGCTCCATTTCAAACTTCTATAGATTATATTATATTTTATTTATGTTCAATTTTATAATTTATATTGAATTATATATATCACTCTATTAATAAATAGAAAACTATTTTTTTAAAAAACTAACAAAAATAATGTGTATACATATAAAAAAACACATAAAATCGAAAAAAGAATATAAACTACTAATTTATATCATTTTATTTAATATAAATAACAAAAACATATTTAATGCAGATAAATACTATTTTTGTGATCCACTAAAAGTGAAAAGAGACTTTTGTATTGTGCTTTCACCCATTAACACTTATATTACAATAAATAAATTGTAACTTAGTGAAAAAACCAGCATCGTTGGAAAAAAAACAACGAACCACCAAATTCCCCCCAACACAAAGAACAGGACACCTATAATATAATTGATTATTCCTCATTCTTCAATCGAGGACACAGCCGAATGGGGAAGCCCTTTGCCATGCAAGGAAGAGGAAAATAGGTAGCATGATCAACTTGGAGTGGCTCCCACCTGCCCCATGCATTCAAAACACTTACATTACTGTAATTAATTGCCAACTTCCAAATGTTTGGAACCAAACATTAACATAAGAAATACTGCAAATAAAGAAAACCTGACCTGAATTTAGTGAGGAAGTAATGAAGAAAGAGGGCTATTTCAAATTTGCCCAGATGAAGTCCTGGGCAAAGCCTGCTGCCTCCCCCAAATGGCATGAAAGATGAGTTGTCCGAAAGCTGCTGCAAATGAATTGTGGAAAATGATTTATACAAAAGTATGTTCATTGACTACCATTAAACTCCAATAAGCCTTATTAAAACATGCCTCATCTTGCCAGCGCCAGGGGTGGAACTTGTCAGCTCCGGAATGGTACTTCTCATCCAAATTGGTGGCAGCTATTAGAGCAAACACCATCCATCCCTTCGGAATCACAAAATCTGCCATGAACAAAATAATTACAGTCCTTATACAGGTCCTCATTCTTGAGTAATATAATGAGGGGAAAAATATGTTTATAAGCCCAACAACATTCCAGATGTGAGCACAACCTTTCACTTTAACATCCTGTATGGTTTGTCTGAAAGACACGGGGCAGGGCTAGCCAAGCGAAGTGTTTCCTTTATTACCTGCCATACCAAAGAAATTATGAGTTCCCTTTAAAACTGTATACCTGAAGAAAGACATGAATGGGATAAAAGACTAGATCTACTCACACAATGAGTAAATTTCATGGAATGATAGTCATCCCATCTCAGCTTTTCACTGTGTTTTCCTTTGGTCTTTATGATATCATCATGCTCAGCCTGGCCCATCCATAATATAAATGCTAATCAGCAATGTCCTAGCAGTCCCCTTTAATTCTCTTTTTCCTAAAAATTGTGAACTTACCTAATATAAGGGCCTAGTGATAGAACTGTTTTTAACTATATTTGGTGTTAGATGAGGGCACTCACCCTGAGCTCCTCCAGTGCCCTTGGATTCTCAGTGATAAACTTTACAGCAAATGCCATAGCTGAGGATGTAGTCTCGAAACCAGCAAAGAGCAGAAAAAGTATTATATCTGGAACCATTTCATCTGAAAAGGTGTTTTCTCTCAAAAGTTTGGTCAGGAGATCATTACGATTCATCTCTGGATGCTCTCTCCTCTCCTTCATACACTCGTGGATCCTTTTTAGGAGAATTTTCCTGGCCTGTAATTCAAGTTTTATGATTAAAAACAAACAAAATTTAATATGGTTTGTCCATTAAAACTGTTCAAGATTGAAATCTGACACAAATAATTTTTAGTTATTCAATATGAAATCTTTTTGGTTGAGAGTCAAAAAAAAAAGGGAATATCTATTCTGTTAAATTCGTCTGGAATGAGGGGTATTTATTCTGTTATTCTTCTGGAATATGATCTGACCTCATCTCATGATATCGAAACCTTACACTAAACAAGATTTAATCCCTAATAGACTCATTCAAAACCATTTAAAATCTTTTAAACAAAATATATAAATTCCAAAACCTTATAAATATCTGTTGGACATTGTTTGACAATGGCACCTGAATTCCTTTGTAGTAAGAAGTTCCTGGAATATTGAAAGGCAAGGATAGGATGGCATCTGTGAAATCGTGAAATGCCTTATAAATGTCTTTCATCTCCTCAGTAGGGGGTAAGTCCAGCAATATTTTCCCCATCACCTTAAGACCCATCTGCGCGTGAACCAACAAATAAATCAAAATGGAAGGCAAAACTCAATCAAAATGAAAGCTACCATAATAAATGAATAAAAGTTGTAGACTCTATATTTAATTGCTTGCCTCCTGGCATTTGTGTTGAAGGGAGATATCTCTTTGGTCTTCCCAATTACTCATTGCGGCAATGAACACATTTTGTATATCGTCCATGTAATCAGAGCCAAGCCTCTCAAACTTGAACAAATTAACAGCTGCTGAATGGATTCTTTTCTGAAGCTCTCCGTGGACTTCCGGCAAACCATATTTGCCAAAAAGACTTTTTGTGGGTGCCATTACTTTGGACTGAAACAGCTTTCCCTCATTTTGCAGGACGTATTTATTGAACTCTGGATCCACCGACACCACTGCTTTTGCTATTCCAAACAAGTTGCATCTGAAAATTGGCCCATACCTGCATTTTCATTTCCGTGTAATCCAATTTTTTAAACAAGGAACCAAACAATTTTTTAGTTGTGATTTCGATTTTAATCCAAAAAAGAAAGCAAAAATAACTGAGTTCTACCCAATTTCCAATACTGATATTTTGTGTCTAACCTTCAAGGCAAGGATTAAGAGGAAAAATGAAATGGATCAGATCAATGTTGGCTTGTTTCGAAACAAGAGATTAATAAATCATTGTTATTACCTGAGTTCATGTTCGTCAACGAACTTTTGACGCAGATGTGAATTAGCTGCTCGAAGGAAACTGATTGTCTCTCCAACAAACGGCAACCCAGTCGATCCAGGTGGGAGTTTGTTGTTCACAGAGCTATCATCTCCATCTCTACCTTTACCCCATATAATCTTCTGTCCTAATAACAGTAAAACGGCCGCTAAGAGAGCCCAAGTAATCCACAAATACCACTCATAGTAAATCACATATATCTTCTGCTCCATTTTGGTCTGCTCTCAAATATTCCCGTTTGGCTCAACCACACTGTGTAAGGAATGCAAGTGATACATGTATATAGTAAGAGGAAAATCATTGAGCATGTTTTGGAGTTCTCACCCTAACATACCCAATTTGTCGACATGCACTACCTATTATTGGTGTGACTTTGTGACTATGACATCTATTTTTTATAATAAGTATTTAAAAGGTGTTATTTGAATGGTCACCTATATCGAGTATGCTAAAGAGATGTGGAAGGTCAATGAATCATTTGTGCTGTAGATGAGATCAATTGGTAGGTCATTACCAAAAGATTCATGTTATGTTAGCAATAGGGAGAGATAGTGGAGGGCAAGGAGATAGAGATAGAGAGGAAGATAAAGATGTTGATGGAAGAGGAGAGGGAGAGATAAAAAGATAAATATATAGGAAGTCATATATAGAGAGGGGTAGGGAGAGGGAGAGATATAGCGATAGAAAGAGATGAAGAGATAATGAGATAGATGGAGAGACAAAGAGAGAAATATGAAGAGATAGAGAAAAAAAGATATAGATATAGTGATCTACAAAGAGGGAGAGGAAGAGAGAGAGGGAGATAGATGGAAGGATAGAGAGAGGGATACATGTCTAGAGATAGAGGGGGAGAGAGGAAGATGAAGGTGAAGATGAAGATAGAGTGAGAGAGGAAGAGGGAAACAAATAGATAGAGAGATAGAGAGATGTAGAGGGAGAGATAAAGATAGAGAGAGATAAGGAGATAGAGAGGGAGACATAGAGAGAGACATATAAGGAGATATAGAAAGAGAGGGAGAGGGAGAGAAAGTCAGATAGATAGACAAACAAAGAGAAGTAGAGATAGGGATATAGAGAGGGAGATAAAAAGAGGGATATATATAGAGACAGACAGACAGACAGACAGAGACAGAGAGAGACAGAGAGAGAGAGAGAGAGACGGGGGTTTGAGATAGTGGGAAGGAGGGAGAGAGATAGAGAGGGATGAGGAAAGAGATAGAGAGATAGGGAGAAGGATATATGTAGATAGAGGTAGAGAAAGATATGGACAAAAAAAGATAGAGAGAGGAGTTAGAGGGAGAGGGAGAGAGATAAATAGAGATAGAGATATAGAGTAGGAGAGATGAAGTGAATGAGAGAGAAAAAATTAAATATTGTAGATAATAATAAATAAATATATTTAATTTAAATAACAAATTTGGTTTCAATATTTAATTTGAACCTTACTAGATGGTATAATCAAAGAACATGTCATTTTCATCAATTGTGCTCAACCAATTAACCTACAATGTCACATCCCGTTTAATTAGCTTATCTAAATCACTTTATTATTTAATAACAAGTGATTAGGAAATATAATGTTGTAACACTAATTTATTTTACTTGATGGGTAATTGAGGGAAATGATTATAAATATGATGATTAATTGTGTTTTCTATTTCATAAGTGCATCATGAATTATTGACATTTTCTCATGTTGGAGAGAGAGTATCATCAAGTAGAAGGTTCTAGCTAGTGGAGGTAACCGACATGATGGAATCACAACACACATTTAGACTCTTTCAATTAGATGGCATATGTGTGAATAAATTAGAGTTAACGAGCCTTAGATTTAAATAATTACAATATTTGTGAATAGTGTGAGTGTGTGTGTGTTAGCTAGTGGAGGTAACATACCCCAAACTAATAAAAATTGGCATTAGAATGAAAATAAAACTTTCTTTTTATTTAATTATTACTATAATAAAGAAAAAATAAATTAATTTTATTAATAAATAATATTAAATTTAATAAAGATATTATATCTATTCTTAAAAAAATAAAAATTAAAGATTATTTAAAAATAATAATAAGATAAAATAAAATACTAAAATTATTATTATATTAAAACCTACATTTTAGTATGAAATATTTATATTTAATTTAAAAACAAGAGAAGGATGCTTAAATTCATTTCAATCAAATGAAATAGCCCTCCACGTGCCTCTTTAAGGCTTCCAAAATTTGCATGAGGGAGATTCGTGGGGGAAGCTGGCATAGGCTGAAAAAATATGCTTTACACTTGGCAGTGGAAATTGCAAACAAAAGATGAAGGAAATAAAAAAAAATTGGGAGTGGGAGTGGCAGGGGTTGGGAGGGGGGAGGTGAGAAGGAAAGAAAATAAAACCCTACATTCTTGAGGGCATTCTATCAATGATTCATGTGGTATGGCTCTAGTAAAAATAATAGTAATGAAGGTATCAAAATTTTCTCAAATCATATTTTTCTCATAGCAGCATTCTGAGATAATACAAAAATTTTGAAGCTTTTCTTATTTTCAATTTATAATCTTATATAAGGTTGTTTCTTGAGTATATCTAATATGTCAAATCAATTTCTCCATCAATCTGGCGGTGCTACTATTGGCTTAATATAAGTAATTCACTACAAAGCTTGTAGTCTGCAAATTAGTTTCTTTAATATAATTTTATACATTTATCTTATTTTTCTTGCCCTGTTGGATCATAATCCTATGGAACTATTTATGTTTATTATAGTTGTTTCTTTCATGCATCAAATCTTTGAAGAGACAAAAGTTCATTTTGTCATCTCTTTTAATCCTCTTATGTCAAAATGGTCATTCCTCTAATTTTTGAATAATTTATCTATCTTATCTGGAGGAGGTAAAAATAAATAAATAAATACATTTGAACCATATTGAATACAGTATAGCAGAAATAATATGTTTTCACACTTTGATATATGCTGGAGTTGCATGTCTTATGTCAAATGATAGAAGAAAAACTATAAAACAAGAGCACTATATTGAAAAAGCTCAAAATGTCATGATATTGTTGGGTATTTCAAAGTATTTAATTTACAACACTGTGTTGCTTCAAAGATCACAATGTCATGATATTAGTTGGTATTCCAATTTATTTAATTTACCAATAATAAATATAGCCTATCATGTAAATGAAGGTTTTTTCTTATATATAATTATCCCTTAAATGATTTAAGTAGAAAATCTCTTTGTAGCAAAGAATGATTGAATCAACATTCATGATTCATTTTACAATTTTAATAACATAAATCTGGTAGCAAATGATTTATTTTACTGCTCCTTAAATTCTTTGCTTTGGAGTAGAACTCAAAATAGACTTGTGAAGTTACGAGTTCATGACAACAATTGTAAAAGTGGACAACAAATATAAATATAGATTATGGAAGAAAATGTTCCTAATCACCTTTGAGAAACCCAATGTGGAAAACTCTAGCAAATTGGAGTTGTGTTTTTTTATCCAAACTAAAATTAGTTCAGCTTCTATGCATATTGGGATTTTTTTTTTGGCATTTCCACAATGCTCTCCCAGATGATCCTATTATGAAGAATTCATTCAAGATAATTTTTCTTGTATAATTGTTTCTAAAAGAATTTTACAAATCTAAACGTTCATGAGCATAATGGGCACTACTATTGTTCCATGTGATCATCCAAGAAACACATAAAATTTTAAATTTAGATAGGTAGGAAAGACCATTAAAAGCTGTCTTCTTTTGGAAGAAATCTAGTGATCTTTGTTGCAAATAAAGCTACTCTTAAATGGCTAGTTTTATTGCAAAAATATATCTGGGTTTTATCCTTCGTTCTTTTACCTTTCCGAAACATATTGAAGTTTTGAATTTGGCCAAGAAACAAAAAAAGTTATGACTATTTTAAGTGTTGTCCTTTCTGCTGCAAACTGTAAATTAAAACGAGGAAGCTTAACCTTTGATTCATAAACCACCTACTGGGGAATGGGTTTAGGGAACTTGTTGGAGGTAGGTACCCTTCTTGGCATGTAATTCAATAAATGTTGTTTCCTTGGTATTATATTATTGGAACTAATATTAGTATGATATTTATTTATTGGATACTATTTATCCACCTTGTCGAATGCCAAGCTATCATATTAAGATGATTGAATATTTTATGTTATAGATATTAAATGCCATTGATTGACATTTATAAGTTCATTGCTTGGTTGAGTTACGTTCTCTTCCATAATTTGTGTATCAAATGGATATATGCTTGGAGCATGAGCATGTAGGAATCATAGGTCATTAATGACTCACACAGTGAACTAGATTCCATCATGCATGTTGCCACATATTGCTAGATCCTTGTGATGGGTCATGCTTCTCTAGTGGAGTAGCACAGGGAAGCTTATGCTTCGTGGTAGGGTGGATATCACCTTGATGATGCTCTCTCTCGCTTTCTTCCACTCCAAGTTAGATCAACAAATGGTATGAACTCTGTAATGCAAATGATGATTTATTATTTATTTTGCAACTTATTTATTTAGATGAGTAAATTACTCACTCAAATACTTATACTTTCATTTTCAATACAATATCTTTGAATTGTTTGAAAGGGCAAGATTGTTATAGGTAAATTGGTTGCACATGTTATCAACCTACTTTCAAAAGGTGCGTACTAGCAGTTGTAACTAATTATGATTCACATTTTATACTTATGCCAAGGTATTGTAAATGTACTTGTGGTAATGGTAATAGTTGTAAAATTATTCTATATGTTGGACAATAAAAAGTCAACTACTTCAATCCTTTAGATTGGAACTACATTAGCTTCATATATTTCATTGATCTTCATTCTTAAGGCTTGATTAATTGAGTGGTTATTCACTAATTTACATACTTTATTAGTGATTAGTTAGGTGGTTGTTAGATACAAACCTTTCCTTTTTCCTTTTTTATTTTTCTATTAGCTTTCATTTTCTACATTGGTCCCTCTTTCTCATGCCTTCTCTCATCTCATAATTTTATTTTCTTGTTTATTTTTGTTTTCTATTAACTTCTATTTTGTGCATGGATGCCTCTTATTTCACGCCTCCCCTCATCTCCTTCTTTATAAAGGCTAGTTTTTGCAATCTATCTTTCTTATTTTCTCCTCATCTAGGATGAGTTTTCTCTCTCCTCTCCTATATCTCTCTCTTCTCTTTTGTCTTTCATTCTCTTTCTCTCTACCTCTCTCTTTCTCTCTCCCATCCCCTCTCTCTCAAGTTCTTTATCTTCCTTTTTATTTCTTTCCCCTCTCTCTTGATCTCTATCTCTATCTCTCTCTCCCTCCCTCATCTATCCCCTCTCTCTAAAAAGTCAATTAAATTATTAAATTTCTTATAAATTAATTTAAATAACACTTTATATAAAAAGTTATATTATACTTATTAATTTTATATTTTTATTTAATAATTATAATAAGTAATAATAAATATGAGATATGTATTATATAATTAAATAATAGTTAAATATATATTATATGCAATTTTCTTTATTTAACTTGTTTTAAAGAAACAATCTTAATATAATAAGAATTGACATATAGTATATTTTATTATAATATACTTAAATTATATAAAATACAATAACTTACCAATAAGTAATAACTTTTTCCTAAATGAAGGTATAAATAAAAGTTGTAAAACTAAAGGCCAATTGAATCAACTGCTTAAACACCAAAGTTGGAAAAGGGAATTCGTTTTTACATCTAATCATGGTGGAGCAGATATATTTGGAAACATCCACATCAACAAATCTGACCAAAAAGATGTCTTCACTTGATCGAACAACTTGGAGAGATAGAATGGCGACAACACGAATATAGTTAAAATTTAGGGTTTTAAAGGGAAGTGTCATTGCTACTATCATTATAGCTATATTTATTGATGGATAATCGTGTTTGGGTAAAAGCATAATAGTGTTTCACACTTTCGGCCAATTAAATGGTTCTGACTGAGTTATTTCCGATCGGAAGGTTTTTGACCGAGTGAATTTTGGTTGAAACCACGTGGCAATGACTTGGTGCCGATGTGGCAATACCCTTCCGGTCGGAAGTGTTTCGACTGAAAGCCACTCAGCTGAAAACCTTTTGACCGAAAACTTGGATAATAAAATTAAAAAGAAAGGGCCCGACCATTTTGCATGCTCGGGCGAAAGTGTTTCAAGGCAAGAGGAGCTAGGTTGAACAGGGTTTCCAAGCATCGACATATATTCATAAGACCCGTATTTGACCGATCCTCCCAAGTTTTCATTTACGTTTTTGTGCATAATTTTTTCTTTATTGAGTTTTGCATATAAGTTTGTGACGGTTGTGCTAATTAGAAGTAGCAATGGCTAATCGCTCTAGGTAGGAGTCAGTTCATGCATCAAATACTAAGCACTGCAAAACCAGACATTCATTTTGTATGGATATTTCAACAATTTTTTATCAATGATCAATGAACATGAATCTCAATAGATCTCGGTAAGTTAGCAGAGACACACCTACCATAAGCATTCAATGTAGTAGGAAACTAAAGGGAACTTAAAATCCCATCCACACAATCTAAACTTCAAAGAAAATTTATCACATATTGAAATCATTCAAGTGTGAATTTGTTCATAGTTTTTTCTTTATTGAACTTTGTGTATAAGTCTGTGTGATGGTTGTGCTAATTAGAAGTAGCAATGGCTAATTGCTCTGGGTAGGAGTCATTTCATGCATCAAATACTAAGCGCTACAAAAATGCAAGGAATGCACTTTTATTCCTTTAAACTAACTAATCAAAATAAACTTGTGAAGTTATCTAAGTGTTGGAGTTCATGACAATAATTGTAAAAGTGGAGAACAAATATAAATATGGATTATGGAAGAAAAATGTTCCTAATCACCTTTGAGAAACCCAATGTGGAAAACTCTAACAAATTGGAGTTGTATCTTCTTATCCAAACTAAAATTAGTTGAGCTTCTATGCATATTGGGAAAAAAAATTGGCATTTCCACAATGCTCTCCCAGATGATCCTATTATGACGAATTCATTCAAGATAAATTTTCTTGTATAATTGTTTCTAAAAGAATTTTACAAGTCTAAACGTTCATGAGCATAATGGGCACTTCTATTGTTCAATGTGATCATCCAAGCAACACATCAAATTTTAAATTCAGATAGGTAGGAAAGGCCATTAAAAGTTGTCCTCTTTTGGAAGAAATCTAGTGATCTTTGTTGCAAATAAAGCTACTCTTAAATGGTTGGTTATATTGCAAAAATATATCTGGGTTTTATCCTTTGTTCTTTTACCTTTCCGAAACATATTGAAGTTTTGTATTTGGCCAAGAAACAAAAAAAGTTATATTTTAAGTGTTTTCCTTTCTGCTGCAAACTGTAAATTAAAATGAGGAAGCTTAACCTTTGATTCCTAAACCACCTACTAGGGAATGGGTTTAGGGAACTTGTTGGAGGTAAGTACCCTCCTTGGGATGTAATTCAATAAATGTTGTTTCCTTGGTATTATATTATTGGAACTAATGTTAGTATGATATTTATTTATTGGATACTGTTTATCCTCCTTGTAGAATTCCAAGCTATTATATTAAGAAGATTGAATATTTTATGTTATAGATATTAAATTCCATTGATTGGCATTTATAAGTTCATTGCTTGGTTGAGTTACGTTCACTTCCATAATTTGTGTATCAAATGGATATATGCTTGGAGCATGAGCATGTAGGCATGATAGGTCATTAATGACTCATATAGTGAACTAGATTCCATCATGCATGTTGCCACATACTGCTAGATCCTTGTGATGGGTCAGGCTTCTGTAGTGCAGTAGCACAGAGAAGCTTATGCTTCCTGGTAGGGTGGATATCACCTTGATGATGATCTCTCTCGCTTTCTTCCACTCCAAGTTAGAGAAAAAAATGTTATGGACTCTGTAATGCAAATGATGATTTATTATTTATTTTGTAACTTATTTATTTAGATGAGTAAATTACTCACTCAAATACTTATACTTTCATTTTCAATACAATATCTTTGAATTGTTTGAAAGGGCATGACTGTTATAGGTAAATTGGTTGCATATGTTATCAACTTTCTTTCAAAAGGTGCGTACTAGCAGTTGTAACTAATTATGATTCACGTTTTATACTTATGCCAAGGTATTGTAAATGTACTTGTGGTAATGGTAATAGTTGTAAAAACATTCTATATGTTGGACAATAAAAAGTCAACTATTTCAATCCTTTAGATTGGACCTACATTAGCTTCATATATTTCATTGATCTTCATTCTTAAGGCTTGATAAATTGAGTGGTTATTCACTAATTTACATACTTTATTAGTGATTAGTTGGGTGGTTGTTACATACAACCCTTTCCTTTTTTAATTTTTTGTTTTCTATTAGCTTTCATTTTCTACATTGGTCCCTCTTTTTCATGTCTTCTCTCATCTCATAATTTTCTTTTCTTGTTTATTTTTGTTTTCTATTAGCTTCTATTTTGTACATGGATGCCTCTTGTTTCACACCTCCCCTCATCTCCTTCTTTATAAAGGCTAGTTTTTGCACTCTATCTTTCTTATTTTCTCCTTATCTAGGGTTAGTTTTCTCTCTCCTCTCCTCTATCTCTCTCTTCTCTTTTCTCTTTCATTCTCTTTCTCTCTACCTCTCTCTTTCTCTCTATGTTTAACTCTATCTCTCTCCCTTCCCCTTCCCCTCTCGCTCAAGTTCTCTAACTTTCTTTTTATTTCTTTCCCCTCTCTCTTGATCTCTATCTCTAACTCTCTCTCCCTCCCTCATCTATCCCCTCTCTCTAAAAAATCAATTAAATTATTAAATTTCTTATAAATCAATTTAAATAACACTTTATATAAAAAAGTATATTATACTTATTAATTTTATATTTTTATTTAATAATTATAATACGTAATAATAAATATAAGATATGTATTATATAATTAAATAATAGTTAAATATATATTATATGCAATTTTCTTTATTTAACTTGTTTTAAAGAAACAATCTTAATATAATAAGAATTGGCATATAGTATATTTTATTATAATATACTTAAACTATATAAAATACAATAACTTACCAATAAGTAATAAATTTTTCTTAAATGAAGGTATAAATAAAAGTTTTAAAACTAAAGGCCAATTGAATCAACTACTTAAACACCAAAGTTGAAAAAGGGAAATTATTTTACATCTAATCATGGTGGAGCAGATATATTTGCAAACATCCACATCAACAAATCTGACCAAAAAGATGTCTTCACTTGATCAAACGACTTGGAGAGATAGAATGGCGACAACGTGAATATAGTTGAAATTTAGGGTTTTAAAGGGAAGTGTCATTGCTACTGTCATTATAGCTATATTTATTGATGGATAATCGTGTTTGGGTAAAACCATAATAGTGTGTCACACTTTCGGCCAATTAAATGGTTCTGACTGAGTTATTTCTGATCAGAAGGTTTTCAACTGAGTGACTTTTGGCTGAAACCACATGGCAATGACTTGGCGCCGATGTGGCGATACCCTTCCAGTCAGAAGTGTTTCGACTAAAAGCCACTCGGTCGAAAACCTTTTGACCAAAAACTTGGATAGTAAAATTAAAAAAAAAGGGGCCCGACCATTTTGCATGCTTGGGCGAAAGTGTTTCAAGGTGAGAGGAGCTAGGCCGAATAGGGTTTTGAAGCGTCGACATATATTCATAAGACTCGTATTTGAGCGATCCTCCTAGGTTCTCATTTACGTTTTTGTGCATAATTTTTTATTTATTGAATTTTACGTATAAGTCTGTGATGATTGTGCTAATTAGAAGTAGCAATGGCTAATCGCTCTGGGTAGGAATCAGTTCATACATCAAATACTAAGCACTGCAGAACCAGACATTCATTTTGTATGGATATTTCAACATTCTTTTATCAATGATCAATGAACATGAATCTGAATAGATCTCGGTAAGTTAGCAGAGACACACCTACCATAAACATTCAATGTAGTAGGAAACTAAAGGGAACTTAAAATCCCATCCACACAATTTGAACTTCAAAGAAAATTTATCACATATTGAAATCATTCAAGTGTGAATTTTTTCATAATTTTTTCTTTATTGAATTTGGTGTATAAGTCTCTGTGATGGCTGTGCTAATTAGAAGTAGTAATGGCTAATTGCTCTGGGTAGGAGTCATTTCATGCATCAAATACTAAGTGCTACAGAAATGCAGGGCATGCACTTTTATTCCTTTAAACTAACTAATCAAATTTGTTCTTTGAATGCTAAGGAATACCCTGGTTAAAGGAAAAAACATAATACACTAGCTATATTTACAAATTTAATACTTTAGAATATTTTAAAGTTTGCAAAAAATCTCCTATACATGTGATACAGTCTTCCAAAAGAAATTATTGTATTTCATTTACGTTTTTTCCATATATGTTAAGTCGTTAATGGTGAACTATGTATTTGGGGTTTTTCGGTTTTGGTTTATAATAAAAATGCAATTTTGGGGTTTTCAATTTTGGGTTTTCTATTTTGGGTTTTATATATGTTAAAAAATGATAAAAAAGGGTAGCATGTTACATTATTTAGTTTCCATTTTGGCAAAGGTTGTGGAATTCGGTTTTAAGTCTGCATGTTTCATTTACTTGAAAGATTCTAAAGTCTTTTCAATGAATCAAAATTGGCTTTATACCTGCACGTTGCAATCATAACAAAAAATGGTACTATGTTTATTTGAGGCATTTTGGCAAATGCTTCACATGCCTGTCTATGATTTTGTATTTTGCATATAGGACTACTGGTATGAGATTTGATTGTACACCTACGGATTGCATTTGCACGAAAGTTTCTTAAACCTCTTCAATAAGTCCTTTTTGTGCATATCCTACAACAAGCCTTGTCTATGCGCCCACGTGTTACATATATATACTCCAGGGCAATTTACACAATCCCACCTATCCTTTTTGCACAAAATGATACAATACTTCATTTAGATTATGCAAATGCATACAAGTAGAAGGAATTATCTATTGCCTTTACAAATCTTTGTTGGAAGCTTTGCATCTTTTCCTCTAGGAATAGGATCCACCTTTAAAAGTCTGCAAGACACTTTGCAAAGCCAAATCCCAACCCCCCATTTAGTATAATTTTTTTTCTGAAACTTCTATTCTTGCCAAGCAATCCCCAATCTTTGCATCAATACGATCTTTCCTTCCAACAAGAGAAGCACCCAAAATTGAGAGGAGAAGATACAAAATACAAGCCCAGACCTCTCAGGATGTCATTCACAATAGTTCCAAGGAAGATAGGTTTCTCATTTTAAATTTATTTTATAGAAATCTTTCATTTTTACTCTAGATTAAAGTAATTAGTTCAATGAAATTTGTTGTTTCTTAGAGTAGAATTCATTACTCCTTTCTTTGATTAAATAGATTTAAATTTCTCTCTTAATCATATTAGAACCTTCTTTTCTTTTATCTATTTCAAAACTCTTTGCACATTTAGAAATTAGAATAAAAACTCATTCTTCATTAGAAAACATAAACCCTAGAAAAAAGTTAAATTACATTTAGATCATATATAGTTTCTTTCAAAAAGTATAAGTAGTTGTTGAATATAGTTTAGCAAAATACAAAAAGATAGAATATATTTATTTTTGCATGGATTCATATTGGTTTAGTCATTTCATTACAACTTATGAAAATGCAAAACAAGTAGAAAAAATCCCTTGATAAGATCACAAGGCATCCAACAAATATCCAACAAAATCCAACAAAACAATAAAACTCAATAGCAAAGAAAGACTCAATGAACTCAATAGCTCAACATCAAGTAAAATGAAATAAAGACAAACAAACACACTAAAACAACTCTCTTGATTTTTCCAACAAAATTGAACAAAACAATAAAATTCAACAACAAAGAAAGTTGAACAAACTCAATAATTCAAGGCAATGAAACTTAACCTTTTAGAGAACTTATTAAACTAGATGAAAGAAAGCTAAATATGTATCATCTCTACACAACTAATGAGATTAACAAAATTAGGGCCAGTGACTCACCATATTAGATTATCTAATAACAACAGTCACAACTTGGTTTAAAGTTTTATGAAATAATACCCTAACTTTCCAACCATTACAATTCTAATTCCACAAGTAAACACCATCATTCACTACCAAAGCTCCTTCCTTGTGAAGTGATTCAACCAATCGATGCAACTCCCACTATGTATGATCATACCACTACCACTTGCTAGAATCTCCTTCCATGGGTGTGTAACAACTTCCCTTGGATTACTACTATTTTTTATTCTATTCAATCCCCAACAACTACCAACTTAATCAACTAAGCATATTCCATCTAGCTTAGAAGTTTTGACTTCCTAACTTTTCCAATCATTATGATGGTAACAATTTTAATTCACCACTTATGCTTACACTCAAAGGTAATAAGATCCTAATGTTAGGGTCATCCCTAGACATAGACCTAAACCTCAAGGGTTCATTCATGATGGCCTTTCCTATGTATCCCCTTTTTGGGAATAAAAATATTTATAGTTTGCACAACAATGATAGAGAGAGTTCACTCTTCTCTTGTATGAGATCTTTGATATTTTTTTAATCATGATTATTAATTAATCATATGCTTTTAAATTAGTCTAGTTACAATAGAATGATAACAACACATTTAGTCGAGTGTTGGTTCCATACCAATAATTAGTGTACTATGTATGCATACATGTATGTACGTACATACATTTTTCCTAAATAAATTTACATTTCTATAAACCCAAAATTGAAAACCCCAAATTTCAAGTTCACCATGTGTACACATGTATGTATACATATGTGTATGTACATGTGTGTACATATATGTGCATGCATGTATGTATGTATGTACATGTACATATATGCACGTACATGTGTGTGTATGTGTACATATATGTGTATGTTTATATGTATGTATGTACATGTATATATACATGTGTATGTGTGTATATGTATGTGTGTATGTATGCATATATGTGTATGTGTGTATGTGTGTATGTATGTATACATACACATGTGTACATGTGTATGTATGCATATATATGTTTACATGTGTGTATGTATGTATACATGTGCATAAACCCATAATAGTGGTTTACAATTTTGATAAGGAAGGAAATTTGTAAAAATGCTCACACATTCAAAATTTCATGTTTTAAAGGGTTCGTTCGAACTAGGGGGTTCACATGAACCCAAAAGAGGGGTTCAGTCGAACCCCTAGTTCGAGTGAACCCCCTTTTTCATGGTGGGTTCGCTCGAACCCTATGATATCATGTTTCTTCATAGAAACGAATGAAAAATTCAAAAAAAAGGGGGGTTCGCTTGAACCCCCCTTTTTTGCCCTTCTCCCCCTCTTCCACCAAATTTTAGCAGATTTCTGCCCTTCGAAGCTCGGGTTGAGAATGAAAATGGAGGATACTTCACAGACCCAACTAGAACATGGTAGTCCTCAGAACGAGCTATCCAACGAATATAATTTTATTATGTTTTGGTTTTATTACGTATGTGTTTTTTTAGTTTTATTAAACATAGGTTTTTCACCAAAAAATCAAGCTCTCTGTTTTGCACATGTGGAAAAATAGCAGATTATCAAAATAAATTTTTTAAAAATATGTTCGTGCTGGGTATTGAGGTCCTTGATCCATTAAAAAAAAAATTGAATTTTGATACATACATAAAAAGTTATGTTGTATAAAGTCCACCTATGTCTGAATTGCAATTGGTTTGACTTCGAAACTTGATTAAGGAAAAAATATTCAATAAAAAACTATGAGACCAAATGAAAGTGCTAGATATCGTAGTTACAAATCTAAATTCGAAAAAAATAGAATTTTATCCTTCATACAAAAAAAATTATGTTGTATACGGTGATGTCACTTTTTTAAAATGTTGTTTTATGAAAAAACCAATTTTCATGGGAGATGGAAAAAGAAGTACAATCTGAATCCAAAAAATTTCAAAAAAATATTTTTAGAATCTAAAGACAAAATGTGATGAGACTCTAGTTTTCATAATCTTCAAATTCCTCATGGTTTAACCGCTATAGGTGCCCGAATGTGAAGATTTAGTTAAAAATAATAATTTCAGTGTTCAGTTTGGCCAAAAATTGTAAACCACTATTGTGGGATCACCCATGTACATATGTATGTAAATGTATAATATATGTACATACATGTACATGTGTATGTATGTATGTATAAATATATGTATGTATATGTACACATGTATATATATACATATATATACATATATACATATACATATGTCATGTACATGTGTACGTACATGTATGTATACATACATACATATGTATGTATACATACATACACACATACACATATATGCATACATACACATATATGTACACACATATGCACATACACATGTATCAAGTCTCTTTGAAGTTCTCAAATTTCTTAAATGTTATCTAAGTTACATAGAAGGTGAACTATTGAACATAGAGATGGCTATAACTTGAACTATCTCATTAGATATAAATTTGTTTTAATGATATATAGATCTCTAGATTTACATATATACATATCATGGCCAATGAGGGATCTCACCATTCCCTTCATTCTGATCAAGAGACTCAAAATAGATCAAATTTATATTAGGATAGTATTGCTAGATTAGACAATGTTCTAAGATGTTTAGAGCCTACAATTCACAACTCCCCCAATTTGGCTTTAATCAAGATAGATCAGTCACTATTAGAGACGAGATTCATCGAATGATCGAGACAATTCAATCATTCAATCCTTATGATGATATCAACATTGAGCAATTTTATTTGTCTTTTGCCAGGAGTGTTACTGGCACAATGAAATGGAGAGAAGTTGACAAATTAGTTTTAGGAAAAAATCTGTTAACCATGTTCCCTCATTATAGAGGACAAAATAGAATTAGAGGATATGTGGTTACGAGGTGTGTAGATACTCTTGTTGCACCATTCATATACCCTAGATGGTTGGCATCGTATCATAGACGGCCTCACAATGATGAGCTGCCACAATATTTTGTCAAACAGTTATATGCAGAATTTCATTTACAGATAGATGTGGACTACACATCTTATCCTGAGCATGCTAGCCAAGGTAAAGGTTGTTTTTCTGATAAAAAATAGTTTAGATGTCCAGGTTTTCCACCACTTGTGGACAAGAGGGCATTAGTTGGCCCAAACCTTTTGGTTTTACCAAAACATTTGGAATTGGCAGCAGCAGGGGAGTCAACAACATGCTCCACTCAATCCCAGATTATTGATAGCATTGCCTCTATTACAACATAGATTGATCAAATGTCATCCGATCGAGTTGGTAGATACTTATTACACCTATAGATCAGCCTTCCTCCCACTAAGGCTACATCAACATCTTATGATCTATTTATTCGTGCCGATCTACCTACTCATTTAGATGTCAAGCATATGACCCACACGACTCTATGTAATATGTGTAGAGTCTCGGTTTTGGATTTACTAGTAGCATATCAGGTCATCAATGAGGACCATGGGATCCCTCTTAACCATGTACAAGAATTTATTAGACGACGATATCCTGGTACACATACAAGCCATGAGGTGGCACCTCCAAGGATATTCTAGAGCAACCTACAGGATGCCATGCGCATCATGTTTCTATCAATCCTTTAGCTTGTCTAGGTCATCAGGATGTTACAGATCACACTGAGGTTACTGTGACACCTGATCTTGTCCATGGCACATATAGTCAGCTTATTTTTGGCACTGATACTATACATGCTACAAATCCCCCTGAGATGTCCTTGCATTCTCATGATCTTAGTGACATTGGTAGTGAAATTCTCCCTACAAATATTTACCCAATTTTTCTCAAATTTTCCATCTATTTCATTTCTCTTTTCAATAAAACTTTGAACAATTCTCCTAGAAACATTTAGTAATTCAGAAATTGCTTGAACTTGTCTTCAATGTGATAATTTTTTACTAGAAATTATAGTCATCAACACTCTATGTGCAACACTTAGATCACTAGATCGACTCTTCTTTTCAATACATTCTAATGCTTCTTGCAAGTTTTCAAAAATTGTTTGTTTTAAATCTGATGACTTTTTCCTATTATCAACCCCTAACAACTCCAAAACAGGGATCATTTCTTTTCATCTAAATAACTTTGCAACTAACTGTGCTCTTCCAATTAGAGGATTTTCTTCAAAAAAATCATCCCATATTCTTTTTGAGTGTAATTTTAATGTGCTCTCAAATAACATATCTTTAGATGGAATATTATTGAAAAGAGAATCCTCATCCATCTCCATCAAATTTTCCATACCATAGTCCAAAGAAGTTCTATTATTAGGTTTAGTTTGTTCTTGTAGCTGTACGTCACCTTGGTCATCAATATTTTTCATGGGTTGTTCTTTAGTAGATGTTCCTTCACCCGCTCTTCTCTTCCTCTATCTTATTCATGTTTGATCATACTTCCTTGATCTAGTCCTTTTACACGCCATCACAAATTGCACTCAGATTTGAATTCACCTGCATACAAATTTGTACACACATGAGCTTTCAATGAAACATGTACAGTTAATATTGCATAAATATCTAACACTTAATTTAAAATTGTTCATTTTTTTTAAAGCCAAAGTAAAAAAACATTCAAATAAATTATAAACATATCACATGAGAAAATTTGGTATATCATGAGCTCATATTTGGTATATATGTATATATATATATATATATATCACTTGAAAAAAGAATGGAAAAACATAGAATTGGTGATCAATAATAATTAAATCTAAGAATTTAAATAGTGAAAAAAATAATCAAATGCATTCATGAAAATAAATACATAATCAATTAAATAAGTTCAAGATCAATGTACCTTCAAATATAACTCTCCTATTGTCTAAATTTGTTTTCTTTTGTCAAAATAAGTCTTTTAAATTGTCGAAATAAACCTTCTTTTGTCGAAATAAATCTTCTAAAATGTCAAAATAAACCTTCTAAAATGTCAAAATAAGTCTTCTTAATTGTCAAAATAAACCTTATTTTGTTGAAATAAGCCTTCCTTAGTCAAAAAAATAAAATAAAATTATATCGACCATTTTCGGTCGAGTACCTGTTGGTCAGTTATGTCTCGACCGAGCAGGTTTTGGCCGAAACATACTCAGCTGAAACATGCTTGGCCGAACATGTCTAGGTGGCATCCTACATGGCAGCCAAGTCACTTTTTTCAGAATTTTTTGAAACATTCAACTTTGACAGAGTATTTCTCTAGTCAGAATTATTTTTCTACAAAAAACAAAAATACCCTTTTGTAGAGCTCAGAGTGGTGAATCCAAATATATAATTTTTTTAAATATTTTGATTAGTTTTAATATATGCTTAAAATAATGCAAGTAGGTTGTTAAAATTAAAAAAGAGGTTGATTAGAAATTAAAAAATAATAGTAAAATATATTAATTTAAAAAAAAACTTATATGGGGTAGAAGAGGAGAGAGTCTTCTTCAAAAGGGTATAATTTGTTTTTTGAAAATGATTAAAAAAATTGAAAATAGTTGACGACCCATGAAAACTGTCAAATTCTGACATGTTTGACTTTAAAACGTTATTACGAGAAAAATATGCATCAAAATTTGATTTTTTTTCCATGCACAAGATATTGAATTTACCTATTTGGAGAAAAAAAATTGGAGAAAAATGAAGTTTTTTTCAATTTGTTTCTTGACAGCCCGTGAAGTCACTCTTTTCTGAAATTTTCAGCATTCCAAAATTTATCCTTAAATTGATAAAAACATAATGAAAACATTTTAAAAAAAAAATTAAAAATTTATAGGAATAAACTTCATCAAAAGTTCTACATTTCATTAGTTTACACCATTTTGAAATTCAAAACATAAAGACCACTTTTATGTGGTCGAAGTTCAGATTTTTTTTGTTGTTGGTCGATTCCTTTATAAAGTGTGACACAGGTTTGTGCTTTTACCCATTGGCGAACAAATAATGTTGCATGTTTTTTTGGTCTCCACATGGTTTGAATGTATCCGCTTGCATTTGACAATAGTTAGCCAAAATCTAACAAATGAAAAACAATAGAATTTCAATGGTCAAGACAATTTTAATTGTCTTGCATCCCATCTCAAATAGTTTGCATCGTTGATGCTCGAAGTCTGTTGGTACACTTCATATAGGGAATGCCTTTGACATAATTATATTGGACACTTGTATTTGTTAAACATAATTCATGTAGTGCTTAAATAAGGCTATTTATATAAGCATATATCCATTATCCAATAGAACACATTTTGATGAATATATTAAAAAAGGTGATATTTTATGTTTCATGATTTATCAGAATCAATAATTTGCAACAAGATGAAGAATGGCTATAAAAAGTACCAATTATAAAATTTAATTTTATATTAAGCAGTGTATCTTTATAAAATATTATAATTATTTCAAAAAAATGCATACATCACTTTTATATCATACTCAATATAGTAGAAGAACTTTTATTTGATGATTGTATAATTTGTACACTTTAGATATTTTTAATTGTCATATATATATATATATATATATATATATATATTCAAAGTCATAACTAAATCCTATCAAGACAATCAAAATAATGTAAACTAGGTTCTAATTATGTAATATATTTATTGTCAATAAAAAGGCTCCATCTAATGGAGGACCATATAATATTGCAAAGATTATGATCAACCATTAAAGTTGGATTTTGCTAGGTGAATATTTTGTAATCACTTAATTAATTAAAAAATGGTAGTTTCAACCACAACTATGATGAATTTAAATCTGTCCTTTCAGAAAAGGGAGGTTCCCTTCTTACTGCTCACTAAAACAACTAGCAACTAACCTAGATTATATACACTAAATATATCCATGAGTGGTACATTCATCCTTTTCTCTTACTTCATAAAAGATGTTTTCTTCTTACAAAAATACTATTACAATATGTAATTCACTTCAAATTATTATTATGAGTATTAATAACCAATATTCAACTTAATTTAATGGAAGAGTTATCAAAGCAACACTAGTGAGTTTTGTAGCTAGAAAACCCACAAAATCTCAAAGAATTTTTTTGTTTCCAATGGTGATTCTTAAAGATAAAAAGTGAAGCATGTTGCAACTCAAAGACTTCAACATACACCACTAAAAGATCCACAAAACGTAGCAAATAACCCACAACCCAAAGTCTTTGAATTATCAACAAATTTCATACACTAGAACATAAACTCCAAATATATAATATTGTAGCACAAAGACTATCAAGATCAGATTTGAATTCTCTTTCAAATATAAGATACAACATCTCTTAATTAATCAATTGCAAGAAAATGTAGTGAGAAAGACATAAGAATTATCTCACACATAACCAATAAGATCCAAAACAAAGGTTGGATGCAAAATCGCCTCCTTTATTGATTGATATTTGGTATGCACATTAAACACAAAGTCTCAATATGTTTCTCAAATGGGAAACGCTTTGCTTCAAAAGATAAAAGGTCTTATTTACAAAGAAACTCCCTCACATATATAAAGGAGAGTTGCGAGAAAAAATAGGAAAAACTAAATTAACTTGACTTATTCAACAATAGATTCCAGTCTGATTTAGGATTGTGTTGTTTTTACATGTAATTGAATATGTACAAAAGATATGCAATATGTCATCAACTAATTACATAAATAAAAATGCTAAAAATAAACTATGGCAAAGAACGTTCATCTATTCTTCACCATCTTTCTCCAAGAATTAATATTTCTTCAAGGCTGCTTGAACTTCTAAATCATTAGGTCTTGTGGTATGTTTGGAGATAGCAAGAACTCATGTGATTGAGTCCTTGATGGTGATACAAGATTTCTTGTGCCTTTCTAAAACTACTTTACAATTATCCAATGTGAGTTGAATCTCCATCAATTTGTCAATTGAAGCTACTGAGAAATCTTCCTCTTCGAATTCCTTCTGCATCATCGATGTAAATTCTTGGATAAGTGTGTTAGAGGGAAGGATTTTTTTATTGTGCTCAATTATTTGGTAGTATTGCTATCCAAATGAGCCTATGAATTCTCAATTGTAAGATTTGTATATGTATCAATACTTAGACATTGGAAGATTTTATCAATGAACTCTACATCTAGTCTGATGAATACATTCCCACTAGGATCTTTGACACTCCTGTCATCCCTATTGTAATGAGATGCCACTACAAGAACACACTCTAGATTGTGTGTCACTAGTAGAAATGAATCCACCAATGGGATATTTCTTTCTACAATGCATTTCATTCCATCATCTAGCGGTTGCTTCTTTATTCTTTCCAAAAATTCAAACATATTAACATGTTCTATCTTTATGTCCTCAATCTCATTAATATTTGAAGCAATAGAAGTTGCTAGAAAAACCCCTTAATATTTATACTTCATGGATTTCTTTCTTGGTGACGGATCAAACATTTGTGGAGTAGCAATAAATCGATAAAAATTCTTAGGAAAAAACACAAAATATTGAAATGGCATGCAAGAGTAACTGTAGAAAAAAATTCATGTTTTCCAGTGTTAGAGAAAATTTCAAGATTTTATACACTGGTGGGAAAAATTGAGATACTGCATGTGCTTTGTCAGTTCAGATGCAAAGGCGGAGAAAAATTGAGCTATTGCATGTGAATTAGGAACATGGATGTAATGGTGCTGAAATTTTGAGATTCTGCATGCGACTTAGTGGTTGAGATGCAAAGGTGGAGAAAAACCCTGCCCCTGCATGGTGTATTTCACTTTGGGTGCAAGAGCACAAAAAAATTGAGATACTGCATGATGGTAAATCATGTTGATGCAAGGGTAGGTAAAAATTGAGCTCTTACATGAGGGTAAAACTTTTTAAGTGCACAAGCGAGAAAATATTGAGCTATTGCATGAGATATTCGACTTTGGATGCAATGGCGCAAAATTTTTGAGATATTGTAAGTGGGTAAGTCATGTTGATGTAAGGGTGGGGAAAAATCCCACCCCTACATGGGGTAGGAAAAGTTACATGCATAAGCAGTATTTTTTTGGACATTTAAGCAAGACATTGTATGTGGTAAAAATAACTTCATTAATCCAAGATTAAATCAAATAAACACCCCACATTGATGTATGTTCAAACTTTGACTCCCCAAAACAAGAAAATTGAGACAAGGAAAATATTGCAAAACATTGAGTCTAAATTCTATTGTCCGGATCATTGAGTTCCATTATCCAAAATCATTGAGTTCTATTGTCAAATCATTGGGTCTTATTTCCAAAATCATTTGAGTTCTATTTTACCAAAATCATTGAGTCCTTAGGGTTTAATCACTTTAGAGGTATAGCATTTTTCTCACTACCTTGGTCTTGCAAAACAAAGGTTCATTCTAGGTTAATATTTTGGGTCAAAACATTTCATCCACCCTTTACAATATTTTATATTTCACTTCACCAAAACTTTGGACTTAGACATTCATCAAACCAATCCCCTAACTTAGCTACTTTGTATGGGAAATGAATCCTTTTCCATATACTTAGTTGAGTTAGTTATCACATTTATGGACTAGTTTATCTAAAAGGTCACGAGTCTACCTTAAAGATCTACATGTTCATTAACGCCTTTCAACAAAATATCAAATCTCTTTGTCTAAAAGTGTTGTCCAAGATTTGATAAAGTTCATCCTCCATATCATTCACCCATTTTTATCACTCACTCACATAATTGGTCCAAAACAACTTAGAGGGTCTCTCCTACCAAAATTTAAGTCAACTAAGGAGTTTCAACACTACAAATCTCCATACACCTCTCCCATAGTTGACCCATAATTAATGGTTACAACAAGATCACAACACAAGAGAATCATGGAGCAAACCAACACCGCATCTACCACAAATGATCCTAACCCACAAGGATTTGATCCAAGGAGTCATTCTACCCCTTCACAACAAACACAAACTTCATTGGACAAAGGGTATGAGGTAGAAGATGTCACAAACAACCCACTTGAGCTTACTAAGGAAGAAATCCTTGAGTATAAAAAAAAACATGAACCCTTAGAAAATTTGGTTCCAAATTTTCTTGCACAAAACTTGACACAAGGATTAACCCAATCTATAAATCAATTAACTTCATCCCTTGTGCCAAGTCAACCCTTAACGTCTAGTCTTGCAACTAGACTAGGAACCAACCTTGGTCTCACTTCATGTCTAGGAACAAATACCACTTTGGGCATTCACAACACGACCATTCCCTTAAAAACCACCATTCCACAAAATCTACAAATACCACTTACATTTCAAAACACCACAACAACCTCGATATTTTGAGTGCAACCATCTTCATCCATCATCATGAGTACCCAAAGTGTGCCCAAATTTACATAAGTTAATATGAACCAAGTGCCTCGAATAGGACAACAAGGGCAAGTTAACACCCTTACAAAAAGTCAACCCTTGACAAGTGGTTCCAACAAACCCATTGATACATCAAAACAAGTGGTTACCCAATCTACTCAAGTCAATCCACCATCCGCATCAATCCCATCTATCACCAACCCAAATCTAAGCAACGCCTTGGTCACAAACACCATCAACCAAGGTAATACCTTGGTCCCACCTCAGATACAACAAGGGAACCCTCAACACATCAGTTTAGGTAACCCTTTCAACCAATTGACTCAAGGTCCTAATATGCCATTGCAATTGCAATACCAAATGGTGCCATCATCATCCTTACCATTGGTCCCTCACCTCATACAAAATAAAATGGGACCTCAAAATTACATTCCTCCATCCCAATCCATCATTTTACAAGGAATATTAAACCAAGGCAACCCCTAACCCACTCAAACCATAAACACCCAAAACCCATCACAGATGTCCCAACAACAAAATGATCCTACATTATAAGCTTACGCTCTAGCTTTTCAACAAGCACAAGATGATTATCAATAAGAGTTAAAACAACAAGAAGCCCAAGATAATCCTTGCAACAACAACAAACTCAACAACAAGCCCTAGTGGCCCAACAATAGTAGCAAGCTCAACAACAAGCACTAGTGGCCCAACAAGCCACCTTAGTCACACAACAACAACAAGACCAACAAGCCGCCTTAGTCACACAACAACAACAACAAGACCAACAAGCAATCTTAGTCATGCAACAAGAGGCTCAACAACAACAAAAATCACAACAACAAGCTTTGATAGTGCGACAGTACACACAACAACAACAACAACCAAGTTTATACTATAATCCTCGACAAAAAATTGTCAATCCAAAAAAATTAGGAGCATATCCACCTCTACCACCATCACCTCCATAGTATCAAACGCCACCCTACACACCATACAACACCTCATCATATCAAAATCCCATGTAAACTCCATCTACCATCCCATAATATGCAATGTATGTTCCTCCACCAAATTTTCAAGACGATATGGCATCACAACTGAAAGTGCTACCACAACAAATGAAGGGCATCCAAATGGGAAAAAAAAAACCAAATGCACAATAAAACTTATGCCCATACCCATTTGATAGGAACATCACAATGGTACCTTTCCCTCCCAATTTTGAGGTCCCTAAATTTCATAAATACAAAGGGAGATGAAATCCTATGAATCACATCAAATAATTCCATGTCATGTGTATGTAATTTTCCTACAATGATTCCTACTTGATGCGCCTCTTTCCACAAAGCTTGATGGGCCCCGCCATCGATTGGTTCTCATAGTTGCCTCTAGGCATCAAAGCATTCCAAGAAATCATTGATAAATTCATATATCACTTCTCCTTCAATATTGACATGGATGTAATCTTAGAAGAGTTATACACACTCAAGAAAAATAAAGGATAATCCTTCACTAATTTCTTGCAAAGGTGGAGGCAAAAAGCTAGTAAAAGCAAGTGGCCCATTCTTAACGAACAAAAAGTGGGGATTATCATAGAAAATGTTGATCTAGATCTATCCTTACACTTAAAGATGCAATGTATCACCACTTATGATGATATTATTCCTAGGGCCCTTAACATTGAGAGATCCCTAATTGCACAGGGAAACACACAAGTGTATAAAGACAACTGCCCATCCACTAGTTCTAATGACAAACCCTGCTTTTGGGCCACGAATAAGAATGTTAAGTTAGTGATGGTGTTGTCGATGCAAAGGTGGTCTTAACTACTCCTAGACGAGAAATCAATGTTGCAAGCACTCAACATGGACCACAAAGAACAAACGATAATCCTAAATGATAATTCTCCCTTAGGGAAACCTATGCAGGATGTGTTGAAGAGGTTGATACAGTCCAATATTATCACAACCCTAGATTTCTCAAACTATCAAGAGCCACAGGTCAAACCTCATAGCTATAGAGAAGATCATTTTTGTGAATTTCACTAATACAAAGGTCATAACACACAAAACTATTTTAGACTCAAACATCTAATCCAAGATCTTATTGAACAAGGAGACATTAATGTTGATAAAAAATTTCGGAATGAAAATCTGAAAACTTACACAAACCCTATGCGATCACACAAAAGAAAAAAGTTTGAGAAATACCTCAACCTCAAATAACATTAACCATACCCATGATACCATGGTGGGACATATTTATTCATCACAACAAGAGGAATCAAACACGTATCAAGATACTATTTTAAAACAAAGTCCAAACCCATCAATAGTGTCTAGCAATATTTCATATCGTAATGGCATTAAATATATATCATATTGTGATATCTATCCCACATATGACTAAATTATTGGGTGTATTGAAGAAGTTCCAAAGGAGCAAGAAATATCCCTTATTGCACCCATACCCACAAACTGTTGCGAAAAGTCTTTTACTGATGATATATCATCCACCCAAGGATCATGTCAAGAAGCTCTTGAGGATAATGAAAGTTACGCTGAATCGAGTCAAGATCCAGAACCCCCATCCCCAAATTTTCACCAAGAAATGAGGGACATCTTCCAAACCATTTTAAACTCCAAAGATGTCTCTGATATCACCTTAAGATGTTTCTTTTTGATGGGCATATAGACATTCTTCATCTAATACAAGAGTCTCCCACTCTTGATATTCCCACACAAGAGAAAGCAATAGTCGAGATTCTTGATTCTTACAGTGATTATGCATCATCAACATCTTTTGAAATAACACCAACATTTTTTGAAGTAGTATCAATAGATAATGATGTCATAGAATCAGAGAAAATAGTTCATATTCCTGAACAACAGGAACCCATAGCAATATCATGTGTTCACGAAAATTCATATTCAGTGGCTATAGATCAGAGGATACATTATTAGGGAAAATGATAAGGTGGTGACAATACCTTCACAATGTCGGGGCTAATCCTGTCTACTGCAAACATCAACATATGGGGCACGAAGAATCCTTATGATGAAAATGTTGTCAACGCTACAACTAGCTGTGTCATGAGTTGACACTCACCCATAATTCCATTCATAAGTTGTGACCAACACATGAAGGAGAAGTTCATCAATGAAAATGGAGCAATAAAGAAAAAAGGACAAAGAAAATACAAATGGATACCAAAGAAAAATAATAAAAATCATCCCTCTAAAGCTCCATTAGTCAAAGAAACTATGGGGAAAAATTAAAAAGGGAAATGTATCCATTAGAAGCGTCCTCAAATACTAAATTTGGCTTCTCAAGAAAGGAATGAAGTATATTTAGTGGTTGGTCCTAATTCAACAAAAACCTTTGTTCCCACCCATCATTGTTCATCTTCCCAAGTTTAGAGAGTCAAAGGTTCCAAACCATTGACCAATTCATCTCATACCCCTTCATGCATGACACCGTACACTCCATTCATGATATCCAATTCTCACATTGACCGTGTGTTGGCAGCTAATCTTCATCATAAGGATTTCAAAGGCACTCTATGATGATATGTGCACATAGACAAGGTTAATTCCGATACCAACAAGGTAGATCAGATTTATTCCAAGTTGCATTCAAGTGCTCATATCTTAGCAAAGTAACTTCTTCAAGTAGGGTATTGTTCACACTTTATGATAGTGGCCTCTACATCAGTACCACTAGGTGGTTCAACATGAGGGTAAAATTATCAAAAAACCAAAAAAAAATCCAGAAAATAGTATAAATAAAAATCGTCCTCCAATGAAAACCACTACGGTGGTGTGTTGGGAAAGTTCTATGATAAAACCTGGAAAACAGGTAGAAGCATCTCATCCTTGTCATGATAAATCCAATGTTCCCTCCATCCATCCAATCCAGATTTATCCAGATATTCTTGTTTATCTTGATCTTAACAAAGATTTGGCATATACTTCAACTCTACTCATGGAAATTTTTTGATAGGCTCTTTACCATTTTATCTCATGAAGTCTAGTAGCATGTATATTGAGCATGATAAAACTCTATTGAACTCTTTGCATCTACATTACCTATCTTTGTTTGTCCATTGAGCTATGAAACATTGCTAGACACTGGGGGAAAGTTGTTGCACTCTTATTTCCAAATAACTCTTGATCCATGTCTTATATCTCACAACATGACATCGACATCATGATCTAGGTATTTTTTACCTCAAAATCTCATCAAAAATCCAAAAAAAAATCATAAAACCCCATCAAAATCTAAAAACACTTGCAAAATCCAAAAAATCCAAAAACATTCAAAAATTATAAAGTCAATCCAAAACACATCAAAATCCCTAAAAATTTTAAAACATCAAAAACAAAATGAGGTACCATGTCAAGCTACGAGTCTTTGAGCTTGAGCATAGGCAAGGCCATCATTGATGTGCCTTTGAGACACCCTAGGTTAGTCATTTAGGAGTCCATCATAATAAACTAGCAATCCATCAAGTGTTCATATCTCATCAACAATAAGTCAAAGTCGGTCGAACTACGTGGTCTTTGTGTGTATAACGTAGGAAAGGCTCATCTTTGATAAGCCCCTAAGGCCTCTAGGATAGTCTTTTAGGTTAGGTCTTGGTCAAATCCAAGAAAACCCCAAAACATTTGAAAACTTGGAAAAAATCCCAAAACATTTGAAAACTTAGAAAGAAACACAAAACCATCTAAAAACTTAGAAAACCCCAAAACATTTAAAAACTCAAAACCCCAAAAAATTTGAAAACTCAGAAAACCCCAAAACATTTAAAAACTCAGAAAAAATCAAAACATAAAAATACATTCAAAAACTCCCTAAATAGCCTCAAATAATTGGAAACCAAAACATTCACATAAACATTCAAAAATACCAAAAACAACCTCAAAATATTTTTAAAATATCAAAAACATTGAAATATTCCAAAAAATCCAAAATCACCCATTCCATTTCAATTACACCCGCAATAAAATTTCATCCATAATAAACTTATCAACACACTCACCCTTTGGTAACAAAAATGGAAAACAAGTACAACAAACAACAAAAGTAGAACCTAAGAAACACAACAAATAAAACTCTTGATCATTATCAAACATGTCAATCAAACTTTATATCAATGACCTTACAAACAACCTATCAACCCACCACCATCTAATAACATGTCCTAGGATGCATCCTTCCTACAATGGGTATTATCATTGGTAATCACTTTGGATATTTATCCTAAACACATCACACCTTTTAGCAAGAGATATAGATAACATTGACTGTTTGTTTTGATCTTGTCTTATGATTTATCTTTTTGACCCATTCCAAGGATCTCTCGATGATTTCTAAACGATTTAGAGAGAAAGGAATGGGGCATCAATCATTATCTTTTGTTTGTTGTGCTTGTGGGAT
Organism: Sequoiadendron giganteum; assembly: GCA_007115665.2. NCBI lineage: Eukaryota > Viridiplantae > Streptophyta > Pinopsida > Cupressales > Cupressaceae > Sequoiadendron > Sequoiadendron giganteum. The sequence continues at coordinate 141,751,973 of CM021110.1, read as the reverse complement.
ATTCTTGTAAAATAACTTTGGCACATACTTTCTTTGTTGTGTGCAGGGAGGTCATTTAGAGTAGATTGTTGACTATTGTGTATGCTTTGGTCTAAAGTATTCTAAACTTCTAAACTACATTCCAACGAGGTTTACGTATGTCAAGGTGTGAACAAGACTTATCCTACCTATGTGCAGAGTCAAATTCCATTACACTAGATACAACACCATCCTAGTTATCAATACCTTGATGCATCATGTCTATGTGTTATATCAAAAATAAGGAATGACGAAAAATCCCAATCTCGAATATGAGAAAAATCATCATTCTCATCACCATATCTAATAAAGTCTCGATGGATCATGGAATTATTGGACTTTTGAATCAATCTCAAAATCAATGGTTAATCCATCTCATTCTTCTACTTCTATCCATATTACTCTTCGTATTCTTCTATCTTTACTAACAGTTCTATCCAAGTGTCGAATATGTGTGATATATCAAAATATACATGAGGCTACCCATGGCCGATGATTGTCTATACATTATCAAATCTGTCTACATTAGATGTCTGATCTTTCTAGTCCTCTTTGAGCTGAACTGATCTTAAACCTTTATCGTGATCTCGACCTAAAAATTACAAATTTTCGCCCAATCTCTTGAGGGGGCAGGGTACCAGCTTAATTCCTTCCGCTGGGGCAATAGTGGGGTATCCAAAAATTAGGAATTTTTAAATTTTTGATCTGAGCATCATTAATCTGAAAAGCATCAGCCTTTGAACCAACATAGCAGGTAACTCACTTCAAAGAGGGGCAAAATGTAGACACTTAAAAATGTCCTGAATGATATTATGCATTTAAATTTGATCACTAACATCATTTCATCCCAAAATCCATCCTTTTTTCACTTGTTTGATTAAATTATCCTAGCTATTTAATTAAATATCTCATTTTCATCTATTAAACTAATTGACCTAATCAGGTTAATTCATCCACCCTCACACTAACATTTCATCTTGTTAAATTGAATAAATCAAATTATTTAATTTAACCCCTATGTCTTCTTATTTAATTAAATAAATCCTAGTTATTCTAGTTATTTAATTAAATATCCTAATCCCACCCCCTTTCATTAAAAAAATTAAATTATTTAATGTTAAATCTTAAATTCCTCCAAAAGGGAATATTCCTATGGAATATCCCTCCCCTTTGCACATTAAAACTTTTTTTTTAATTTGCTAAATACTAATTATCCTCATCCACTTGCATGGGAATATTCTTTGATAATATTCTCCCTTTTCACTCATTCAAAAAAGGGAATATTCTTCTTTGTAAAAAACTTTCAACAAACTTCTTGAGCAAGCTTTGAAAGTGTGCTTCTTTGCAAGATTGTGAGCCCTTGATTAAATATCTACTTGCATTCTCAACCCTTGATGGGGATCCATGATCCATGCCTCCATCTTCTTTCTATCTTGACCATTGATTAATTCTTTCAATCTTGACCATCGGTTTCTCTTTGCCTATTCTATGAATAGACTTTGCATCTATTGAATAGGGATCCATCCATCTTTTGATATCAAACTCATGCTATTGAAAATCACACCAATTTACATTCATGTTTTACATTTGATAGCACTTTACATTAATTTTTGTGCATTATTAGCTTAAGCATCCATTAATGGCTTCCATGTTAACTTAGTTTGCATCCATTTTAGCATAGTTTCCTTTGAATGGATTTCATCTTTAAGCTTTGTTTACATTTAGCATAGGTTTTCATACACTCACATCAAACATCTTAGCTTTCATCAGGTTAATGTAGCTTTTATCATGTTTTTGTTCATCTTTTTTATCAATTTCCATCAATTTTAATCAATAAAATCGATTGGAAAGGCTCATATTATCTAAGGGATTGGGAAAGGGTCACCATTCCACATCAATGTGATACCACTCCCCCAATAGGATAAGATTAAATATCTTAGAATAGGTGTTTGTGAATATAATAGTTTGGATCTAGCATGTTTAGTTAACACTACGATCATGTTCACAACTACTAAATATTAAAATCATGTTATATTTTAATTAATTTTAAAACTTATTAAGGATACATATAGGAATACCCTTTCTAGTTTAGTTGAGCCCAAAGGACATAGGAAAGTCTAACCACTCTCATTAATTGGTGTCAAACCTTCCTTTGTCTATAAATGAACCCTTTTTTTACCTTATTGATGAAATCCCTAACCTTGAACATAATAAATATTCTAGGATTGTGGACCTATAGTTTTGGGATCCAATAAGCCCTACCCACATTTTGTTTATATAGGGCTTAAGTGTACATTTGGGTCTAGTTGTTGATTATTTTAGTCATGTTATATTTTGGACTAATTTAAAAACCTATTAAGGATACCTCTAGGAATACATGAGCCTAAAGTGTAGTAGGGTCTATCCACTCTCATTACTTGGCCTTAAACCTTCCTTAGTTTGTTGATGAACCCTTGTTTTACCTCTTTTATAATAAACCATTGGCCTTGGAGGTAAGAAATATTCTAGGATCATAGACCTATGGGGGAACCAAAAATCCTTACCCATAATTTGTTTGTAGAAAATTATATTTCTTTCACTTATACCATCTTAAAATTCAAACATATGTGTCACCTATAGATGAATCAAGTTCAAAAGTTAGATTATTATTATCTATTTCCTTTATAAAAGTGGGACATAACATTCTTCCTTGCTTGATGGTTCAAATAGTATTATACTAAAATATTTCAAAAGAAATTGATGCACTACTATTTTGATTATTACTACAATGTTAGCAACACATCTATGCATTCTTAACATTGTTTATTTTAAATCTAACACATCTAAAATAGGCATTGAATTTAATCCCATAAGCTTTAGGCAGTAGTAAAGAAAGTGACGTATCTTATAGTGATGGGATATTTTTTCTAGAAATGTTCAATTTAATAGATTGATATAATTTTGAAAAATAAAATAAAATTGCATGTATTTCTTATTGCCTTATAATCTAGTAAAATAACTTTACCATCTTAAAATTCAAACATATGTGTCACCTATAGATGAATCAAGTTCAAAAGTTAGATTATTATTATCTATTTCCTTTATAAAAGTGGGACATAACATTCTTCCTTGCTTGATGGTTCAAATAGTATTATACTAAAATATTTCAAAAGAAATTGATGCACTACTATTTTGATTATTACTACAATGTTAGCAACACATCTATGCATTCTTAACATTGTTTATTTTAAATCTAACACACCTAAAATAGGCATTGAATTTAATCCCATAAGCTTTAGACAGTAGTAAAGAAAGTGACGTATCTTATAGTGATGGGATATATTTTTTAGAAATGTTCAATTTAATAGATTGATATAATTTTGAAAAATAAAATAAAATTGCATGTATATCTTATTGCCTTATAATCTAGTAAAATAACTTTAAGCTATTTTTTTCCTATTTTAGGTGCTTTTCCACAATATGACCACTCAAAAATTAGTTGGAACTAGAGAAAATAAATTATAGATTTAAACTAATTTTTTGAAATAAATAAATAACACTCAAAATTCATTTGAAGAGAAATGTTTTAAGGTTCTAAAAAATTATTTTACAACAAAATGTTAAGTATATAAGAATTGTGAACTTCTAATTTTTTAAGATTCTAAAGTGAAGTTAGATAGAAATGGGTATTTTGTTATTTATGCCCTTTTCCTTAGATAAAAAATGAGTGTTCATATTCCCATTCTCTGTGCTTGATCTAGTTTTGAAGCTAGTAAGATAGGTTTTAAGAAAAATACATTTAAAAGGTGAGAAATGTATCATTTTTAAATCAAATTTTTAATCGTGTGGGTGATTTTTTCTTACTTATGATGGTTAGGAAAAGTCAAATGAATTTTATTGGACTATAGATATGATTTTTAGATTCAAATGATCATAAACTAGAAATTCAATTATTTTGAAATGATCTATTGGATACATTAGAATTTAAGGTAAAATGAGCAATTAGGGTGATAATAAACATTACTAAATATTTATCTTAAGAGTGATAAACTTGTGAATCTGATCTTATGTTACTCAAAATGAGGAAATTCAATAAGTTGGTAAAACAAGATTAGTTTAGCTAGAAATCCTAACATGTATATATGTTGATCTCCTAAAAATATAATAATATTTTTATCTAATGGAGCTTAGTCACTTGAAATGATTCTTGAAAGAATGAAAGTGCCACTACATCAAGTAGGTAGAAATCATTTAGAAAAAAATTCAAAGGCAATCTAAAAAGGGTTTCATACCCACAATTTAATCAAATTCAATGTTGGAACAAATATTTATAAAGTAATTATAGTTTAAGCGATAGTATGATTCTTTAAATGATAATGAACATGCAGGTTAGGATTGGATCATGACATGAGTTTAGAATTGAATAATCTTATTAACAAGTACATTAAGTGTAATGAAATAACTTGCACAAGAAGAATATAATATGAAATATGCTGAAAATACTTGATAATAATATGCCACTTCGAGGGGGAAACCTCCTAATCCACTTTGAGGGGGATACCTCCAATAGTCTTCAATAAGAATAATACTCAACATGATGAAAAAATAAGACTCACAACCTCCTATATATACCTATTTATGCCTAGGATATCACCTAGGCCAACCTAGATGGCCCTATATAAGTCTAAGGCCGACCTACACAACTAAATAACAATATACTAATGATAATATGACTTAATTAGGAGTTAAGATAGCCACAAGCCGACTATTCATAACCCAATGTACACCAATATTAAGGGCATAACATGCCCCCCTCTTCAAAGAAGCAGTGCCCTCAATGCTAATCAAGTGTGGATTCTTTTGAATGAACTCCTCATCCTCCCAAGTGGCATATTCAACTGGTAAATTCTTCCATGGATGAGATACTCGGTGAGAGTTCTATTCCTCAACTTCTTCATGCGTGTTTGACGAATGCACTTTGGTTCCAAGATGATTATTCCTTCTTCATCAAGCTCTGGTAGTGTTGTTTGAGTTGGAATATTATGCCCAATTACCTTCTTCAAACAAGAGACATGAAAAACTGGATGTATCTTTGTTGTCGGTGGCAACTCTAGCTTGTAGACAACACTACCAATCCTTTGCATGATTTGGTATGGCCCAAAATACCTTGGTGACAATTTATTATTCTTTTTTTTGTTCCTTCAATGAGATTTGCTTATAAGGTTGCAATCTCAAGAAGACCCAATCACCAACTTCAAAACTTCTTTCACTATGATGTTGGTCTACCTGTTGTTTCATTCTATTTTGTGCCATGGCTAAATTCTCCTTGAGTCCTGAAAGTACCTGTTGTTGATGAAGCAAGTGGTCCTCTACTGCTTGAACTCTTGGTGACACCTTAATGATGATGTGATGGAAGGAGGATGATATCCATAAAGTGCCAAAAATGGAGACATTTTTGATGAGCTATGAAAAGAAGTGTTATACCACCATTCTACAAGTGGTAGCCAATCTACCCATTGAGACTGTTTCTCTGAAGTGAAACAACATAAATATCCTTCCAAACACTTATTAACAACCTCAGTTTGCCCATCTGATTGAGGGTGGTATGAAGAGCTATGAGCCAATTGAGTACCCAAACATGAAAATAAATCTCCAAAAGTGACTAGTAAAGATAGGATCATGATCACTAACAATAACCTTAGGTGTACCATGTAGCTTTTGAATATTCTCCAAAAAAACTTTTGCCACTGTACTTGTTGTAAAAGGATTTGATAATGCAATGAAATGAGCATATTTAGTGAGGCGATCAACTACTACCATGATGACATTAAGACCTTTTGATTTGGGAAGCCCTGTGATGAATTCCATGGATACCTCTTCCCAATGCTGGCTAGGAATAGATAAGGGTTGCAAGAGACCTAGTGTCTTAATCATCTCCCCTTTATTCCTTTGACAAACCAAACATTCAACGACAAATTTTTGAATGTCACCTTTTAGCCCTTCCCAAAAAAAATATTGCTTGACTCGATGATATGTCTTCAAAAATCCTGAATGACCCCCAACTAGAGATTCATGTAGTTCTATGAGAATCTTATGTTTAAGAGTGGAATTCTTGCAAAGATACAAGCACTCTTTATACCAAATAGTATCTCCCTTCCAACAAAACTTTTCTGAACTACTAGGATCACTTTTTAATTGTTGGATGAGATTACTTGTCACAACATCATTTTGCCACTCTGCTTTGGCTTCTTCCACCCAATTTTCTTGTAATATTGAAAGAGAACACAATAAGACTTCATCTTTCTCATCCTTCCTAGAGAGTGCATCTGCCACAATATTTTCCTTCCCTTTCTTATATACAATCTCAAAGTCATATCCTAACATCTTAGTGACCCATTTGTGTTGCTCTTCAGAAGATAATCTTTGTTCCAAAAATTATTTTAGGCTATCATGATTTGTCTTAACCTTGAAGTGTTTACCCATTAGATAAGGCCTCCATTCTTTAATTGCATGAAGGATTGATAGCATTTCCTTCTCATAAATAGGTTTTAGTTGATTCTTACCCTTTAATTGGTGACTCTCAAATGCAATCGGTTGACCTTCTTGTATTAGAACTGCTCCTATCCCATTTCCAGAAGCATCACATTCCACAATAAATTCCTTGGTGAAGTCAGGAGTGGCAAGCACTGGAGTTGTACACATAGCCTCCTTCAATCTCTCAAAATGTTGCATTAGCGGACTCATTCCAATGAAAATAATCCTTCTTCAATAGAGCAATGAGGGGTGTTGCTATATGACCATAATTCTTCACAAATCTTCTGTAGTACCCTGTTAATCCCAAGAAACCCCTCAGTTTCTTTATGGTTTTTAGAATAGGCCATTCCATGATAGCCTTAATTTTGTTAGGGTCCACCTTTACTCCTTCATGTGAAACTATGTGTCCCAAATACTCCACCTCCTTAAGACCAAAAGCACACTTGGATGGCTTAGCATAGAGTTGATGATCTTCAAGTATTTTTAACGCTTGATCTACATGTTGCAAATATTCTTCCCAAGTCTTTCTATAAATCAATATATCATCAAAGAACACTAATACAAACTTTCTCAAGTTCTTAAAAATGGAATTCATTAAACTTTGGAATGTAGATGGTGCATTGGTAAGACCAAATGGCATCACCAAAAATTCATATTGACCCTCATGAGTTCAAAATTCTATCTTACAAATATATTCCTCCTTAATCCGAATTTGGTGATAACCAGATCTAAGATCCAACTTGGTAAAATACATAGCTCCATTCAATTCATCTAGCAAATCATCAATAACTGGAATAGGGAACTTATCTTTAATGGTGTACGTGTTGAGAACTCTATAATTTGGACACATGTGTCAAGTTTCATCCTTCTTATGTACCATCACCACTGGAGAGGAGTAAGCACTTTGGCTATGCTTGATAATTCCTGCCTCTAGCATCTCCTCAACAATTTTTTCAATCTCACTTTTTTGTATGTGTGGGTACCTATAAGGTCTGATGTTCGATGGTTGGCTCCTTGGAACTAGTTTTATGGCATGATCGTGATCCCTCTTAGGAGGAAGTCCTTTAGGCATATCTCCAAGAACAACTTAGTGATGATCAATTATTGCTTGTAAATCTAGATGAGTAGGAGCATTAGATTGAGAAACTTCTAATGAACATAGTTGGGCCACAGATCCATCTACTCCTTTCTTAAGAAACTTTTGCATTTGATGAGAGATAACCAATTGTGGTGACTTTTCCTTCAACCCCCTTAGCTCTACTACCTTTCCTTTTGATTGAAATCTCATGAATAGTTCTTGGAAGTTCATCTCGACTGTTCCTAATGTAGTAAGCCATTGTACTCCCAAAACAATATCTGTTGCACCCATGGATATCGCATACATTGGGGTATCAAGTCGATACTCTCCCATGGATAATTTAATGCTATGACACTTCCTTGAACAACTAACTGTACCACCATCTGCAATTAAAACTTGAAACTCTAGAGCTAGATATATAAAACAATTTAAACGAGTAGCCAACTTTTTGTTGATGAAATTATGAGTACTACCTGAGTCAATCAACACTGTTACTTTCTGCTTCTTTAAGAACCCCACTACCTTAAGAGTTTGTGGAGCACTAAAACCTGAGAGTGCATGACAAGAAATGATTGGTTGAGAATCATTTGATTCCTCATTTGAATCCTTTTCATCCTCTAATATGGCTTCCTCCTCTTCTTCCTCACTTGGCTCTTCAATATAGAATAATTTATTTTCACTACATTTATGTCCTCGACTGTATTTTCTATCATAATTGAAACACAACCCTTTTTTTCTTTTCTCCTCAATTTGTTGTGGAGTCAACCTAGTAGGTTGAGGAAGAGAAGGTGTTGAATATCCTTTCTCTCTTGTCACATTAGCCCCTTGCTTTTTAGGAACCAAATACTTCTCCTCTACCCTACGAGCTAAGGTAAATGACTCATTTATAGAGCTAGGATTAGCCATGCGCACCTCATGTTGAATGTGATCCTTGAGACCACCCAAGAATAAATCATTCAAGTTATCCTCTGTAATTGTATCCACTCTCAAGGATATATTTTGGAATTGATGAATGTAATCCTTAACTGATCCTGTTTGTTGAAGTTTAGCAAGCTGGTTGAAGAAGTTGTCTGTCACACTATTGCTATATTGTGCTTGGATTTCCTCCATAAAAAATGACCATGAGATGGTGAGACCCTTTTTCCTTTGATGAGTACAAAGCCAACGATACCAAATGAATTGATCTGGTTCTAGATATAGGGAAGCCATTGTGACCTTTTGTCCATTTGGGATTTGATGTACTTCAAAAAAAATCTCCATTTGGTTTATCCATGTTAGAGGATGCTTGCCATCAAACTTGCACATATCCACCTTTGGAAACAAATTCCTAGATCCCATATGAGTATTGAAGTTTGTGTCAATATTAGCTGACCTGGAAGTTTCACCTTGGTTGCTTGAAAATTCCTTTCTTGGTTCATTCATATAGGCGCTTAACATGCTTCGTATATCTGATATATCTCCTCTTAGATCACACACATCCATCTTTATTGAGGAAATTTCTTCCTTTACATTACTTATTTCCTCATTAGGATTAATATCCTCTATTTTTACCCCATCCTTAACAGGAGTCTTCCCTAGTGTTACAACATTCTTTTTGCCCCTTGTTGCAGGCCCTGACATGATGGGAACCAATAATTTTGAAATAAATTAAACAAATGTGATTGAATTTCTCTGAAATTTTTACTGTAATGTACTAAGGCCAAAATACCTCTCCCCTAGAAAAATCTCCAAGAAATAAGCATATTTTCAGCCTTGAGAGTGATATTTGTAGAAACCCTAATTTTTCAATAACTCGCTCAAATATACTCCAATTCCTCTCAAATATGTACTGAGCCTTCTTCAATATGGTCTTCAAAAACCCTTTAAAAATCAGAAAAAAAATCGCTAAAATCTGAAAGATATGCTCTTCCCAAAATCGCCTTCAATATTGAGAAAAAAAACCTTGCCTCTACAGTGCCAAGATCATGCTCTGTTACCACTTGTAATGAAATAACTTGCACAAGAAGAATATAATATGAAATATGCTGAAAATACTTGATAATAATATGCCACTTCGAGGGGGATACCTCCAATAGTCTTCAATAAGAACAATACTCAACATGATGAACAAATAAGACTCACAACCTCCTATATATACCTATTTATGTCTAGGATATCACCTAGGCCGACCTAGATAGCCCTATATAATTCTAAGGCCGACCTACACAATTAAATAACAATATACTAATGATAATATGACTTAATTAAGAGTTAAGATAGCCACAAGATGACTATTCATAACCAAATGTACACCAATATTAAGGGCATAACATTAAGGTATAATATGTATTTGTGTAGGATAATGGCATGCCTATGATTTCCTTATTGAGATATGCACGCAATCTAGAGTAATAGACCTAATGAACTTATTTGTGTCTAGTCACTGTCTATAATTTCAAAAATTATAATTTTATAATTAAATATATTTTTTCAAAGGCCTATTAAAAGGGTCATTACACTCTCCCATTTATTATTGTTAAATTTAGTAAAAGATCTAGAGATGAATTGACATTTATATGTTAATTCCTTTAAATTATACTCTTCCCATATACAAAATTGTTGGAGTAGGTAAAAAGGATAAAATGGATTCTAATAGGTTCTATTTTCCCTTATTTTCCCTTAAGTGAATTTAAATAATGAGGCCTATAAGATATTAAGGAGATATGCTTGGAATTATGTAGCGGCATGCACATTAATTTTTCTTAGATAAAGGTAATCAATGAAACAATCATTTTTAAATTAAAATTGAATCTACAATATTCATGATGCGAATTTATCAATTTTGGTTTGATATTTATAGAAGTAGGTAATAGACCCAAAACTCATTTTATAGAGATTAAAATTAAAGTATATAGTCAATAATTTTAGTTAGAATGATATGTTGGGTGAGAATAAATTGGTTATTTTATTAGGAATGGAAATCAATATACACAAATTGGTTGCAAAAAAATCATGAATGGTCTTAGTTATTGCTATACATAAATTGAACTTAGAAAGTTTACAAAGACATAAGAAATGACTTGTAGGTTTTTTGTTTTTTATAATGGTTTCCATAGACACTTTTGACCATTTTATTACTTTAATTTATATCTTCTAGTCTTACTCTTTGACTTGTTGGCAAGGGCAATTCTTAGGGTTATATATTTCCATTGTTGATCTTGTATAAAAGGATTTAAAAAATTTATAATCTATTTTTTTAATGTCTTATAGGTTGAGATGAATTATATGAGTAGACTTCATCATCCAAACCTTTTCAAGCTTGTAGAATACTATGAATATGATCACCACCCCTTGGTGTATGAGGTTGTTATTAAAGGGTGTTTCAAGAGTAATATATTCAAAAGTGTGTGAAAAATATTTTTTCTTGTAATTTATCTATTTATTCTAATATAAAAAAATAAAATAATAATTTTTTATGCAAAAATTATTGTAGCTCTTTGTATGTGCTTCAATAATTTATAATAAAAGAGATATAAGTATAGAAATTACTAATCTATTCTTCACTTTGATTATCCATAGGAGTAGCTAACCTTGGTTTTGTGCCTCCTATTTCAAACATACATGCATCATCTCTATACAAATTAGAGTTAAACTTAAGATGGTTATCACTATCATTTGGATCGGAATGCAATAAGACTTAGAACTTAGAAAACAAAATTTCAGTTGACATTAGAATCAATATATATCCATTTTCTAATGAAAATGGTGAAAAGGGTGAAATGTGTCCATAAGAATGTTATTATAAAAAACTAATAATATAAGAGGATCTTAATTCATCTAGTCATGGAAACAATAATCTAGGAACCCATGAGGAAACAATGTAGTGGCAAAGAGATGCATGATAGTTGAGTACCATAGACTTTTGATACAGAGCATGGGGTTCAAATCCTTCCAACAATCACAACTTGACTAAGCTCAAACAATTCTTGCTTGTTCATTCAACTTGGACTCACCATCCTCTTCACAAAAACACTTGATTCCACAAGCTACAAAACATCCAAAACTACAAACAGGGTTCCAAATTCTTACTAAACCCTCAAACCACTTTGAAAATCATAAAAATGACTGAATTAAGTCAACAAAACTCTCTTGAAACACTGGTTCATCAGTTTCTTCATTGCTCACACTTAAGACATCTATTCGCTTGTAGTAGTCCACATTGACAAAATCGGACATAAATTTTAAAGGAGGTGGAGTTTCCCAAAAATAAACACATATTCAAGGACCCATTTTCTCATACTTCAACATATCTTAAAATCACATACCTTTGTTTTGGAATATATCCTTCAATTAATTGCTGCTACGCTGTCCTCTTTAAGCCAATTAGGCCTATTTTTTAAAGCAACCTCTATCCAGACCTTCTTCCAACCAAAAATCTAAATTTCTGAGTCTCAACCAGGCTCCAAAACCTCTGAATCAACAATTTCTAACAAGAAAGACAACTATTAGATTTCCAAAACACCAAACCCTTGCTTTATGTCAATTTCTTGCTTGAAACAAGGAGGGTTTAATGAAAATCAACGCCCCAGATGCTATCTCACCTTGCCACTGCCTCAAACACATCAAAATATGCCTGCACATGCTAAATAAATCATTTCCCAACCTTAACCAACGCATTTGTAGCAAAACCCAACTTGTAGCCATCAAATTCAAGCAAAAACTCATAAAAATTCACCTAGGGCAGCATTCAAATCTCTCCAAAACTTCTTCCCTGCTCTTAAAAACCATATGAACATTAAAAACTACATTAAATCCCCCATTCCACCGAGTTTTAGACAAATCTACAGGTGGAATGGGTCTTTAGTTCATTTTAATTGCTCTCAAACCACAAATTCTGTGTTACAGGCCGCCTACAGTAAAATGGCCATAAAATGCTTCAAACTTTATTGATTTCAATCAAACAAAAACCAAAATGAATTTATTCCTGCTTCCCACCAAGTTCTATGCATTTGGAATCCAAAACAAAACGTACAAGGCCGTACAATGGCATGGGGCAGCAGATTTAGCAGAAAAAACACAGAATTTTAAGAGTTTTCTATTATTTTCTTCAATAGAAATCTTCAACAACCACTTGCATCGAGTTTTCAAGCCTTTTTATACTTGCCCCAACCAAAAACTTACTCAACGAATTCTAACAACCCTTTAAACTCCCATTACTGTTGGGTTTCCAAATTATGCATATTTGCACTTTTACATGACAACATTTTGCTAAGATTTTGCAAGGTTTTACAATATTGGCCAAATTTAATTGACCCCCAAATGACTCATACAAGATCAAAATGGTCTAATGACCTTATTACAAGACCAAAAAATCAAAACTAAACCAACTTTAGCAAAACTGCCTCATGGAGGCATGCAATCACTAGGTGCTCCTTTACCAACTTTATACATGCTCAAAAATTAAAATCAAAGAATAGAATGAGGATTAAATAAAATAGAAATGAATGAGATCCATAGTAAGTTGAATAAAGAATTGGATTTTCATAAATTAAGAAATGAGACTTAGATCCTTAGATTGCTAGGTCATAGTGAGCAAAATGTTCAAATGGAACCCACTAAAAAGCAACACTTCCTTTTTACAACATACAATAGAATCTATATTTCCTTAATTATTACATATCCAAAATTCAATAATTACAAGATCTATAATTTATTTAACTAAATTACTAAACACAAATTCAAGAAAAAATATACACATTAAATTTTAAGATCATATATCAATAATAAAGATATTACAATCACCCAAATTTTAAATATCATACAAATCTAAATTTGAATACTAATACTATTATTCATTTAGACTATTTAATAATGTATTAATTATTTATAAATTACACCAAATCAATTTCTATAATATAGTACCTCATAAAAATACCAATATAGAGTTGATAGTTACTAATTTTTTGCTCTCTTTAACTTTACCATAGAAGTATGATTATATTTCATTTAACACCCTTCATATCATATAATTCACTTTTCCTCATTATTCAATCGAGGGTATAACCGAATGGGAAATCCCTTTGCCATGCAAGGAAGAGGAAAGTAGTCAGCATGATCTATTTCCAGTGGCTCCCATCTGTCCCATGCATTCAAACACTAAGATTAAAACAATAATAACCTGGTAAAGTGCAAGTATCTGAATGAAAAATGAATAAGATATATATCTATATATGAATGTTACTGACCTAAATTTAGTGACAAAGTAATGAAGAAATAGAGCAATTTCAAATCTGCCCAAATGAAGTCCTGGACAAAGCCTGCTGCCTCCTCCAAATGGCATGTAAGATGGGCTATCTGAAAGCTTCTGCAAATAAATTGTGGAAAAAAATTACACAAAATTATGCAGATCAAGTGACTACCATTAAAGCACAATCAAGATGATTAGAAAAAAATGCATGCCTCATTTTGCCAGCGCCAAGGATGGAACTTGTCAGCTTCATAATGGTACTTCTCATCCAAATTGATGGCACTTTGGAAAGCAATTACATTCCATCCCTTGGGAATAACAAAATCTGTGATCAACAACAAAATAATTATACTCCTATATGTATGTGCTCACACAATGACCAGAAAATAGAATAGTGATGTTAGTTTAGAAGCCCAGAGATCTGAGAACAACCTTTTACTTTAAGGTCTTGCATGGTTTCTCTGAAAATACAAGGGGCAGCGCTGGCCAATCTAAGTGTTTCATTTATTACCTGCCATACCAAAGTAATTAGAAATTCCCTTTAAAGTTGTATAACTGATCAGAGAAAACATGCATAGTATAAAAGATTAGATCTACTCACACAGTGAGTGAATTTCATGGATTGATAGTCGTCCCATGTCAGCTTTTCACTGTCATTTCCTTTAGACTTTATTATATTATCATGCTCAACCTGATCACCCCATTCAGTTATTCAATGTTAGTATGTGCACCAGATTTCTTTTTAAACGGCCTTAACATAAACAAAATTGTTTTTTATTGTTAAAGTTTTTTTTTTAAATTTGGACATGATCACAATTAAAATTGGATGTGATAATTTAAATATATTTTTAAAGAGATTTGAGTATGAATACTATTTATTTTGTGAAAATATTTCTGGATTAAAACTGTGTCAATTTTTACATTGATGTTTCGGATCATTCTCCATGATCCATCATTAGAATGCAAAGCAGATAGAGAGAAAAGTATGATTGAAACGTTGATGTTAAATTTGGAACACAATTTTAATCCAGAAATATTTTCACAATATTGTCATGGACTGTGGAAACTTCATGGATTTACTATTTATTTCATTATTATAATTTTGTAACGGTGAAATTTGTATAGACATGCTATTTTTCATTCGAATTTAGATTTCTTAGTTTTATGAGAGTATTTTGATATAGAGATATATTGACAAATGACATAATTTTATATATAGTTGGGTCTTGTACTTTTATTCCATCTACTTACTCATCAAACATTTTCATATACATTTACCTCTTATCCATGTATCCATATGTTTACATGCCCTCATATATTCACTCTATTCACTTGTTTATTACACCTATGCATGCACATATTTTCATACATATGCTACCCACTTTGATTTGGCCTCTTTCATGTTCTAGGACAAGTTCATAATTATGGGAACATACCCACAATTATGGGAACATCATCACATTCACAAACTTGTCCTTCCCCAATTCAAAATTTTAAATGTTAAATTTAGTTAACTCTTACCAAAACCTTTCTCTCTAAGCACCAATTAAACACAATTGTGTGATTTATTACTATGCCTTTGTATTTGAAAGAATTCAATTTATTCATTTTAGACATCCAAGAGGTGAGAATTGTGTTCACATATCATCCATGGTACACATTTCAACTGGAGCAATAAAATGAATCTAGATCTAGAGAAGCATTCTTGGAAACATATGCATTACTAAAGAGTTATTTTTTAATTTTATTTATACTTTTTTGTCAATTGACCTATGAGATCACGTCCTCTTGTGACATAACAACCACCTTAATAGGGTATTTATAAATAACACCATTACTTAGATATTACAAATAATAGAAAAAACTAAGATGAATGAGACAAAGCAGAGAACATAAGTTTTTAGATTTCATAGAACAAGCTTAGAGGTGGAGGACATATCCATGATCAAAAACTTGTCCCTAATCAGTAGACTCGCCCTTACATAGAGTAAATAGAAAATGATGATTTGAAGAAAATATCAATCTTAGGTTCACCATTTCTAGGATTACAAATTTTGAATTATTCACTTGGATCATCTTTTCTTCAATTATTGAGCTAGGTATTAATTATTTCTATTTACATTCCCATATTTAATTATTACATTATGAGTCCTAAAAGAAATATTAATTAGTCTAGGTTAGTAGTGCTTATTTGGATACATTTTGATGAACAAGATCAATCCTACATAATTTTATCCTTCCTTTAGAGTTTGGGTATGTGAAAGATCATGATCAGCCAAACAATGACAATGGAAGAAAAATATATATTAAATTAAGCCAAAATTGTAACTCTTTTTTAGGCTTTGATTTTGGCTTGGTAAGTGAAAACAAAGAAAATATTATCTTTCCTAAAGGAAATTATAATATTCTTGAGTGATCATACTACCATAATCTTAGATAATGCTAAAGCATTCATGGTATTAAAAATCATCAGATTCACATCAAAAGATTGTATTTATGTGAAGACTTCATCTAATTTTTACCCCCAAAGTGATGGTTTGGTGGAGTTGACCCATAAAATCTTGAACCAAATTATTGGCTAAACTATGAAGTATAATGTATAAATATGAAGTTTCTTACTTGGTTACACTCTTTGGGACAATTTCATTATAGAATCATGCATCATAATAACTTTACTCGATTCACTGCTAAATGAATGACACATATAACTTATGATAGGAATATACATTTATATAAAATTTGAGCAATGATGATCATCTATTATTACAACTGATGAAAAAAATAATACCAACCACTAGAAATATTAACATGGATTAATCTATACAAGAAATGAATACCAACTATAGAAAATCTTAGCATGGATAATTTAAGGAGTTATGTGAAATTTATTTTTTTGTAAATACAACTAAGAGTTAATGAGAATCCTAAAATTACATTAAATCCCATATTAATTGCAATCATCGTGAACCAAGGGTAATTTTAACATCACACAATGCATGAATTAATTAGTGATATTTACAAAACTCGTTGAACCTTTTGAGTTGATGAATTTTGTCATCTATCACTTACATTCTACTAACAAAATTTGGTCAAAACCTAGTATGGGGTAACTCATTGCATATATCACTTGTATACTAATAGTGAAGAATAGCTAGGCCCTACCATACAATGGGTATCTCTTATCATATATCACTTGTATTACTAGTAAATTTCAACTAAACCTTAGGATACAATAATTAGCTCAAGTAGCATCACCTACATTCTATTAGTAAAAGCTAACTAGGCCACACCTATTAGACTTTGTTTTGACATCTAGAATAATCTTATATCCAAATAAAAATTATTAGTATTAAATATGGTTTTATTTAACCAAATACTAGTGGTTCCATGATATCAACCACATAGATAGGTTTAACTAGACTAATGAAAACCATACATAAATATTCAATGATATCATGCCAATGACCTTGCCCATCACCTAATTAATTATGTTTAAAGAAGAAAATGTTTTAGATCATTACCTGATATTTTATTATGAACTAATTGTAATTATGAAAAAATAAACAAACTATGGATTCTTTCAATTATCAAGTTTTATAAAGTAAAATACGTCCTTGTGTTAAAATTCTAGGTAACAAGGCCTTCAATTCTACCTTTTACTAAGTTTAGTTCTAAAATCATAATCATAGTGCATTGCATAATCAAATATTATCATCCATTTTTAGATAAAAAGGACTTCCATATGGTCTCATTTCATGGTTGAATAAGAACCTATTGAGTGAATACCAATAAATTTTGTAATAGAAAGTTGTGATGATTAAACAAGTTAAACATTGATCTTAAGTGAGATTATTTAAAAATTATAAATGTTTGTAAATATAATTATTTTCATTAACCCTATAGAAAATTATAATTTTGGAAACATCACAAAGAATAATTAGAAACCATCAGGACTATTTAAAATTATGCTTTGCAAGTGCAATGTTAGAAAAGGTTCATTATCATTTAACCTAATTCTAGCACAACCAAAAATGGATAGTTATAAATAAATGCACACAAATATAAATATGAGGTTGTTACATGATAAATATTGACCATAGTCATAATATTACTATACATTTTTTTGCACTTCATACATGCATTTTATCAAACATGTAGCACGTATTCAATATCATAATCATTTTATCAAACATATAATATATATTTAGCAATGTAGGAATTTTGTCAAATCCATGTCATGCATTCAATATGCAAGCATGATGTCAAATAAATGTTATGCATTTTTTCTATTGTAATTATATCAAATAATTCTCAAGTTTTCTAAATACAAGTATAATGTCAACAAATATCATATATTTTGTAGTGTAAGAATTTGTCAAAATATTATATAGTGTATGAATTTTTTCAAAGAATTTTCATGTATTCTATAGTGTAGGAATTTTTCCAAAGAATTTTCATGTATTCTATAGTGTAGGAATTTTTTCAAACAAATATTAAATGCACTTAACATAAACCTCTACACAAGGATGCTAGGCTCAAATTTTTTATGTTAAATTTAACAAAAATCAAAACAAGGCTAAAAGGTTTCAAGATTTTTATTTTGGGGTTATTTAACACAATTGTATATGTAATGTCCAAAATACTATTCTTTTATCAAGTAAAGGTTATACATTTTCCATAGCATCTTAAGATTTAAATAAAATGTCTCAACCTACTATCATCTCATGTAATGCCATGGTAGTGTGATATAGGAAAAAAATAGTTTTGTGGAGAATGTTTTAGAGACCTTTAATAAAATAAAACTAAAATATTTATAATAAAAAAAGTATAACCCAACTCATATAAAATGACTTGTCACAACTAGCTCTAATGGAAAAGTGAAAATGATTTTCTACAATTATGAGTACATTAATAAAATGATACATCTAACCCAATTGAGCATCAGGGGATTAAGCACATCAAGATACACATACATCTCATTCGATAGCTCATCCATGATGTTCATCTTTTTAGATATTTTCCTATTGAGGAGTAGGTTGAAAACATCTTCATTAAACATTTAGCATAACCTCAATATCTTTAGTTTTAATCAATGCTTGGGGTGAAGTAATTTATCCTTGATGGGTCTTCTTGAGTACTTCACATTTTAACATCTCTTTTTTAGAGAGGAGTTTTGTTCCTTTCTTTTGTTGTGAGATTTTTTTTTCATTTGTACATGGGTACCTCATTAGGCCTAGTATTTGGGATCCATTTCTTCCTTTTTCTACATTATTTTAATGTCTCTCTAAGTTGCACTTAAGGGGGAATGTTGGTAGATAAATGTGGTACTTTATCTAACCAATTACATTTTACGACATATTCAAACCTCGGTCTTATATTTAGGTTGTTTTTTTTCTTTTTTATCTCAATTTATAGGATTGAGACACTTAGCACAATCTTGTGAGCTTTAGATATTTTCCCTTGTTAATATAGAAAGGTTATTTTCTTTTATTGTATCATTATACATAATTACTTTTTTCTAAGCAATATATCAATTTTTGTTTGCATCTCTCAATTATGGAAGGTTTTTTGTCTTTTTAAAGTAGATTTTTGTACTAGTGGACTCACCAATTATTAAATAGTTGGTAGCAAAAATGTCACTTTAACCCTTTAATTTTTTAATTTTTTTGAGAACCATAAAGTTCTACTACATTTTCTTAGATTACATATTTGATTAGAGGTGATTCCATTGAACCAACTTGAGCACACATCTCAAACTTATGAGCTTATACAACTTGATAACTCTAATGATTATAGTGAATTTTTAGTGTTATTAATTTATGATAATATAAAATATCTAAAAATATTTGCATCCAATATCATTTTATTGAACCAACTTGAGTGCAATTATTATTGAATCGTTAATATTATCGAGTCATGATAAGAACAAAATTTTGAGTAGTTAGAAATTTCAAAATAATTGGTAAGCCTAAAATTTATAGAATTAGTGAAGTCTATTTATGTGGTGCTTTTATGGTATCATTTTCTTTTCCTAACCACATATTGTAACTTTTTGAAAATTCAACTTCATGTCATGCTTGTTAGGGTCAAATGAAATCACTTAGAGACAAGATTTTATGTGTAAGAAGGCATCAAAATTAGCTTTCCAAGAAAATAAATTTCAATATTATATTTATCATTTATTTCATAAGAAAGATGTGTTCATTACAAGAATACCTTCATTTGAGACACTAGAAAAAATGAAAATTAGGTCAAAAAATTGTACTACACTCTACAATGATGTCCTTGTTTCAACAACAAAAATGATAAACAAACAAAGAGAAATATGTTATAATAAATTGTAGGTCTACATTTCTATTAGTACCAATTAGAAATTTAATAATAAATATAAATGCACTAGATATTGGAGTTAATAATCTTTTTTTAAAAAATGTTTTCTAATATTTTATTTGTATTAAAATTTATGTTTCATGGTGAAATGATACTATCAAATAATATAAAAATAATAATAAAATGATGAAAAATATTATATTATATATATAATAAATGTTCAAATAAAATGACAAAAACCACTAGTTTTATTGTCATTAAAGTCTTGATAGTTTATTTTCTATAATTGATAGGATATGTTAAATATTAAAAATAATATTTTTTAAGGGCCAATAAAGTTGAAAAATGGGACAACCTACTATGTTTTCACTTACACATGATATCATATTTATGATCCTTATCATGTATGCACTCTATGATTCAATATCTTATTTTTTATATCATACTTAGATCCTATGATTACATGTTATGACCATTTTCATACTCACATTTTTCTATATACATGAGGACCCTTGTCATGACCATATATTTACATCATATTCCTACCTCTATGATCATTCTTTTTTCACTATCACCCTTTTCTTTGATTTTTTCTGTCACTAATTTGGTCCATTAAGAGGCTTTCCTAGAATAAAAAATTCACCCATTGATTCAAAGAGATCCTCACCATATTTATTTAACAACACTCCTACCCTTTAGGCTCGAGTGACTATTATCTTGGGTTGTGTGAGTGGCTCTCTCCCCTTGGTGTATCTAGGGCTTCCCCTTATTGTCAAAGAAGTTACTCCTACCTTCTGGAACACAATCTTAGAAAGGATTCAAAAGAAGTTGGCAGGGTGGAAAGGTACCATCTTTAGCCATGCCGACAAGCTAAACCTTCTAACTGTTGCCCTCCAAGGGATCCCTGTCTATTTCCTTTCTATCTTTAAAATTCCTAGATACATAGCAAAGAAGCTTGAAAATATCCAAAGGAACTTCTTATGGTTTGGAACTGCAGAAAGGAAGAAGTTCTCTCTGGTTAGTTGGGAAAAAATTTTCTTACCTAAATCTTATGGTGGGCTTGGAATTAGGAATGTCCAAAGAACCAACAAAGCTTTGATTGCTAAGGTTGAATTGGATCAATTAAGAAACAAAAAGGACCGGTGTAAGATTATGAATGCTAAATATCCTGGCAACAAACCTATGATTAAATTCCTTCCAAATGATCACCCTAATGGTTCGTTGGCCTGGAATAACATCTACAGGGTGGAAAGGCTGCTCACTTCTGGGATGAAGTGGAAACTGGGGAATGGCAGTTGCATCAGATTTTGGGAGGACCCTTGGCTGCTTGATTCACCCCTAGCACTCTCTGGATTCAAGAACCTTATGAGACATGCACAACTATTCTTTTATGTGTATGTGAGTAATTAATTTCATGGCCATCTGGGTGCTAGGATATGGAAAGAAATGGATCTATAAGTTGCCCCATGTCTCCTAAGTTGAAGTTATTGGCTAAGTCTTTACATGATTTTCTCTCATTGACTAGACCACCTTTATCCAACTTTGAGGATGAGTTCTTTTGGGTTAAGCATCAGCTGGGAAACCTTTACGTCAGAATAACTTACAATCTATTGTTGATCTAGGGTGTGCATAGAAAAATTTGGAGACAAATTTGGAATAGACACATGATCCCTAAAATTAATTTTTTTTTGGTGGACGACATGTCATAACAGGATCATAACTCAAGATAACCTAAGGAAAATGGGATTTCAAATCCTGAATAGGTGTTTGCTATGTAAATGCAATGAAGATTTTGTTGACCATTTATTATTTCATTGCCCATTTTCTATTAAAGTCTGAGATCTGACTTTTAAAAAAATAGGGACCCATTGGACTATGTGTAGGGACATCAAATCCTTCATTGAGGGCTAGTTTGGCCCCTTCCAACATCCTATCCCTAGAGAGATATAGAACCAATTCCCCCCATCATCTGCTAGTGCTTATGGAAAGAGAGGAATAACCAGATTTTGAAGAATATTGAGATGAATCCTAAGGAGGTTTTTGGCATTAGTCTAAGGCTTGTTTCTGAAAATGTTGCAATTTACACTAGGAAAATCCCAGACAAAGAACCTATCGAACATGAGATCAAAATGGCTAAATCCTAGAATAGGAAGTTGGAGATCAACTCCTTTCACAACTTTAGGGCCTGGGCTAGGCGTGACATAGTTTGGAAACCCTCGGACTAGGGGTAGCTCAAACTCAATTTTGATGGGGTAGCCAAGGGAAATCCTGGTAGGGCCAACATTGGGGGTGTTATTAGAGATAACAAGGTAAATTTGTGGTAGGTTTCTCGGGAGGCATTGCTATTCAGACTTCCATGACTGTGGAAGCCAAGGCTCTGTTAAAGGGTGTCCAATTAGTTTTTACTCTAGGGATAAAGAAACTCCATATAGAGGGGGATTCTATGTCAGTAATTGAATATATCAAACTTGGCAGGTTACTTAGATGGAATACCAAAGATATCCTAATAGACATAAATCACATGGTTATGAAGCTTGAGATGACGATCTTGTCTCACATCTATCATGAGGGTAATCAAGTTACTAATGCTCTAGCTAATCTAGGTTCATCTTGGAGAACTTCCAAATGTTGGAGAAATATTGGGAGTCTACCATTGAAGATACAAGGTGTTATCCTGAAGGAACAAAGTACCATTGTTACCCATGATAACTAATTATGCTATTGTTAAGGCTTTATGGGTTGTTCGCATATTTGTGCTTGGGGTGATGTGGATGAAGAAGGATGATGAGGTGTTAAATAGGTGGAAACATTTGAAATCATTGGGTGAAGCATGTGGTTACAGAGCCAATTCTAAGAGATGATGGGAAGTATCATGGGTTAACAACTAAAATTGGTTGGGCCATGCACAAATTTAATTTATGGTCTTGTCATAACGTCACATTCCTATTTGGACTTTCAATTTCAATTTCGATGTGACTTATTCATGTCGTGTGGAGTTTATGCCAAGTCCTCTCAACATCACTAAAAAATTTCATAAGATAAAGGATAGATATTCTGGGATTTCTATATTTGGCTCCGTGACCATTTGGAATTGGTGCTTATGCATATGCAACTTGAAGGGTAAACCTATCAATGTCATCATTTTTCACAACCTAAGCCTTTGGCATCTCAATATTTTCAATTATGAGCCTATGGAGATTTTCTCTTGGGAAATGACTTATGGCATGTGTAACCTACAGATTGCCTTAATTACCTGGATTCATTATGGCTGGCTTAAAAATAATGTTTTTTAGGTGACATCTCACATTGATAGACATTTTAATTTCTCTCTCACATGATTTTTGGTATCTCAGAATAAAGTGTGGCAATATGGGTGGTGACAGGGTAAGGATAGAATTGGATAACTATGAGGAATTTTGAAAAGATCCTCTGGTTTGGCATATTTGTGTCAAAGGTGGTTTGGCACCATTGATGGAGTGCTTAGTGGGAAATGATGTGAGGATGGCATCTCAGTTTGCGAGCTCTTGGAAAGATAGGAGGGTTACGATGGGAGGTATCTCTTTTGAGGTCAATGAGGAGGTTATTGCTCTGGTGATTTGGCTTTCATGCAGCAAGAAGAAGTACACTAAACACACCAAAAACCAGGACAATGAAAGCCTCAACACTTTCTTCAAAGAAAATGAGAAACCAGTCAAGTCTCAGTTGGGGTTTGAAAGGGAAGTGCTCCCTCGTCCTTGGGACCAGGTTTGTCTAGATATTATGAAGTATGTGACTTTAGAATGTAGGCATAGGGTGATTTATTATTATTATTTGCTTCTTCTCAATCATCTTTTTCACAAAATGTTATTGAGCTTCCCTTTTTTCTTGCTTACCAATTTAGAGATTTCTATTGAGATGTGTTTGGACACTGCTGCCTAAAACCCTGATGAAATTCCCCCTACCACTCCACCAGGGCCTCATCCTAAGGATTTATTATTTCCATTTGACTCTCTATCCACCCAAACCTATTTTGGCTATCTGTATTAAGGATCTTGAACCCCCTAACCAACCCAATGTGAATCCCTATTCGGCCAAGTCTAAGGGCCCTAAAATGAAAACCCTTCTGGTGAACACCCAATCCCCTAGGCCTAAACTTCTCCCCAAGCAAAATAAGGGTGGTGGGGGGACTACTCAGTCGAAATCGATGGTCGGGCTTTACGAGCTCAAAAATACTCCCTGCAAGACAAACAACAAACTTGCAACTAGGAAAAAAGTTAAGGAAGATGGCAAATGCCAGGTGGAGCTATCGGCCATGGACAATGAAGGGAAGAACAATGTGGGTAAAGACTCTAAGGGGGACACTGTTGTGGCTGCTACTATGGATATGGTGTTGGAGAACACCAGCATCAGGAGATCCCGTAGACTAGAAAAAAAATAGGAAGAAAGTGACGGTGAATGATATTTTGAGTGACGAGGAGTAGTCTGATAGTAAAGGCAAGA
Source organism: Sequoiadendron giganteum (assembly GCA_007115665.2). Classification (NCBI taxonomy): domain Eukaryota; kingdom Viridiplantae; phylum Streptophyta; class Pinopsida; order Cupressales; family Cupressaceae; genus Sequoiadendron; species Sequoiadendron giganteum. Next base: position 141,727,329 of record CM021110.1, on the reverse strand, counting down.
GGAAGGAGGAAGATACAGAGGAGGAGGAGGAGGAATTTGTGGAAGGACCTACTCACTTTTTTTACCTCAACAAGATGCTCAAGGAGGATTCAATGACCCAATCCTTGGACCCTCAGGCTATGGAGGAAGATAATGCTAAGACTATGGACAAGGTGGATGATCATAGCATGATATAGGATCAGATGGACAAAATCGAAAGGAAGTTTGTTGGTTTGACCCAGTTCACTGTCAAAATGATCCACCGTGCTATTGGTACCCTTTTCATTGTGATCAATGAAGAAATGGACAAGAAGACTATGGAGGAGGTCCCTAACTGGGTTGGGGGGATGTTATTAACCTCCTCTCTTAGAAATGGGAGGGTGCTAATTAGTTTGTTGCTTTTGTGTCTTGTTTTGGTTGGGTCGTTTCTTGTCGGTTGTTGGTCTACTATTTCTGTATTTTGTTTTTTGATGGTCTCTGTTTTAATGCTTTGGACCTGATATTTTGTTCCCCTTTGGGCTCACCGTGTAAAGGGTACAACACCTTGTAATTTCTGTTTAATATATCAAAAACAAGCTCCTCACCATGTCTCTAGGACTATATTGACTTATCCAATATCTACTGGGTGGAGGTGAGCAAGTTACAAGAGAATATTCTTGTTAAATAATTCATGCATTAAATATCATTTTTGTATGTTCATGAGGTTTTGGTAGTCACGAATAATTGTATTAGGTGTGGCATCAATCCACATGAATTTCTTATGCTAATTTATATTCTAAGATGTTCATTAGATCTATATTTCATGGTATTGGCAAATAATTCTAGAATAGTCAACATTATTTGGTTATCATAGAGCTAAGTAATTTTATCCAAGTTCTACTTAATTACCAAAAAAAAAATATTATTCTTCCTAGATTTATTATCTATGTTAATTTTTTGCATCAATTAATTTAATTAATTTAATTCTCCTAAATCATTTACCTAAGAAAAAATCATTAAAAAATTCACAGTGACTTCTTTTTAATATAATCATTATTCAAATATTATATTAAATTATTTATCACATGAGACTATTACAAATTAGTAACAAAACTTATAAGAACTATTTAATGACTAAATGTGTTTATAAATATTCCTATCTACCAATACTACATGAAATAATTTTGCAAAAAATATAAATATTTAATACTTAACTAATAAAATATTTTAATATACCTATTTAACTATCCAATAACATTTGTGAATATTATGATAATTAAAAATATAAAATTAAAGTAATAATAATAAAATAAAGTCAAACTTATCCAGCTTGTAGTTTTGAATTAAAATTTGTTAATTCATGAAGTTAACCATTAAAAAAAGGACACATTATCCTTTTTAAGGTGGATCATATATTATTTTAATGGTTATAACTTGCCTAAAATGAAATTTATGTAGAATTTACATTAATTATATTTGGGATTAGATTAGTGTACTTACCCGTAGCTCCTCTAGTGCCTTTGGATTCTCAGTGATAAACTTTATAGAAAATGCCATGGCTGAAGATGAAGTCTCAAAACCAGCAAAGAGTAGAAAAAGTAGTGTATCTGCAATAATTTCATCTGGAAAGGTGTTTTCTTTTAAAATTTTAGTCAAGAGATCATTATGAATCACCTCAAGATGTTCTCTTCTCTCCTTTATACACTTGTAGATATATTTTATGAGAGCTCTCCTTGCCTGCAATTCATATTTCATGGTTAGAAATTCTCACATTAAATTTAATTTAGTTTACCCACTAAAAGTGGTCAAGATTGACATCTAGAAGTTTTTAAGATTAATAAATATTTTATCTCATGAGTCAAAGTATTGAATGATAATTTTTTTAATGTTTAATAGTAAAATTTATGTATTCATGTTATTTTTCATTTAATTTACATTTATTTTAGGAGAATGTGATCTAATTATGGATATACAATCTAAAAAATATATCTTCATGCAATATAATCATAAAAATTGAAAATTCAATGCAAGAATTTATACCAAAAAATACCCTTAGAAATATTTATACAATATGATACAATAAATGCATCAATGTGCAATAAGAATGTTCACAACAAGTGAATGTCAAGATTTCAACTCTTCTTTAATGTATATACTTTTATTTGATTTATCCATCCTCCTCACTATTTCTCATCAATCTAATGTCCTTTTATATGGTTCTTTGATACAACAAAGCATTAAATGCATTTTTAAATTATGCCTAATTATTCTTCTTCAAACCAATATATAATATGTGACCTCGTTTTATATAAGAACATGTTTAAAATTACCAAAATAAAAATTTAAACATATTGACATGTTCTAGGTCCCATTATAATATTTTGGTTTCAATTTGAAGGATTCATATGTAATATGTGATATTGCATAGGATGATGAATTATTGTAGCTTTGTGTGAGTAATCAAAGGCATCATAATAAAAGAACACTTGTGACAAGAAACAAACCTACAAAATATGCACATCTATGTATAGTTTTTGTTAAGGAATTTTTACCCAAAATAATTTTGGGATGTTTTTCCTAAAATGATGAGTTACATGTAGGCACCATGTATCTAGAATCAATTTTAGGTGATATTGATTCACCTATAAAAAATTTTAAGTGAAACTAGTATGACTAAAACAATTTAGTTGGCCTACAGTATAAAAAACTAAATTTTTGCCTAAATATATCTCTCTTCTAAGGAGAAAAAATCTTGGAGAAATGACATGAAAGAGAATATGCTAGAATTTCAATAGAATAAGAATTAGGACTTGGTTGATCTACCTAAAGGTAGGAAATCCAAATGCTACAAGTAGGTGCTCAAGAAGAAAACTAGAGTAGGTAGTACATTGTGAGATATTTTTTCTTGTAATTAAATTTAGTTTAGACTATTGTCCCAAGTATACAAAGGATTTGGAGAATATTTGCAATGTTTCATATATAAGTACACTAGGAACCCTTACGTATGGTATGGTTTGTATAAAGCCAAACTGCTCCAAGAGTGAGAGTTCCAAGTAAGTTCATGTCAATGCCTAACAAAGAGCCTTAGACTTAGGTTGAAATATTTTCTAAAAATTTGAAAGGAATCATGGATTAGTATTTTTGTATCATTGGAATAATGATATATTAGAAAAATATTTAATATAGGGATTTGTTGATTCTAATTGGGCTAGAGATATGGGTTACTAGAGATCAACAAGTGGTTTTATTCACTTAGTTTGTAGTAGAAATAAGTTATATGAGTAGGTTGAAATGAATATTTATATATAATATATAACTAAATTAGAGTGTGTGGCAACAATACATGCTTGAAAACAAGTAGTGTGGTTACAAAGAGTGGGTAGCAACAATAGTTTTAAGAGTCTTATAATGTTGAATTATTATTCTTAGAGAGTAATTTGTTTGGCTAACAATCATGTTTACCAAGTTAGAATTAAAAATCAAAATTTGCAACATCATTTTTTTAGGATTTAAATGTTTGAGTGAATGAAGGTTTATATGGAGAAATTTTTTATCACATAGTATCAAGTTGATTTTGTACAAAACTTATGAGTACTTGTAATATCCCTACTACAAAAATGTAAATTCTCATTAAGAAATGTATCCAAGTTTGGTACCCACCCATGATTGAGCAACCACATATCCACTAGAAATTTCATCTCTAGGCACTCTAGTGGGATGGAAATTTCACCCTTAACATTAGTGAGCAACATTCAAAATCAATTTGTGCTTTTGGCATAGCGGTTGTTTACCTTGGTATCAAAGTTGAGGTTCATGATCAAGCCCTATTAAGCGTGGTGGAATTTAATGTCCCTACTGTGATGATATTAAGGATGAGTGCTAGTGATGAATTATATTATGAGAAAAAATATCATACCTATAATGAAGATAAGTCAATTAATAAACTAACCAACCTAAACTAACCAATTATAGTAGGTTAGTATTGTGTAATATTTAAAATATGCTAGAAATCCTCCTTATTACATAATATTCCCAAGAGAACAAATTAATAAAGTTAAAAACTCTTCAAGATTCACTGTTGTAAGATATATGGTCAATAAGTTAGCATGTTTCTCTTGAGTGTAAAAAAACTAGAGTTATATATTTTATTGTTGAACATGCTCATGGATACAGTGATACTAAACCTCAATATGCTTGATATGCTCATGAAAAATAATATTATGAACAAGCTTCACCATACTCTAATTATCACAAAATAAAGTTATAGAACATGACTTAGGTATACCCATACCTCTCAAAATGTGACATAACCATATTTCCTCACAAGTAGCTCCACCTACAACATGATATTCTTCCTTTATGGAAGAGTAAGAAATAATGGTTTTATTTTTTCTCCACCGAAATATTGCACCAGATCCCAAAAATAAAATGAATCCAAAACTATACTTCTCATCAATTGAACCTACATAATCTGCATTTGTGTATCCACATAAAGAAAAATATGCATTATTCTTTTATTTGGGGCCATATATTTCATTGTACCACAAATGTATATCAAAACATGTTTTTTTACTTTTCCAATAAAGAACCTTAGGTTCTTGAATAAACCTAGAAAGATAGCTAACAACATAACTAATATCTAGCCTAGTATAAGTTAGGCAGATGAGACTCCCAATCAACAATCATAAAGAGTAGCATTCCCTTGAGGTAATAAATCATTATGGGAAAGTTGCAATCTTGTCTCCATGGGTGTCAACATAGATTTGTGATCTTTCATTTTGAATTTATCGAGCAATTTCTGAGAATATTTTGTTTGAGATACATAGGTATGGTTCTTATGTTTCCATGATTCAATTCCAAGATAATAATGCATGAGATTGAGACTTTTCATATCAAACAATCATTTGAAATAATTATTTGTTACATCAATCATTTGTGGAAAATTTTGTGTGATGAGAAAATCATCGATGTAAATAATCAAGATAAGAATCTACCCCTTGCTCTTTGAGGTAGATTATGGGATCATAAATATTTGTAATGAATCAATTGAGGAGATTCTCACCAATTTTTATGTACCAAGATCAAGGAAATTGTTTTTAAGACCATAGAGGGATTTGACAAGTTTAAATACTTTGTTTTTTTGGTCATGTACAACATAACCCTTTGGTTGTGTCATGTAGAATTCTTTCTTAATATTTTTATTAAGAAAGACACTCTTGGCATACATTTGATGAAGTATCCAACAAAATTTTAAGACCATTCAAATAGTTTGACTATTTGTTTTTGGGGTTAAATTTTTATCATAGTCAATACCTTATTTTTGTGCATAGCTCTTGGCTACAAGTCAGACATTATACTTATCAATGCTACTATATGTCTCATACTTGATTCTGAAAACCCATTTGCATCTAATATCCTTCTTCCATGGAGAAAGAAAAAATTTCCCCTGTATAATTCCTCAGTAATGCTTGATATTTTGCATCCATGGCATCCTTCCAAGGTGGTGACTCAAGAAATTATTGAGTTGTTTGTAGTTCTAAACTTTAAATAACTATACACATTAGAGCCAAATTTACTTCATCACGAGACAAGTTCTATGATTTTTGAGCCCATTGAGAGACTTATTTGTAACTGTGTCATGTTTGGCATCCTGTGTGGCTTGACACTTAAGAAGAATTTTGTGTATAGGAGATGAGGATGGAAGTAGTGAAAGAGAGGGAAATTGATCCAATGGGAACAAAGCCTCTTGTGCTTCTTCATCAATATCATCATCTTCACCTTCAAGAATCTTTAGTTTTTGAGAACTATCAAGTGATGGTGGGCAAGAGGTGTTTCACCTTATTTCCTCATCAAAAACAACATTTTTTCTAATGCACACTTTCTTTGTGATTGCATCCATAAGTCAATATCCCTTTGACTCTAAACTATATCCAAGGAAAATACATTTCTAAGACTTATCATCCAATTTTTTATTTGTACCTTGGGAATGTACGTGTAATATGTACATCCAAACACTTTGAAATGTGATATAGAGGGCTTCTTCCCAATCCAAGCTTCTTTAACTATGATGTTTTCAAGTACTTTGGTGTGTGCTTGATTCAATAAATACACTATTGTGTGAACTAATTTAGCCTATAATGTAGGAGAAATATATACATCCATCAACATACATTAGACCATTTACACAATAGTACAATTGTGCCTCTCAGGAACATCATTTTATTGAGACATGTAAATAATGGTTAATTATCTTTGGATCCCATGTTATTGTTCATAGAGGATACTCAAAGCTACCACAAACAACTATAAGAAAGAAAGTACTTATATTTTATATCCCAAGCCACATGAATGCTATATATCTTAGTGTAGGATGACATGTATGTAATCTATTTAAATTTTTTCAACAATGTCTAACTAACTATGAGTGACAATGGCTTATTGTGTGGTGATCATCCATATCAAGAAGTCATGTTTCATGTAATGTGAGGTATGTTGATGTCATAGTATAGTTATGAGATGGTTGTGTTCAATTGTTGGTATTTAATATAGCAATTAGATAGCTATATGGTTATTATTCCATTAAGATGGCTATATATATCTACTACTATAGATATAATGAGGTTTTATTTACATTATATTTTCATTTCCCAAATTTATGATAAACTTGTTGTGAGATTGTATGTTTTAGTATATGAATTGAGACTCTAAAAAAAGCTTATTGTATTAGATATAATTTTTCCTATGAATATAATTTTTTTTATTCTTTCGATGGTGGATTTTTCTCCATAATATTTCTCGCATAATATTTTATCTCATGTTTATTTGTAACTTATGTATTATTTCATGTTCTTCCTTTGATATTTCTTAATTAAACTATATAACAAACATAATTTTATTTGAACACATAATAATGAGGTTTTTCAATATCATAGTCTATATGGAGGGGCAAGATAATTCCTTCCTCCTTACATATTACACTTTCTTGGATATATCCTTATCACTAGAGGCATCATGCCTTCCATACATTTATATTTTAGGATTTCCTTATTAAATCCTTACATAAGGGGAATAATGGGGTAAGAGCAAGAAGATGAGTCCACGAAACGTGGAAGTTTTTGCCTTAGGCAAAAAATGAAATTGGCTTAAAAAGCGAGATCCCATTTAGGTTTAGGATCCCAAGCCTAAAATCAATAAACAGGATCCCGTTTTTAAAAAAAAAGATTTCTCTTTTCAAAAAACGAGATCTCATTTTGAAAACTTTCCAAAAATGGAATATTTCTATTTTTGGCAACTTTTCAAAATGGGATCTCGTTTTGAAAAGTTTTTGTTTTTGGAAACTATCCATTTTTGAAAAAAATCTATTTTTGGAAATTTTTCAAAAGGATCCCATTTTGAAAATGTTTGAAAACCATTTTTGGCAATTTTAAAAATGGGATCCTGTTTTAGAATGGGGTCCTGTTTTTTAAAATATGAATTTTTGGTCGGGTTTATGCGTTATTTTTTGGTTCGGAAAAAGGTTTGGGAATCTGAACCTAGGCCCTTGACCTGGTTTGACCTACAAGTTGAAAGTCCTAGCAATGTCACAAGAAAATAGTGACTTTGGGCATACATTTGAAGACATTTTTTGTAGAATTTTTTGATGAAATTAAAACCCATTATAGATGAGACAATGTAGATTCCAAATATGTAATTTCTTTTACAATTGGATTAATTTTTAAATTTTTCATTTAATTTCTAATGAAACAGGTCCATAAACTTGAATTATCAAGGTTTTTTAGTATTTTAATAACTTTTTATTAGCATAATTATTTGTCGAATGAATTGCATGAAAGCATACTTCAAAAAATTATTTTCAATTTATAAAAATATTCAAAAAATGGTAAGTTTAGGTCATCTTATGTGTGACTTACACAATGATTTTTCAAAACACCAAATATGGCCAATAAAAAATTAACAAAAAAAATATTCAATAAAAAATTACAAAAAATATGGAATGCGTGCTTCAGTGAGTTACAAATATTTTTCCAAAAGAATTTAGAAAACATGATTATTTAGGTCAAAATATGGATAATGTACACATGCATGGTATGGTAAAAAAAAATGACTTTTAAACAATGGTTTTTAGAAACGCCTATTGAAAATTGATCTGTATCATCTGGGTATTAAAATAAATTACATATTTGGAAACTAGACTCTAAGTACTACATTTTATGATCAGTGACTTTTTCCAGGATTCCATCTCTAAGTGCTTCAAATTTTAAGGTCAAATGCATCAAATTCTGAAAATCAAGGAAAACACTTCCACTAAATGGCCAAAAAGTGGACTCAACTTCTTGCCATCACCTAATGCCTTGCCCCATTCTATTTGTACTTAAATTATCTTATAATGATATTAGATCTGGATATCTCCCTTTGAGTTGGGGAACTATGCCTTCTGGGAAATCTTTCCCATGACGTCATTTATTCCTTTTACTTTAGAGAGTAATTGAACCTCGTATCCTTAAATTTATCTTAAAATCACCTATATTACCTCTAGATAACTATCACTATTGTGTGCTTATTCTCCACAAATAGGGGAACATACCTTTTCAAGTGACTTATGGGCTTAAAAAAATAGTTCTAACCATTAAGGGTTGCATCATCACTCATCATTGCCCATGCTTGAGGAAACAACATTCCTTGATATATCCCCAACCCATCTTACTATAATTATCAATCAATTTATTTTATCATCCTAATACATGATGAATTTATTTACAATTATTACTTCTCTTTATGTACACATACTTACATGATTATCCTACACTAATCATTTATGTATTATTTTCCCTCTCCTTTAATTCCAAAGGTAACATCCGTAATAGGGTCATATCTTGTTTTTAACACTCACATATTGGCATGCCAAATAATATCACATGGCATGTCAACGCCTCATGTGCCTTGTCATCACAAGACCACCAAGCATCAAAAATTTGTATCATATCTAAATATACAAAACTCCTAGACTTTACTCATTTGATATTTTCTCGACGTTTTCTACATAGTTAATAAATCTCATATATTGTACCTAGTTTTCACTTGCAATACACAAACTACTCATACATTTTCCTCTATTTTGTAGGCTTATATGGAGACTACATGCTAATATATATCTAAATTTGTGTTTCATTTTGAAATGTGTCTTAATACATGAACATATCAACAAATAATGCAATCTTGTGTGAAATTAGGCCCATTCATATAACCGTTTACCTATCCTCATACACACACCCCCATACATTTATCTACACCTTATCCATACATGCACACATTTTAATACATTCATAAAAACCATCCATTTATTAAGCCCATTAAGACACATATCCAAATACATTCATTACTTATCTTCATCTAACCATTTCCCTATTTGGATTAATTTTTGTGGAAGTGACATTGACCCCACATTAATGAATTTGACCCTATAATAGAAAAAAATATGTTGTTTTACTTAAAATTTTAACTTTTCTACACTTCTCGCTAGAAAACATTGTCTTAGCTTTATTTATATTTTTTAAAACTTTAACTCTACCATTGTAAAAAAAAAAAATTGAAAAAAAAATTCCTTTCTAGATCATTATAATTTCTCTTTTCTAATTAGCCTTAGTGAAAGACAAAAAGAGTTAGTTTTATAACTAAAAACTACAATAAATATACTTGTTGGAAGAACCAAGAAATATAAAAAATAAAGAACCTAATAATTAAAGCTAGAGATATGTATTCAGGACAAGGTCATGATCCATACACATTCATGTCATGCATTATAGTCCAACTTATGTGTTGTAGTCCAAGTTATGCATTATCATCCGAAATTATTGCAAAACACAAATTTCAAAATATAGAATTTTTGACTTCTAACATATAGGGGAGAAAACATAGACACAATTGTAGTCTAGGATATACTATATATTATAAAATAACTTGAACAAAGTAAATAGATAGAAAATAAAATGAAAAAGAGAATGAAAAATAAAATCAAACTTATATACATTGTTAATCTTCCAAAACCTATTAGCTTGGATAGAGAGGAAGGCTAGGGTTGCTTAGGAGCTTGCCTGGAATGATCAAGCCCCTATTTGGTCTTTTGACCTCCATGGATAGACAATGATTTGTATGAGATAATAAAATTTATATGTACACCTAGTCTATGTGTATTTGGAACTAGAGCAACAAATGTAAATGCTAAGTAAATTACTTATAGGTCTACAATAATAAATAATATAGTGCACGTATGATTGTTAAGAAAGAATACAATTTATGTGAATTGATTCATAAATGCTATTAAAAGAAGAAAAAAATAATAATATTATCACCTCACACGATTAATGGAAGTAAAAATTGCAAGAATCAAAAGCTAGACATCTCCAAATATACAAAGGGGTGACAAGAAAACCACGTTGAATAATATGGTGTGAGCAAGGACCTTCAATATGCTAATAATATTTCTAGTGGTAGATCACATGAAAACAAGAGATTTACAAATTGTTCAAGAATGAGATTGGGAGAGATTGCAAGAGATCATTAGATATATTCAAAAAATAAAAGTAGGATGGAAGACAAATATGTAATGGAACCAAATTGGTCATTAAGATTTAACCTAGGTTGGTTACCAAGCTTAGCAATCAAAAGAAAATTGGTAAAAACTTACATAAATGATTATTGTTTATTGATTTTTAGTGGATGCTAACACATTGTTGAATGTTTGCACATGATGCTAGTGTTAAATCACAATAGGCTTTTGAAATCTTGATACACCAAAAAATATGAGATAAACACAAAAAAGATGGTTTACATAGAGAAGTTTAGGAAATACAAAATATAAGACACAACTTAGCACTGAGGGTGGAGAAGCTAAGGCATAGACCAAATGATCCTAAAGCATAGTAAGGTTATGAACACTAAAACGAGCCCAAAACATAACATGGAAATTGTAAAGGTGTCCATTTGTTTATGTTAGACTCTTAAAATTGTAAATTTAAATTCAAATTTAGTTGACTCTTATCCATTATATGAACTTTTGGGAGTTGACTAAACACACATTTAGTGTGATTATGTACTATATGCATGTATTTAAAGGTATTATTTCCATCCATTTCACATTTTCTCACATTATATTCATCATCTCTCATCATAGAAGCATTAAAGGAGCAATCAATAGCAAAACACTTTATTTTAGTGCACTCAAATAAAATTTTGTAGTCATTCTAGGGTACCACTTTCCACCTATTGATCTTTTATTCTTGTTTCTAGGGATTGACCTAGAATAACATGTCCCCTTATGACATATTGATAATCACCTAAATCCATTTCTAAATACCAAAAACCTTCATAGAAAAGGAGCTAGAAGAGCAAAGGGTAAATTTAAAAACAAACCAAAGAGCAAGAGTAGAAAATAGAATAGATCAAATCTACATGATGTAGTCAACATTCAATGCCTTTAGTATATTTTTTTAATAGAGTTGTATCTAACTATGTATTAATTTTTTGTTGGCTTTTGGGTAGTTGTAAGAACCATTTGATAGATGGTTGTGTTATGCTTGGAAATTGTTAAGCTCTTTAAATAAATTTTGTATAGGAAATTTAAGGGTGTGATCTTGGGCTAATCATCTTTGATCTACTTCCATATTAATTTCATGTGTAGTAAAAATATATTTTATCAGTCTATCTATTTATTATTTCAAGTTTTAGGTTTATCATAAAGAAGAGTGAACAAGTAGAAAAAGGATAAATTCATGGACACAAAAAAGGTCCTAAAGTGTAAATTCAACCCAAAGAAAAACATGTGTCAAGCACAACAATTGAAGTAACATACATATAAAAAGAACTAATTTCAAGAAAAATGACATACCAAATTCTAGAATTTTCACAAAAGACCATTATTCTTTAGTAATCAAGCTAAATATTCTATCCTCTTTACATATACATTTTCAAAATTATACACACCGACAACTTATAATTACTAAGTTAAATACTAAATTATACGCACATTTCATTTAGTTAATCTTAAGTGAGCCTTTAGTCATTCAGCTATTACATATTAGTGAAAGTCATAGAAGTGCCATATTGTTAAAGGAAAATAAACTTTGAAGAAACGAAAAATGGGTAAACTAGTGCAATCTTTGAAACCCAAAACTATATCAGTAAAACCTAAACATTGGGTGATGATGGCACCTTAATTCCTCTGGAGTAAGAGGTTCCAGGAATATTGAGAGGCAAGGACAGAACAGCTCCTGTAAAATCATGAAAAGCCTTATAAATATCTTCCATCTTCTTTGAAGAGGGCAAGTCCAGCAATTTTTTCCCCATCAAGCTAAGAACAATCTGTGTTTTACAAATGAAGGGCAAAACTCAATCAAAATGAAAGCAATCATAATAAATGAACAAATAACTGACCAAAGTTGCAGAGTTTGCATTGATGTGCTTACCTCATGGCACTTGTGTTGAAGAAGGATATCTTTTTTTCTCTTGCCATTTACTCATCCCAGCGAGGAAAATATGTTGTATATCGTCCATGAAATCAGAGCTAAGCCTCTCATACTTGAACAAATTGACAGCGGTTGCATGGATCTTTTTCTGTAGATCTCCGTGGACTTCAAGCAAACCATATTTGCCTATCAGATTTCTTGTGGGTGCTGGAACTTTGGATTGAACCAACCTTCCCTCGTTTTGGACGATGTATTTATTGAACTCTGGATCCACTGAAACAACTGTTTTTGCTCTTCCAAACAAATTACATCTGAAAATTGGGCCATACCTGCATAATTTTCATTTTGCCCAATAGTCTTGTAAAATTGTTTGGATAAACAACACATTCTAAACTTTTGTCGAAAGATTTCAAATAAGAAAGTTACATAAGAACACATGTTATTTGATTTTGATTTAAACAACACATTTTAAACATTCTTCGTCGAAAGAGTTTAAATAAGAAAATTACATTAGAACACACGGAGGGTTTTTATATTAAATCCAGATTCGTTTTGCAATCCAATACTGGCACATGAATCATAGGCTGAATCTCTTCAGCTAAGAGCCAAGGACTGAAGGGTATCCATTCCGCCAAATTCATCCGGGCACGATCCAGGCCTCATCCCTTATGATGTCAGAGCCTTGCACTCAGCAAGACTTGATTTCTGGTGGGCTCATTTAGAACCATTCAACTTTACCAGCAGACCAAAAGTCCATTGACATATATTTTAGTTTTGACTTAAACAACACACTCTAAACTTTCGCAGAAAGAACTCAAACAAAAAAAATTACATAAGAACAAAGCCAGAAGTAAATGGATAATGCATTTTGCCCAGTTTTCATTATGGACCTTGGGAGCATAAATTCAAGACAGAATGACAAATTATTGTTTATCACCTGAGCTCATGTTCGTCAACGAACTTTCGACGCCGAGGTGAGTTAGCGGCTCGAATGAAACTGATAGTCTCTCCTATCAATGGTAATCCAGTCGATCCAGGTGGGAGTTTGTGTTTGACTGCGCTATCATCCACATGCCCACCTTTACCCCATATTATCCTCCGACCTAACAAAAGTAAAACGGCCCCTGACAGAGCCAAAGTAATGAACAAATACCAGTAAGAATACATCAGATATATCTGCTGCTCGAAATTATTGCTTGTTATACTCAGCCGCTACTTGTAAGGAAAACACGAGATTCGTTTGTAAAATACAGGCTAAGACTTTCAGAGATTATTTAACAATTTTCTGAAAAATGTTCTCATTCGCTTGTTTGAAATGAGAAAAAGTTGGGCCTATTAGATCCTTTCTTTAAGATATCTTGCCGACGCTCTTAACATTAGCTTAGAAGATGGCTGCATGTCATAAATGATTTAAAAGAAAAATGCCAAGAAATCTTGTAATTTATTTCCTCCCGACAAAAGACGTTGCTGACCTCCATTAAATAATCACGTAAGACAAGTCGCAGAATCATGCAACACGCCAACTGCACCATATTCAACTGATACCTTATTTTTGTTATATTCGTGTACTAAGTCTTAGCTTACAGCTAGAGGTTTACAATGTATTGGTTGTCATTATTAGTTCCTGTCAGGGCACCAATACTAATACATTGGTTGTCTATTCAATTTCAATTTATTTTATTAGTCTAGTCAATGAATATATGGAATTAAAGTATTTAACAACAATCTCATACAGATATGGAATTTGATGGTTTATGGTTTATGTGATTTTTTTCAATTTTACATCATATATTATAATTTAGAATTTAATTAAATTTTATAATTTGATTTGTTATAAAACAAATTTGACATGTTGTATTTTATATAACATTTTTAATTATTAATAAATCATAAAAATTTATTATAGATAAATATAATACAATGTATTAATTTATAATATCAATATATTATTTTTTAATGTTTATTATAAAAATATATATTAATTTAGAACGTTTTCAAAGATAGAATATAATTGTTTTTACTTTTCAAAATATTTTGAACAAGATTATTTAAAATATTTTTAATATGAATTTAGAAACTTACAAAGAATTATAATAGTAAATTTAAGATTTTTGTATTTTTTTATCTATATTTAAAGAGGAGCGAGCTTATGCAATGCCGCCTCTGCTCTCTCCTTCGACTGTCGAGGCTAGGGCTTCCTGTGGTGAATCTGGGTGAAGCTCTCCTGCTCATTTGCGCCAGCTCCAAGCGGAGATTAATGCTAGGCGACCTTTTGTGGTTCGGAAGGGTACGATGTAGTGTCGTGGGTTGGGTGGAGATTTCTGGAAGCCACAAACGTGGTAGGTCGTGGATTCTCATGGCCATCCCTTGATGCTGATGCAGCGATGGAGGAAGGAGGAAGACTCTAGCAGGTGTTTGGGGGTGTGCAGGAATGATCTTGTTCCTTGGCCTCTTTGTAGGGTTGGATCAACCCCAATGGTGTCCATTGGTGAGGATGTTGCAAATAAAATTGCATAAAATGTATCATATTTTGCAGAGATGGGATTGATCGGTCGATTTTGGGGTTTTTGGCCAAGCCTGGCGGAGTTGCAGGGATAGATTGTAGAATTTTGGCATCCTATTTTGGATGGGGACGTGGAAATTTACCCCAATGCAAGGGAGTTTTTTGTGGTGGTGTTTGATAGTGTCTAATGGAGCTTCAAATTTTGTTCTTTGAATTCCATTATTATCTTGCCTCTGTACTGGTCCGTCATACTATTCGGAAGAAACCTAAGGTTGGGGGTGTTATTTTTGCCTTCATACAACTCCTAATGTTCTATCTAATACCTTGGGTAGGATCTATTCAGTCGTTACCTTTTTTGAAGGAGGTTTTAAAATGACTTATGTCCCATTGACTCGTCTAGGTCAGGCCCCTTCTTATAAACAATGTTAAATATTTTGCCTAACTTTATTATCTCCTAAGTTTAGGTTGGCCCATGCCCCATTTTTAAGAACAACATTAAGCCATCGTTTGTCGTTGGCCTAGGCGATGTCCCCTTGTCCCTTTAATAATTATTTTATATTTCGCAGGAAACATTTTTTGGTGACCGTCGATCATCAAATAGTTGATCTTGACCATTCCCTGTGACCCCATGATGGCCTCATTGCTGAGTTTCAACCGATTACGATATCACAGGTGAGCACCATGTGTCTCAACTGCCGACGCCGAAAAGGATTAACAAAGTGTTTTAAATTTTATGTCGGGTTTTAATACGTTATATAGTGGGTTACTAAAGCAGTTGCGAGATGCACGTGCTCAAGATCGACGGTGGTGTTATAATCTTGATGAAAAGTTGCTCGAAGGTTATGTTCAGTACTGGTCACTGTTGTGAGTGAACATGATTCCTGATGGTGGCGATCAACGGTTGCCTGCCATCGCGTGATCCAAAGATGCAGGGTGTTTAGTGATTACGATATCACGGGCAGGTGCCACATGTACTCCTTTGGTGCTGCATACTTTGGTGGGCCTTCGATGCTGAGATGGAGATTACATCAACCTTTTTGAAGGTGACCGTTCTATTATTTGATGAAGGTAAAAGATCGACGGTTAAAATTTAAATTCGCATAAAATGTGATTGGAGCCGTTGGCGCAACATGCAAGTGAGCTTTAATGGCAGATGGGACGTTTATTGGCTCAATTTGAATGATATAAAGCATTTTTCCTTCGTGTTATTTCACCACATATCATTCAAGCATTTTCGAAGCAGTTACAGAGCCAGTGACGAGTTTTCAAGCAATCACAACGAGAGTTTGGTCTTCTGCAAAGCATAATCCTGTGAGTTGTTCTCTGTATTGTTTTAGTTATTCTGGTTGTGGTTTTGTGAAAGATTGTAGTGTGTTGGTCAAAGGGTTTGTTGATTATTGTCGTAGGGTTACTAGTTTGGTTGAATTGTGGGGAATTGCAAAGATTTATTGTAGTTTCAAGTAGCCCTAATCTATACAAATTTTAAGTTTTGAAGAAGCCCTAGTTTATTTGAGATGGCACCACCAAAGCAACATTCTGGCCATGTGGATTATTTACAAAGGAATTTGTATGACGATTTCCTCGACCAATTACTGTTGTCAGCAAATGATAGGAGGAGGGGTTTAGTTTTGATGAATGGAAGAACCCTAGGTGAAGGATTAGTGTACAAATATTATAACATTGCAGATGCTAGGGTTCCTATGACAGGTTTAGAAATGTTCAGGCTCTGGTATGGACAATGCAATTTACCTCACCCTTTCTCTAATGCCTAGAGATATGATATGGGGAAACTGGTTGTACCAAATGTGTTTCCCAATGTGGACATGCTCAAGGTTGTGGCAGCACGATATGACCCTATCACTAGAGTGATTAGGGATAACGATGGAGGGGTTTTGTTGAGTATAAGCAAGGAGGAAATTCAACAAGTATTTGATTTGAGTGAACCCAGTTCATTTTTGGTTCAAATTGATCTCAAGGAGATGAAGCAGGAATATGCAAGATCAAAGCCATTGTTCAGGTTGAATTTGCTTCCCCCTGATCTGGCTAAGGCAGGCAGTTCTAAATTTTACATCAGTCCCAATGATCAGGAGCCTTTCAGGCTAAGCTTCTTTACTAATCACTTTTTGGCCACTTTCTACTCACTTTTCTAGATTATGGGTTTTAGCCCGAATACTGTTATGCCAATCGCATACATGTTCATGGGGGCCCAAATACAACACCCAAATTTCTCCGTGGTATATGACTTTGCATCTTTTCTGGCAAAAAAGATACATGATGGATTACTGAAATTGCAAGTAGGAGATACTAGCAATCCTTTCTTCTAGTACTCATTGCTAATGTACATGTTTTTGTATAAGAATGTTGACTTCTTCTAAGAGAAGATGGAGTTAAGGCAGGACATAAATGGAGAAAGGTTACCTGTGCAGATCTCAATTGCAGACCTATCATACAACAGAGGAAGCGCCAATTATGTGCAATTTGATAATTGCTTTGCTTCCAGACTCAGGGCTCAGTTAATTGTTAATGTGCCTAGGATTCCTGAGGATCTTCACGACTTTCTAAGACCTAAGCAGAGGAACCCTGATTTAAAGGTTTGTCACAACTGGGGTGAAGTCATTTTGTACCCAGTAAATATTGTTCTTAGAGTGTATGGTTTCCAGGGAGCCCCACATATTCTCCCTTTTAATGTGCCATCTAGAATGGGGTTTTCCGAGGTCATGTGGCAAATAGGTTGTATTCATGAGGACAACCTGACAGGGAAAGGGAAAGGGACTCTCTTCCCTGATTACACTATTGTATCAGATTTTGTTTTCTCCAAGGGAGGATGGGTCCATTTCAGGAGATATTTTGATGACTTTCATTTGAGGAATGGTCCCAGGAGGCAGCATGATCTAGAGGGTTTATTTGTCTTATTTAGGCAACGAATTAAGGGTGGAAATTTTACCCATGAGTTTAATTTTCCTGAAGATTTAATCAAGATTGATTTTGATTTGAATAGATAGGAATTGAACAAAGAGTTCAGTGGATTGCATATGAAAAATAGTTGGCTGCAGTGCATAAAATGGATCCCAAGTATGATCCATTGATGGAATTCACTCCATTCCACAAGAAGATTGATTTCTTGATGGATAATTTCAGAGAGATCATGGGCACTCTGATGACCAAGAAGGTCAATTTGGATTTGGATTTTGATATACAGAGACCAGAGGTGAGGCCTGAAGAAACAAGGCTGATTTATCAACCCACAGTGAGTTGGCCTATTTGTAAGAGAAAGAGGAGTGACAGTAGCAATGAGGAAGAAGAGGATAAGAAGGGAAATAAAATAATGAAGACCTCAGCTCACCCAGGGCCGAAGATCAAAGCACTTGGAGGAATAAAAATAATTGATTTAGATTCTCCACCACAAGCTGATCCTGCATTTCCACCATCAGAGCCAAGCCCTAAGAGGCAAAGAGTTGAGGAAACACAAGAAGCTCTGATGGATGAAATAATTGTTACTAATCAAGATATGTAGGTTGGTATTCCATCCCCTCCTAGATCAACTCAATTAGTACTATCTGATATGGATGCAAAAGGCCAATGTGTACAAGATGCCAGAATGGAAGCATGCAAGGCATTCTTGGATGATGATGCATTTGTGAAGACTCCATTTTTCTTGCAACTGGTGTGGAGGATGAAGTTAGAAGAATACCAAGCCAAATGCAAGGAGAGAAGAGAATCAAGGCCTGATAGGTCTGATAAGGAGAATGATGATGAGGTGAAGGTTGAAATCATGAATGAATTCAAAAGCATCACTCTTGAGGAGGGAAGGAAGTTGGTGACGCGGGTTGGTGTTCTGATTTTACCTCAATGGTACATAGCAGATGTTGTGGCATTTAATGCTATTCTGAAGTCCAAACATCCCATGCAGAACACCAAGGAGGAGGTTAGGGCAGCATTCCAGGATTCTGCCTTTTTGAAGAATATGAGACCCTGGCTATTTGAGCATTGGCACCCCAAGACAGAAAGCCAAATGTTACTGATATTAGCCCAAACCTAAGGGGAGGGTTAATCATCAAGAGAGCTTCTAAGACCTCAACTACAAAAGCTACAAACTTGACTGTAAATGTGGCCAAATTGGCCCAAAAGACAGCTAAAAGAGAAGAAGTTGAGAAGAAAAGTTTGATGGAGAAGTATAACACCATTATTGGAGAGTATAGTAGAATGAAGCAAAGGAATGTTGAGTTGCAAACTAAGGTAGATAGGTTGAAGTACAAGCAAGTGGGGGAGTCTTCTAGTGCTCCTGGTACCTTGACCTTACCTTCTACATCAGGTTCAGTACCTCCAACTTCTCCAATTGTTTTAACTCTGGGATCCCCCATCTATACTCCTACTCCCAGTCCTTCATTAGAGCCAGTTGAAGAGGAAGTTGAGTACTCTATAGATCCCACCTAAAAGCAGATGCTAAATAAGATTACAGAGCTACAAGAAGCTCTAAAAGCAAGTGAGGAAGGAGCAATGGCCAACCAGAATGAAGTTGTGGATACTGTTTTGAGGCATCTAAATGAGAGAGTTGATGGTAGATTGCCATCAGTTTATTCTTTATATTATTTATTCTTGAATTCATTAAAAAACATTTCTAGGAATCAGGAATTATTTTTGCCTTTAGTTGAGAAATGGATCCCTAGGGCAAATGACCTAGATGTTATGTACAAGGCCTCCAGATTTGATGCAGCTAACAGACCTCAATCATTAAGGCCTACTCAATTTTTTGTAAAGTCACTGCAAGGTTTCCAGGCCTTACCTGATGATTTGAGTAGGAGGATTAAGGAGTTGGTAAATAATTTTGATGACTAGAGTGACACATCTTTACCAGATATTGTAGATGCCCAAGGAAATGTTAGATCACTACAGCAGTGGCAGGATAGGGTAGATGAAGTCATCAATTCACAAATCAAATTCATTTGTGATGACTCAGATTATGAAATTCTCGTGAGTAGTATGGATAAAATCATTAATACCAGCACATTTTTGGAGTCTTTTGAGAAGGAGGCGAATCAAGTAGCAGTAAAGTATACACCTTACAGTGCTAAGGTGAATGAGGTGGTAAATTTTGACTGGCCAACAAATGAGGAATACCAAAGATGGGTGGACAAATATTTAACTGAAGAATAATAGGACAAAGTCTACTACCAGCAGTTAACAGTTCAACGGTTATGATTATAACAGTTTTTGGGTATGTCTAGATGGCAGTTTTGGCACAGGTTTTGAGGTTTGGCCAATGCAACAACTATTCTCTAATGAGTGGGATTAATAAGAAGATTCTCTAGGGACTCAGTGGTCGTAATCATTTTGTGAAATGTCATAGGGTGGTCCAATTGACCGGTGACATGTGTATTTCTGGCCTGATGCTTGTTTGCTCCTTCATTCTCTATAAGAAGGATTTCAAGGCCAGAAATACATGTTAGCAAGTTAGATATCCTTAGGTTGAGTCTAAGTAAAGTTGCAGAGCAAATTGTAAAGAGCCTAATGTTATAGTGGAAATGCTACTCTTAGGTTTTGTGTTATTCTGTTGTAGGTTTTAGTTTCATGAATGCTTGATGTTTCAAGACAGTACTAGCATCTGAATGAAAATTACTCATTTCGAGCTCATGTCTCTCCATTGTATGAATATGTCATTATCTTGAATAAAATGATCAAGGGTTATTTTGTTCATCTCACTGTTGTGGTGTGTATGATTCTCATTGTAGCTTTAATTCAAGGAATTAATTAGAATGCTTAAGTGAGGTTATAGATGGATATGTTCATGTAAGGATTTGGTAAGTAGTATTGGGTTTGAATACAAATTGATAGTATTGTAAGGTAATATTATCTGAGATTTTATATGCTATGTGTTTGAATCTGTCATGGATCCTTAAATGCTTATGAATTTGACTCCTCCAATGGTATATGGCACTGGTCTAAGTTGTAATTCTTTGTGAGGTTTTGTATTCGTTTGTCTTTGCTTAGAGCTTGCTACAAATTGCAAATTGATAACTATTTTAAGTTGTGTAATATTGTTGTAGTATCTCATGCTCCAAGTAGTTGATATTATTGATGAATAACCAATTCATTTCAATCTTATCATATTGTGTTGAGATACTAAGTGAGATGATATGTTATCATTGATGTTGTCTATAAGTTTGGTGCAGAGATTATAAACACATTAAGGGGGTCACCCTCCTAGGTTTTGTAGAGCCCAAAGTGTAGGAGGTTTATTAAAACCCTCGTCAGTTGGTTCAAGTCCTTTGAGCTGCCCCTAATTGGGATTGGCAATTCTATAGGTAGATTAGAAGATAAACTTGGTTACAGTAAAAATAACCAACAAAATGGCGACTCTACTGGGGAATACATTAATTTGACTATTTCTTGTCAGTGGTCGGTTGTCCATTTTGCCTAGAGTTATCATAGTATTTTTTTATTTGAAGGTCGAGCCCATGGTTTTTGTGTTTTGTTTATCCATTTCTTCGGTCGTTCAAAAGGTTTTTGTTATCTCGTGAAGTATTCTTTGTACATTGTCAGTACAAGAAGTTCTAAAGGTCTTTCAAAATTCCACCAAGTGTTTTTGAACAGTTGTTATTCCCAAGATAATTGGGTGGCGACTTTGAAGTCTCTGCACCAGTGTGCATTTTATTTGAAAGTTCAATACCAATTAAAAGATCTTTGGACAAGCACAGAGAATGAAGAACACCAGGTCATTCATGAAGAATCACCCGAAACAAAAAATGGAGGGTGAACTTCCTAAGATGAAGAAGAAGGACTAGATAAAGAAGAAACCATAACCCAGTAGTGTTGCTCCCGCGTCATAGAATCATGTACGCCAAGGTACAAGTAAGTCTTTACATCCTATCTCTGAGACTTTTGAGCAAGTGTCTAGAAATTCAGAGTCAGATAGCTATGGATTTTTTGATGCATTATTTAATACACCTGTCCAAGAGGATGTAGCATGTCATAATAAGGGGCATGTTAGTGTCCAATATGCTGAAAAAAGAAGAAGTAGGAGTAGAAGTTGAAGCCATCACAGAGAATGCACCAGTGATGTGCCTCCTCCTCTTGCTGAAGATGATGGAACTCCTTTATTATCTAGGCATGAAGAAGTAAACCTAATAGACCTAAGTGATACATCAAGTTTTGATATGACCTTGCCTGACCTTGATGGTGTTTTTGGAGATAGTGATTCTTTAAGACGAGAGATCCAAAAGCAAGATGAGCTTAGGATAAAAAAGGACAAGGAGAAGGAAACATAACTGATGCATGTTGTAATTGAGAGGGATAGATTAATTAGACAATTGAAAATAATGAAACTCCTGAACCAAAGTAGACCTGAGCCAAAAGAGGAAGGTCATGTTGTATGGGAAATTGTTGATAAGGGGGTAAATCTAGTGTCTAAAGTTAGTCTTGTAGGTCAAACCAATTTCCAACCAAAGATTGCAGACCCAAAATCCTTGAACCCTGTTAAGCCCCAACCAAGTAATCTAGATCCTAAAAAAAAATCAAAAAGGGAAAAAATCAAAAAAATCATAAAATTGGAAAAAGTGCAATAAAAACAAATGGTGAAAACCTGGCAAACAAGCATTGTTTGTGATTTAGTTGGCTCTCCCATCTATTAAGATTCATATCTATTTTTATTTTTTCATCGTCATCACAGGCATGCCTGGCCATCATATCTGCATCATGTGCCCAACATCTCCTTAAAACGACAAGGATTTCATCATGGCTTGATGATTAGTGTTATCCTTAGCATTAGGTTGTGTCTTAATCCGGAGTTAAAGTGTGAGGTCATTGGTGGCAGTTAGCTTTTGAATCTTTTTGATAGGTACAAATGACAACATGTGCCAAGTATTGGAATATCAAAACAACAAACAGAATGTCCAATTAGACTGGGTTTAAACAGTTGTTTGACAAGAAACTGAACAAACTGGATGATCTTAATCTGAATAAAATGAATGACAAACTTAAGGCATAAGTTGAATTGTTATTTTGACATTTGATGACATCATATCTTTGGAGTGGTTCAATGATGTACTGAACTAGAATCACAAGGAAGGAGTATGATTCTTCTTTGGTTGTTGTTTGAAAGCTAA
Organism: Sequoiadendron giganteum; assembly: GCA_007115665.2. Classification (NCBI taxonomy): domain Eukaryota; kingdom Viridiplantae; phylum Streptophyta; class Pinopsida; order Cupressales; family Cupressaceae; genus Sequoiadendron; species Sequoiadendron giganteum. Next base: position 141,704,305 of record CM021110.1, on the reverse strand, counting down.
TCACTAGTATTGTGCAAATTGGTCATGGGACATGCTCTACAACGTATCATTGATGACATTTCAGGATTTGCATAGGAAAATGGTTAACTTTTGTCTATTTACACAAGCAATACTCAGGTAATCTTGGTTCAATTATACCTCGATGCTTGTATTAACTTGCTATATCAAACATTATGAAAGTTATACTCAGGTCATCATTGGTGCAAATATCCCCTTTGATTCTTGTACTAACTTTCAACATATCAAAAGGCTCAATGATGAAAATTACGCACAAAATTGGCTCATGTAATGACAAACAGTGGAGTGGTTCATTTTGGCAATATTAGGTTTGTATGATTCATTTAGATTTGCATTTAGGGCTATATTATAGATTTTTTGGGGGTTTGAAATGTTTCATATATCTTTTAAGACATTAATTGAGTACACTTGGACATTTATTGCATCTCATTTCATGATCATTTTTTTATATTTCATCATTTTTAAATCTCATTGTTTTCATCATTTAGGTTGTCATGATCATTTCAAATTACATTTGTTCATTTTCATTATCATCATTATCATTATTAGATACCATTCATTTTTATTATCATTATCACTATCACATTATATCATATGCATGTCATTCATTAATCATTCATCTCATCATTTATTTTTAAACCTTTCATATCATTTACATATCATGTGCATATCATTCATTATTGCATATCACTCATTATATCATATCATTAATCATTCATCTCATCATTTATTTTTGGATCTTTCACATCGTTTTTATATCATTTTCATTGACAAAAAGAAAGATGCATCCATTGCATTTATTGCATGCATACTCCATACATCATATAAGAAAAGCACATTCATCATATCATCATGTTAAAAATCATTTTATCCAATCATAAATCATATCCATCAAATCATTTACATCATAAAAATTGCATCATCATACATTGTAGTAAAACAAATGCATCATCATTATAATTCATATCATATGCATCCATTTACATTTCATCATCCATAAGCATGCATAATCATAAACAACGTAACATAAAGAAATAAAAATGCATACATAATCATTCATCATAAAATCATCAATGACACATCCATATCAAAATCGTTGTTGCATATCATAAATTTCATCAAAATAAATGTCCATGGGTACAAGGATATCAAATGTCTGAACAAGATATATAAAATACAATGAGAGGGGTGTATCCATAATCGTCACTGAGGAGCATCTGGATGTGGAGCATGACTACGGCTGCCTCCAGAGGTGGTAGGTCTCGTTGGGTCTCTATTGCTAGAAGCATCAATCTCTCGTCTGACAAGATGTCGCACACTCCTAGTAGAACTCCTGGTGTGACTGTGTGAGTGGGTACGTGATCGAGTGCCTGACTACGTGTAGGTTATCCTCTACTCGACGGGTACTGCCTCAAAATATCTCATCCTGTAGTACTCTGCCTGGCAGGAAGTCTCCAATCCCTCTGCCACAACCTCTCCAATGGAGGTGCTCTCAACTGACCTCAGGAGTCTCTATGCTACTCCCTCTGCCTAAATACATTGCTCTCTAAAGCTATCCCGCTCTGCAGTAAGATGAGCTATTTGTGGGTCAGGAAGTGGTGGATGTGCAATTTGTGCCTGTAACTAGCTAATAGTGACCTGTGCCTGTGCTAGCTGGCTTTGAAGAGCCTGGACCTATGCATGAAGTGTGTCAATTTTTCCCTGTGATGGAGCCCTGATAGTAATACGTGGAGCCGAAGTACTGGGTTGCTCAACCACTCTGGTTGTACGAGGCCTAGTCCTGAAAGGTACATCAAAGAAATATCTTTGTCTACCACCCCCACCACCTCCATCATCCCCATCATCATCGCTATCATCAGAGTTGTCCTCATCCTCCTCCTTGTCGACATCCATGGCTATGCCACCTATATCCTCCTCTCCTCCATGTGGCTGCTCTGTCTATGCCCTCGCCTCTGCCTCTGCCTATGGCTGCTGTTGTGCCCGCTATAAAATCGGTCCACCTAATAGTGGGGCAGGCTCATCTGGACTGGTCAATCTGGGAAATGGATGAGTATAGAAATATGCCGCATAATCATCTGTCATGCATGCATCTATCACCTCTCGATGAATGACCCAAAACTCTAGTTGAAGCTCAGTTTACTCTGCTCTAGCTTCCTCATATATGATGAAGGGACCCCACTCTGGAAGAGCCACACCCTATGGCATAATGAGCCACACCCTGTGGCATCATCTGAACTTGCCCATATTGCCTAAGTACCCGCATAACAAGAAAATGCTCAATGATGAAGGGGGTACGGCCAATCAAGTATCTCGCTATACCACAATAAGGCAGCTCTATGTCATCATCATCCCATGCCTCGCAGTCAAGATATGGTCTCCAGATGACTGTATCCATATCATCTAGCATACGCCACTAGTACTCTAACTTGCCTAGCATAGGCTGGACAAGGGGACCTGTATACGCATATACATATGGATAGATGAGTGGGAAATCTCTCTGTACAATAGGGCGGGTGATGGCGATGTGCTCCCATGCCCAAATCTAAAGAAGTGTAACCCGAAATGATATACTCTTCCCATCTGTATATACCACCTGATGAAGATCGTGGTATAGATGGGAAAGCATGCAGGATCCCCATGCATATCTAGTCTGATGGAGGACCATGTCCTCCAATATCCGAGCCCAGCCTACTGATAGTCCCTTTGACCTGCGATCACGACAAAGGAAGCCAACAATGAAACCTGCCAAAACTGATGGAAGTGGGGCATAACCCTATACCATATCTCGCCATGTAATCTCATATCCACCAACATGAGGATCCCAAAAGACTCGTCACAAGGCATCTGTCCCTCCGATCTCCTTATGATCATAAATCACAAGCTCACCAACCACAAGGATTCCCAAAATCTTGTACACATCCTTTGGTGTAATAGTGATCTCTCTAGTCGGCAAGTGAAAAGTATTATGCTCATTGTGCCATCTCTCGGCTAATGCAGTCAATAGTGCCCTGTTGACCCTATACTGCGGGATCCTGAGAAGGGAACCCAACCCACATCTAATAATGCCCCTATATTTGGCTGGGATAATCTGGGAATCATCTCCCATGCATGAGGAAATCTCTCTCTGATCTGGAGGATATTAAAATACTCCTATAACATCAAATGCATCAAGATCAAATCATTAGGAAGGAATACCAAAATTATCAAGCAAATCATGTCAATCAAGCAAGTGAATCATATCAACATCAGCAGCATATCATTACTATTTGTTCTTCAAGCAGGAAGGCAAATTTATCAAAATCTACTATTTTTTTTTCATCAAGCATGGAAACAAATTTAATAGCCAATCATATCAACATCAACATCATTTTTACTATTTGTTTTTCAATCATGAAAGCAAATTTATCAGAATCATTTTACTATTTTTTCTTCAAACGCAAAGACAAATTTATCAGATCATCATCACAATCAAGTTAATCTATCCTTGATGCTACTCAAAATCATTAAATCAGATGTCTAATACAGCAACAATCATCAAGAAATCATCAAATCAATCTAAAAATTGCAAAATCAATAAAAATTCATGGATGCACTAAAATAGTCTTTCAATGCGCTAATTTATCCATGGATGCGCTAAAATAGAGATTATATGTGCTAAATCATCTATGCACTATTCTATCATGGGTATGTGCTAATCTATCTAGTGTATGCGCTATTCTAGCCTATGCGCTAATCGAGCATCATATGTGCACGAACTACATCTATGCACTATTTTATCAATCCTATGCGTTATTCTAGCCTATGCGCTAAACTATTCATCTATGCGCTAGATTGTTTTATCGATGTCCTAATTTGTATGCACTATTTTATCTATTTTATGCGCTAATCTAAGGCTCGCATGCGCTAAAGCAGAACTTTGAAAAATTGAAAAATTGAAAAATTCATAAAAAATTCACAAAGGAGAATTAAGTAATCTTACCGGAGGTCCGTACGCTGCTGGTCTCTGATGACGGCCGGCTCGCTCGAATCAGTGGTGCTCGTAGTGGATTGATATCTCGAAAATCTCTCTCACAACTCTGAAAATCACAAAAGGCTATTGTTCAAATGGCAATGACATTTTACCTTTTCCACCTTTTAAGGGGGTAAAAAAAGGTAGGTTATTTTTATTTTTACTGTGCGAAGTGCTATTTCGAGAGATAAATCGATGATTTCCTTTCAAAATCATGTCAAATCTTTTCATCATCATCAGTATCATCCAAATCACGCGATTTATCTCCCGAGGGGGCATATAGCATCATCAGTTAAAATTTTCAAAGTTAGAGGCAAATTTTCATTATCAAAAAAATTCTTTGAAGCAATACGTAAAACACATCACTTCAAAGAGGGGCAAAATGTATAAATCTAAAAATGGTCACAGTTAATCAAACTTGTTAATTAATTAAATATGAGTTATTTAATTAATATTCTGAAAAAGTCATCTACATATAAATAAATTTAATTATTTATTTATATTGTTCATTTTTCTAATTCTTCTAATTTAATTAAATAAATAAGTTTATTTAATTGTGGCTATCTTCCTCTTAATTAAATTAAATAAATTTCATTATTTATTTATATTAATTATCATAATTCTAAAATTGAATTTTCAAATTATGGAATATTCTTTTAATTCATTCTTCACTTCACATTTATATTAAATATTGTAAAATATTTAATATCTTTTTCATATCACATAATTAAATATTGTAAATATTTAATTACCCACCTTTTTCACCTCTCGCATAATTAAATATTAATTATTTAATTATGGAAGCTTCTAAAATCCAAGTCACATGTAATTAAATAAATTTCTTTAATTAATTAGAAATTACCCTCAACTTTCAACCAATTTTCATAAATGAAATGACAAATGGCATATTTATCTCCATTTTTGAATGAGGATGGTTTTGTGGGTTGAAAACATTCTCCATCTTTCTCTCAACTTCCAAAATCTCTCACTGTTCATCTTGACAGGTTCGAATTTGACCGTTGATCTTTGCCAACTAGATTCGTGCCTCCAAAAATCTATAAATATAGCTCTTTTGTGAGTAGATTTCATCCTAGATTTTGTGAATTTAGCGCAGTTACTATAGTTGCATTCGAATCAGCATTTTAGCATTTCAAGTTCATAACATAGCATCTTAGTTTCATATCATAGTTTCAATCATTTAGCAATGGACATACATGTTGCATAAATTCGTTCTCCCAAGTTGTCATTCCAACAAGTTGCTGCTTATACCAACTAAGAGCTAGTAACTTGCATCGAATCCTTGGAGATAGAGGACAATGGAACACTTTTGAAGGAGCTGTTGTTATTTAGAGTTTGTTTTATCTTTTTAATTAGTTTCCTTTGATACAATGTTCCATTGGTGTGTTAGTTTATCTTTCTAGTTAGCTCACTTATTCTCACACACAAATATTATATTTTTATTCTTTATTGATATTTTTAGGTCAAAGGTGTTCCCTATATGAACCCAATGGATTGACTTATGTGATTGATGGTCCACATTTATGAAGAGATGTGCAAGACAATTGCAACATTTAGAACCATTGGATCATTTTTTTCCTTTTGATTTTATTATTATTATTATTTTATAATCTTATATTATTTTATCCTGACTTTTTGATTTTATTGCTCTAAAACTCTGATATCCTCTTAAGTTCTCTTACATAGCTTCCTTCCCATCAAATCTCTGAGTCTAAATCACTAAATCATAACATGTAGGTGACTTTCTGTGATATTGCAAGTAAGGTGACAACTTTGCAACTTGACAAATTTTCTCCAATCTTGCTCTTTAATGAATCTTCAACCTAGATCTGCAAATCACACATTAAAGAGGGGAAAATGTTGTTTTGTTAGTGGATAGGGGTTTGCCTTGGTCAAACCCTATTTTGGTAATCAAACCTTGAAGTGAATAGAAATAGAATGAAGGAATGATGAATGAACAAATATGCAAAGTTGAAACTCACGAAACCATTGAACAAAAGGTTGCAATCTTGTATGTAATGGCTAGCATGAATGTGGATCTTGAATCTCGCTTGAATGCTTGCTTGAATCATAAAGCCCTACATCACAAATGTTAGCTCAAAACAAACATGATGCATGATGACTTTGACATTATACTTGATACTTGAATAATGCTCCAAAAATGCTTGATAATCACTCTTGAATGCTCTTGAATTCTCTTGTAAACTCTTGTGATCTCAAATTTGCTACAAGATTGCTTTCATCAACTTACTAGTAGAAAAATGAGTGAAATAACCTTGTATTTATACTTGTCTATGCCAAATTTTTTGAAATTACAACACTACAAGCCGACATCAAATCTAGGAGAATAAAATCCCGTCAAGAATTTGAATTTAATTTAGGTCTAAGCTAAGTCAGACTCATATGCTAGTTGGGGCGTATGAGTCCCATTAGGCTAAGCTTGGGACACATTTTTTAAGAAATGCTTATAGTTTAATGCCAAATTGAAATCTAGGCCTTGAAACTCAAGTGGGACCTATACACCCAACATGGCGTATGAGTCCCAAATCACTAAATTTGGGTCATGCAATCCAAAATCATTAATTTATAATTGGTCAATTGATATCTGTCGGGATCATCCTCAGAAAGATGCATTAATTAAGGCTTGTGGATGCACAATAAGACCAAATAAGGCATAAAGAAGCCCAATTTTAGCAGGGAGGGCCCAAACAAGTGTGAAAATGTAAAGGGCTACATTTTTCTACACTATATATATATGTATGTATGTATGAAAGAACGTTAAATACATACATATTAATATATGTATATATATATATTCGGTATATATTTATGTATATGTGTGATTGGAAAATAATGATTTAATGAACATGAATATATATATATATATATATATATAACATTGGAGGTTATATATCGATTTATATGTAAAAGTATTTTGAAATGTTTTAAAGCATATATGGGAACATCTATAGCGCGAACCATACTATGAGCTTGGCTCATTTAAAATCCAGTAAAATAATATATTTATGGACGTGCACATATAGTGCATGGGAGAATAAGTCATAACGCATACAAATAGCGCATATAAGCGTTATGTATTGAATCATTTAGCAAAGTAAATGATATTCATTACATTGTTGACTTTGTCAAAGCCTGTGCATAAAGATAAGGCATGTAATATGAATGGGTGGTGCCATATTTTGAGAAGTTTGAAACTGCAAGAATTTTATTGTTGTGTCATAATCTAATGCACAACCTTGTGAGATCTTAAGACTTAGTCTTTACCACAAGTGAGGTAGTTGACTTATATTGCAATAAGGAAACCTGTAGGTTGCATTTTTGAGTTTAAATCATTGTTGTCACCAAGAAAAGAGTGACTCATCTATAATAGAGAAGTTGGACTGTGTATGTGTTGCAATTTGTAATTCTAAATCAGCCACATTTCACTCTAAATAGCCGAGACGATGCATTGTTAGCGTGCTATTATAGTGGTGGCGGATTTAATAACAAGTTTATAGCATTGAGTTTCTCATATTTTTGTATAAATAGGGGTAGCTTCTCTACTTTTTGTTACACTCATTTTTCATTATGATTTCTTATTCGTAGTTTTGTTGTAGTTTTCTCTGTGAGAGAGTTGTTAAGATCTTAGTAAGGAAAGAGAGATTATTCTTGAGTGATTATGTATTGTTGAGAGCTTGGTGAGAGGCTAGCAGTGGAGATAGATTGATTTTAGTGTGAGTAGCAAGCGTGGTTGTGGAATTGAGCTTGGGAAGCGATATCTTCATTGGGAGATATTAATTCCAAGCATGTCGATCTTATTTATTTACTCTTTTTCTGTTGAAAATACATTTGAATGCAAGTGTGTGGGAAAAGATTGTATTATCTGTTATGTAGAACTTGTTTGTTTGATCTTTTGATTACTCTTATTTAAATATTTTGCATGATCTTTGGGTGAATTATTATGAAACCTTAATGGTTGATATTAAATATATATTTACTTTTATTGTTGAATTTTGTGTGGTTGTATGAGATGATCTTTGAGTATTAGCTTAAAAACCTAGAGTGTCATAGACTACATATATGCTTCATATGTTGAGAAATATAGAGAGAAATGTTACCTTGAATTATTATGTTGAGTTTACATTTTTTAATCCTATATGTTCATAATTGATTATTCCTAGGTTAGGATAATCCATAGGAGGTTATCAATTAGTCAGATAGAACTCTTAGATGAACATTATCCCTTAGGATGAAAGTAAATTTAAGATTGGAAAGAGTGTGAATGGTCGAATACCAAATCAAGCTAATGGGTGGGTGGACATATGACTTCGCTTACGAGCGATTGATTATATTAGAAACTTTGACCAAAGTAGTGTAAGTAGCCATTGTTTACACTGTCGGTTCACTGTGAGTCAAGTTTGCATTTAACTAGGCTAGGAATATTATACATGTAGTTTGTAGCCAGTGTATGATAGCACTAGATTATGTAGGACACAACACCATGCTCAAGAAGGCTAGTATTATGAGGTTATCAAACCAAACTCTTTGTCAAAGGGTAGGGCCATCTTACCAATTTGGTAGATGTGCGGGGGACCACAGTAAGTTTGTGGTTGGCAGAAAAGCGCTTGAGTGATACTCTCCCTCATCAATTGGCGGTCAAAATTTGAGGATGTATTCCAACAAGGACATTTGGACCATTCATATCTCTATATCATTTAAGCTCTTAGTAACTATGTATGTATCATGTATATATATTTTTATGTAAAGTTGAAAAGGGAAAATTATTATTATTACATGGGATTATGTAATATGTAATCATTACTTGAATTATGTAAAGTTTCTTTATAAATGCAATAGGAGTTTGGAAAGGGATTATTTCAATTGTGTATATTATTATTGAAATAGAAAATAAAATTTGTATTTCTATCTTGGTAATCATTATCTATTCATGTGGGTTAAAATATAGTTAAATTCATTAGGTAGAACATTGGGCTTGTTACAATTATATCTTCCTCCATCAATTTGAACCCTTTCTTCAATAGCTTAGCCAATTCTCTTTCCTTGTCTTTGTTTCCTTCTAAGGATTCTCTTGATTTTGATATTTCCTATTTTTTTTCTTCCTCCCCCATCCCTACTTTCTCCTAAATTTCCCCAGTATTTTTCCTCTCATCATCCACCCAATAATTATTATTCACTTCTTCATCCTCTTTCATTTCCTTTCCTTGTTTTCTAAAGCATTTTGAATTCTCTTCTTCACATTCCCCATCTCTTTAGGTTTAATTATTGGTTATCCTCCACAACTTCCTTTTGTTTCAGTTATGTTCTTGAAACTTATTCTTTTGTGTAATCCTTCCCTTCAAGTTCTTTCAATTTGTATTTTTGGCAAATCGTCAAGTGATCCTCCCTTTCTACCTTTTGGTGTCATATTCTTTGATTTGTTATAATTTTAATTTATTTTGGTATCAATGGAACCAGTTTGACACTAATACATATTCTGGCATACATCCCATAGTTTTGTCTTCTAGATTTTTATCTTCTTTAACAAAGGTTCCCATCTTGTTTCCGATGATTTTTAGGGTTTCCAAATTCCAATATTTTGATGGAAGGTTATATAACCTTATCCAAATTGAGATCTCTTCAATTATTTGTTTTAGGGGGTTGAATTTCAGTTCTCAATCCGAGTTAATGAATATCCTCATTCCACCCATCATGAAGGGGCCAATATTTAAAATTTTCCTCTTTTGTCTTTTGTTCAGACATTCAACCAAGTAAAATCCATTTGGCAATGATTTTAGACTTACGTCCTTTCCCCAATTTTTATCACACCAGGCTCTTAATCTGTTAAAATTTGGCCAATTTCCTCCCTATTTTGTGAAAAAAGCTACTTCTTTCATTTTGGCTATTGATTTATCTAGGTTTTCATCTTCCATAAAAAGGAAATGTTTTTACCATGTTTTTTAGGGTTCAGAGAGGTCAACTATGCACCTGGAACCATTTTCTCTTCCGCAAGCACCCATTCCTTTTGTTCTCCACAATTTTCTTTATGGAATCCACAATGTTGATAATTCCAACCCCATCCTTTATTCACCACTCTTCCCTTTGGGCTTTGGTGATCTCAATTTTTCTCAACTTCTATGTTTCTATCATATCTAAAAGATGCCTTCTACTAATTAGGGATTTCTCCATTTTTCCTTTTATCATCCACACTAAGGTTTTTGTGCATTGGGAGAAAAACTATGTCTATTTTGGGGATCATCTTTTGATTGTCTCTTACTCCACCAATTCCATCTACCTTCCGGTCTCCAATCATCCCTATGCATCGCCTATTTATTGCTATGTTAGTTATCTCTCCTTTCTCCTTATCCATTGAATGGTCGCCCTTCTTTTAGGTTTTTTCCAAATTGATTACTGTTGTCCATAAATCCTTTGAATTGCTCACTCTTTTGTAGATCTTCCCCTTTTCTTGTTTGTCAATTCCTTCACTAGTTCTCTTGGTCATTTTGTGCTCTTGAAACCTAAAACGATAGGTCTACATCTACTTGATTTTCCCACACCCTGATTCTTTGCTCTATTTTTGGGGTCTTGACATCCTATATTTTACTTATATAGATGTGTACCTATTTACATAGATTTATGTTATTATTATTGTATTGTAATCTTAGATTACTGTTAATTATCACATTTCCATATTTGAATGATGTGCATTGATATTAAATTATTCTAGATATAATGATTACTTATCCATACTTTTATTGACTACAGATAGATTATATTATTTTAATTTATAAAATTTCTTTACCTATATGTTTTTTTATAAAAACCTACTTTTATTTATTTAATATTTACTTTACTTAATTAAAACAACTTTTACAACTTAAAAAACCAGGAAATTTAATTAAGTAAACAAAACATGATGAGCGGGAATAGAATCAAAGCAGTGACCGAAAATAAAAGCAGAACAAATTGCAAAATTAAGGGCAAAGCAGAAATAGGCAAAGAGAAAATTAAGGGAGGTGAAGAAGATGACAATGAAATTTTTATTGATATCTCATTAGAAAGTGGTCAAAGATTCAATAGAATTAGAGAAAATGGTATTGATTAGTAGATTTCTTGGGAAAAGAATTGTCGGGAGAAGGATAGGAGAGTGGGTCACATTGCATTGGAAAATGGATCCTATATTAAATTATCGATCCCAGGTGTATAAGTCAATCTAAGTCAATCTAATTGGAACTAGGAATTGGATTACAGTAAAGGTATGCAGTATAAACACAAGTTTAAATTTTATTTTCAATGTCTACGGTACTTCCTATCTGATGCAAAGAAAGAGGTATGGAACAATCTGAGCACAAAAATTGATACTATAAAAAATGGTAAATACATACTTGAAGGAGATTTCAATGCAATTTTGAATCCAAAAGAAAAATTGGGTGGTTTGGAGAGAGTTTCACAAGAAAAAAAATATTTTATGGAATTTTCCAATAACAACAGCCTCATTGATGTGGTTTCGATAGTTAACGAGACATTTACATGGAATAATAGAAGAGAAGGGCTTACGAACATTGCAAAAAGGCTTGATGACTTTTTTGCTTGCTACGAATTGGACGCAGAGCTCGATCCTACCAACATCTCAGATTTATACCATACCAATATCAGACCATTTTCCAATGGTTCTGAAACTCATTGAAGAGCATTCCTCGTTGAAGTGCCAGTTTAGTTCTTAGAAAATGTGGCTTAGAAGCTTAGAATTGAAGGAGTTGCTTGTCAAATTGTGGATAGAGTCAAAGCCAACAAATGGATCCAAAATGTTTAATTCCACAAAAAATGTAGTACTTGAAAGAAAATTTGAAAATTTGGAATAAAAATACATTTAAAAACATCTTCGGGAAAAGGAGAGACTCAAGTCGGAGACGGACTCACTGAATGAAATAGAGATAAAAAAATGGAATATGATGAAGGAAGAATTTCTGAAAGAAAAAGAACTCGTGTTTTAGAACGGTGAGATACTTTCTAGAGAGGAATGTTTTTGGTGCTCTAAATTGTGTGAAACATGGCTCATTGATGGGGATCTTTAACAAAAAAAATCTCATAATATTGCAAAGATAAAATGGGGGCAAAATAGAGTATCATAGGTAATGGCACAAGATGGAATATTTTTATCAGAGATAGCCGAAATACAAAAGGGAGGGATGCATTCCTTCCAAACATTTTTACTTATCAATGAGTGTCTGGACCACTACCCATTTTATGGATGCAATCCCATAACTAGATAATTTTTTTCTCCAATCACTGGTAACCATAGAAGTAGTCAAATTGGCTACTTTCTAGTTCCACCTAGACAAAGCTCCTAGTTCGGATGGTTTTTTTTACTGGTATTTCAATCATGTTGGGAGTTAATGGGACTAGATATATGGAATATCATGGAAGAATTTAGGAAGAACAGAAGGATACTCAAGGATCTCAATAATAATAATTTAGTATCATAATAATATAGTATCGATACTAAAGAAGCAAGATTGTGGCTCATTTGTAGATTATATATCCAATTTCATTGTGTAACACAATGCATAAAATAATCTCTAAGGTAATGGTGAACAAACTTAAGAGCATTCTTCCAAAAACTAATTTCTCAAGAACATAGTGGTTTTGTTCCTAGGAGAAATATTGCATGGATAGGGTTATTATTATACATGAGGTGATTCATTTGATCAAAAAGAACAATCTCAAGGGAATGATCCTAAAATTAGATATCAGTAAAGCATATGACAGAGTAAGCTGAAGGTTTCTTATGAAAATAATGGAAAAGATTGGATTTGCAACAATTGGTTAAAGTGGGTGTATAAATGCATTTCTAGTTTTTATGAAGGTGCAAGAGGCATTCGGCAAGTTGATCCACTGTTCCCCTTCCTCTTTGTACTAATGATCAATACATTAAGTAGGAAAATTTCTCAAAAAGTGGTGTTGAAGAACTAGAAAGGCATAACATCTCTCAAAACGTCTAAACCATATCACACCCACTTTTCATTCATTATACTCTTTTGTACGGAGTTACCACAATGAAAGAAACAAAAATAATTAGAATAACACTAACACATTACATGTCAAGTGCTCCAAACAACAAATTAATAAAGAAAAGTCTCAAATTTTTTCTTTAACACCAAGAAAACCATTCAGTGCAAAATTGCATCAACATTGGGCTTCGCAATGGATACCTTTCTGACCACGTACCTTGGTTTATATCTTTTTGGTGGAGAAATAAGAACAAGCATGTGGTTGGATACCATTATCAAATGTAAGAAGAAGATAAAAAATTGGAAAGGGTGTTGGCTTACATTAGCTGAAATAATAATCATGATTGAAGTTGTTATTGTTGTTATTTCGGTATATATGTTATTGTGCATTGATCGAATCTCAAAGGCAACAAGAGAAAAATGGACTGTAGAGGAAACTCCTATGGGAAGTATTGAATGAGATCAAATGCATCCTACTAATCATTTGGGATAAGGTGAAAATGAACAAAATCAACAATGGAGCTGCTATCTGGGACATCCAAAAGTAGAATATTGCTTTGGGGAAAAACTAACACGGAGAATATATCAAAACCCCCATATGCAATTGAGCAAGATTCTCAAAGCAAAATATCTGGACTACGATGATCCTAAATGCATCCTGACAATAGCAAGTCTGTCGAGAGGCTCACAAATTTGGAGCTTCAAACACCTCACTTGGAAGATCAATAATGGCAAGGAGGCTTCCTTCTGGTTTGGTTCCTAGAACGGAAACACACCTATGACAGATGCCCCGGGAATGGAGGAAGCTATTCAAACAACAATAATAACCCATGGCCTCAAAGTGCATGATTATCTAAAATTTTATCGAGTGGGTGGTGCGGATGCTAAAAATCTGCAAACAAAATCATCTCAAACAATTTCATGTTGTTAGCACGAAAGTTAGTTTAAAACAGAAAATTTAACATCCTTATGAGATATTCAATCATGTCTAAATATGCAACTAATGAGCATAAAAGCAGGTTCAACAGAAGCATATAAAAACACGATTAAACCTTCATCCCATAGTGGATTGGTGCCACCATTGTTGTGTAGTAAGCAGCCCTTTCCCAATCCTTGAACAAGCTAAATGATGGTATGAGTAAGATTAATTCTCAAATGAAGATAATAACCTTGCATGAAGATGTGGATATTGAACTAAATTTGAGTATAGTAAGTCTACTCAAAATTGTGGATGGATAATGAAGAGAGAAGCCTCCAATTTATAGATTTCTAAACTAGAAAAGAGAGTAGCATAGAGCAATGTGGGATCATTCAACATCCAATGGCCAAGTGTCGTTTGTCAAAATGTGAATGGCTGAAGGTTGTGCACATTTTGGCCAAAGTGCCAATAAATGCAATTAGGTGGCATTTCAAATTTGAAAAATGACATGTGAGAGGGAAAAATGAATGAAATAAATGCCACTTGGCTCAATGCACAAGGACATGTAAGAGGAATGAATACCTTGTTGGATGTACAAATCCACTTGGCCTTTTGAATTCAAAAGAGGAATATTCTCTTTTTGATGCTTTGTGAGGGAAAATAGGAGAATTAATAAATCAAAGTAATTGATTTATTGTGCAAGTTGCATTCTCTAGAGGATTTTAGTGAGAAGGATTAAGTTAATCATGGATTTGATTAGCTTAATGAAGAATTAGGTGATGTGACAATTTAGACTTAGATTCAAGTCAGAAATTGAGAGGAAATGATTTATTAAATAAATGATTTGATTTATTTAACCAAAGAGAATAATGTTAGATTAAATCAAACAAGGTTCAATTTAATGAGAAGACTTAGGGATTAATAAAATGATTTATTTAATTAAAAGAGGAATTATATAAATAATTAAATAAAATTGATTTATTTAATTAACAGGAGATGAAGAGTGATAAATTTAATCAAATACAGATTGTTCGATTAAATGACTAGCAAAAGAGATGATTCGGGATGAAACGGTGTTAATAGATCATGATTCAATGTGTCAAACCGAATTGTACATTTTTCATGTCTACATTTTGCCCCTCTTTGAAGCAATGTACTTGTTGCATTGGTTCAAAGAAATAAACTGCTATGATCAAAAGTTAAAAATTTATCGATTTCTCAAATGCCCCACTGTTGCCCCAGCAGAAGGATAATGCTGGATATATTGCCCCCTCAAGAGATCGAGCGGAAATGTTCAATTTTTCAATCGAGATCACGATAAAATGCGAGAGGAGTGGTTCTCTTGATCAGAGGATGAAACTTCTTTGATGTAGACAAATCTGATGATGTATAGACAGTCGTCGGCCATGGGTAGCCTCGTGTATATTTTGATATAGTGCACCGATTTTGGATAGACATGTTAGTAAAGATAGAAGAATAAGAAGAATAAGATGATGGAAGGAGGATCTACAGAAGTTCACATTATTACCGATGATGATGATGCATTGCTTACCAGGAGTTGGGATTTTCAAAGGGCCAATTACTTTATGTTTGATAACACACATAGGTACGATGCATCAAGGTATAAAGGACCAGGATGGCGTTGTACCTAGTGTGATGGACTTTGACTCGACAATCAGATAGGAGTACTCTTGTTCACACTTTGACAAACATAACCTTATTCAGAATGCAGTTCAGATATTCCAGACATCTCAGGCCAAAACATAAAAAGGCAAGCCTTCTTATGTGGTCAACAAGATACCTAAAACATCCTTCCTAGAAACAAAACAAAGTATGCATGACGAAGTTATTTTACAAGAATATCCAACAAGCACAATAGATAAAAAGATAATGATCGTTGCCCCATTCCTTTCTCTCTAAACATGTTTTGTTTAGGCATCATTGAGAGGTCCTTGGAATGAGCGCAAAATAAGATAAGTCAAAACAAGACCAAGATAAAGTAAACAAACAAGTTGATGTTCATCATACCGCTAGCCAAGGCTAAAATACTGTGGGGTACCTGATGCTTATGTCCATCGCGAGAAAGCTTCATCCTAGGACATGTAGTGATCAGGGTTTTGGTGAGACTGATTGGGTGATAAGCTATTGATACTCCGACTTGACCAACTTGCTTGCTTACTAATCTAGACTTGAAACTTTAACGATTAAGCGTTCACTTTGGAACCTGCTACACTTATTTCTGACTAACTCACCAAAGGGTGAAAGATACGATTGTTTTATTATAAGTGATGATAATCACGAGTGAAAGCGAGATGAAATGGATGCATCATTTTGGTTTTTTTAGATATTTTGAGGCTGTTTTTGGAATTTTGAGATGTTTTACAAATGTTTTTGGTATTTTCAAGATTTTAAGACGAACAAACTAACTTAAAGACCTATCCTAGGGGTCTCGGGAGCTGATCCATAGATTAGCCTTGCCTACGTTATATACGCAGAGACCACGTAGTTCGACTGGTGGTGGACTAACTTGATGATAAGACGGATGGGCAAACAGGTTGCCCCCCCTTTTTATTGCTTAAAGGACTGACTTAAGATGCAGACTAGATGGGCAAACGGATTGCCAATGCGACGGACGCCTAAAGGACTGACCTAACCATCTCGAGGGATGATCAAAGATCAACCTTGCCTACGTTCAAGCTCAGAGACGACGTAGTTCGACAAGGTGGAAGACTGACAAGACTAAATGATGAATTTTGAAGATTTTTCATATTTGACATGTTTTTGGATTTTCTGATGATGATTTGGATGTTTTTGGATTTTCTGATGAAATTTTAAAAAGATCACGAGAATATACATGAATCTGATCCGATGTTGCGAGAACGTGCCCCCAGTGTGGTGCGATAGACTACTTCGATAAAGGCAAGACAGACTGACCTTCGAAATGCCAAGTAGTTCCAATGGTGGATATGGTACAGATACCAACGCAGGCTATGGTATGATGCGAGTGGATGAGTGGATGAATGAGTGATGGAATGAGTCGTGCAGATCCTGGTAGATGGGGAAGGTGCTTTATTTACACTTGGTGCCTGTTTGCCAGATTTTCACCAAGGTACTTGCCCAAAGCGCCACCGAAGTGGTTTTCACTAGAGGACGAATTTTTTTTTTTTTTATATTTTTTGATTTTTTTGTTATCACCAAGACGCCTGTTTGCCAGGTTTTCATCAAGGTAACCATTTTTTCAGGACTTTTTCTGATTGTTTTTTGTATTTTTTGGTTCTATACCTTGCAAGATTTAGGCATAAAACTTTTTGAGGTGCGAACTGTTCATGGGCTCCTGCAGAGGCTCGCCTTCTAGTGTTGCTAGTTGATATGCCCCTGATGTGTAACTTGCAGTGATGACAAAAGGTCCCAGCCAGTTGGGTTCAAACTTTCCCTTCGTATCTGGATTTGGCACGTTCTTTTGGTTTTCTTTCAGCACGAGGTCACCAACTTGGAAAGTGCGTTGTCTGATCTTCTTGTTGTAGCTCCTTTTTAGGCGATTCTGGTACACTTGTAGATGATTAAGGGCATCCATATGCCTTTCATCTAGTAATTCTAGCTCGTTGAGTCTTGTGACCCTGTATTCCTCATCTGTGATGAGGTTTTGCAGTGATATCCTTAGTGACGGGAGCTCGATCTCAATGGGGAGGATGGCTTCTGACCTGTAGACCAGGGAGAAGGGGGTGGCACCTATTGGCGTGCGGATGCTATTGCGGTAGGCCCATAAGGCGGGATTTAACTGCAGATGCCAGTCACCACCAGATTCATTGACTGTTTTCTTGAGAATTTTCATAATGGTTTTATTGGTGGCTTATGCTTGGCCATTGCTTTGTGGATAGTATGGAGTGGAAAAACGGTGTTGGATTTTGAATTTTTCACACAAATCACAAACATCCTGATTTTTGAAGGGCGTCCCATTATCAGAGATAATGGATTGAGGAACACCGTATCAACAAATGAGGTAATTCAGGATGAACTTGGATATTTGTTTTCCCGTGATGTAGGTCATGGGAATTGCTTCAATCCACTTTGTGAAATATTCAGTGACGGTGATGATGAACTTATGGCCATTGAATGAGGTGGGCGATATTTTACCAATGAGATCGAGCCCCCATTGTGAAAAGGGCCAAGGTGTAACAATGGGATGCAATTCTTGAGCTGGTGCATGAATAAGGTCTCCATGCTGTTGGCATTGCAAGCATTTTCTGACAAAATTTGGCACCTCTTTTTCCATCGTCGGCCAGTAATACCCTGTTCTCAACAAATTTTTAGCCAAGGTCATACCACTTGAGTGTGACCCGCACGTGCCATTGTGTACCTCGGTTAGAGCAGTCAGGGCTTCCTCAGGTTTTAAACAACGTAGCAAGGTTCCATCGGTACTCCTACGGAAGAGGGTCTCTCCTAGGATGACGAATCGTGAAGTCCTTTTGACAAAATTGCGTTTTAGGTTCGAAGTGATGTCAGTGGGGAGGATTCCTAACTTTAGGTAGGTGTATATATCATGATACCAAAGATCACCGGGACCAACGAGTTCACATGTGTATTCTAACTCTGGTACCTCGAATGTGGGTACGAGAAGCTGCTCTATGAGGAATTCATGTTTCAAGACGTTACGAGGGATGTCGAGTAAGGATCCAATTGTCACCATTGCATCAGCCACTCTGTTGTTTGTCCTTGGTATCTGCTCAAAGGTAATGTCAATGAAATATTCCTTGAGGCTTTCTACCACCTTCTTGTATGGTGCGAGCTTATCATCCTTGGTTTGGTATTCACCATTGACTTGGTTGATGATAAGTTGTGAGTCCCCATAGACTTTTAGTGCCATGATTCGCCATTGTGCTGCAATCTTGAGACCTATGGTCAAAGCCTCATATTCTGCTATATTGTTAGTACAAGGGAATGCCAGCTTGTATGATCTAGGTATGCAGTCTCCTTGCAGCGTGATGAAAAACACACCAGCTCCTGACCCATGTTGTGTGTGAGAGCCATCAAAGTATAACTTCCAGTGGTCTGTTGCATCAAGGTTAAAAAGGGACTCATCTGGGAATTCTGATATGAGTGGATTATTTGTGTAGAGGGGAGCTTCTACTAGCTGATCCGCAATGCCTTGTCCTTTTATGGCTTTTCGTTCTACGTACTCGATATCATGTTCAGATAATATCATTACCCACTTAGCCATTCTACCTGTAAGCACTGCTTTTGACAATAGGTATTTTAGAGGGTCTATTTTGGCAATCAACTTGATTTGGTGTGCTAGCATGTAGTGTCTGAATTTTTGAGCTGTAAATACCAGTGCTAGGCAAGCTTTTTCTATTGACATGTAATTGAGCTCATGTCCCACCATTGTTCTGCTGATGTAGTAGATAGCTCGCTCGGTTCTCTTTTCATCATGTTGGGCTAAAAGGGCCCCTAGGGCGGCTGTTGTTGCAGAGATATATAGGATTAATGATTTCCTCACAATTGGTGGCACCAATACAGGTGGTGTAAGTAGATATTCTTTTATTTTGTTGAATGCTTGCTCGCATTTGTCGTCCCATCTGAAAGCTACTCCCTTGTGAAGTAGGTGTGAATAGGCAATCTGCTTGTCTGCCAGTTGTGCTATGAATCTCCAGATGGACTGGAGTCTACCTTGCAATCCTCTTAGTTGTTTTAACGTTCTTGGTGCTTCCATTTCAAGGATTGCTTTTACCTTTGCAGGGTCCACCTCTATTCCTCTCATTGAAACTATGTATCCTAGCAGCTTTCCTGATTGTACCCCAAAGACACACTTCTTCGAGTTGAGTCTAACCTTATATTGTTCGAGCCTGTCAAAGATAGCACTTAGAGTTTCTATATGGTCTTGTCTCTTCTTTGATTTAGCCAGTATGTCGTCTACATAATCTTCGACTGTTTTATGGATCATGTCGTGGAAGATTAATGTCATGGCTCTTTGGTATGTAGATCCTGCATTTTTCAACCCAAATGGCATTACGTTCCAGCAGTAGGTGCCCCAAGGACATGTGAATGTTGTCTTGTGTTGGTCTTCTTTTGCGATCATTATCTGATTGTACCCCGAGAAGCCATCCATTAGGGAAAGCATCTCATGTCTGTCCATCATATCCACTATCATGTCAATGTTGGGTAGTGGAAAGTCATCCTTCGAACATGCTATGTTTAGGTCTCTGAAATCAGTGCAGATGCGGATGCCCCCTTTTGGTTTTGAGACTGGTACGAGATTTGATACCCATTCTGGATAGTCGATCGGGCGTATGAAGCCAACATCCAAAAGTTTCTACAGCTCAATATTTACAAGCAAGGCTATTTGAGGGTGCATCTTCCTTAGCTTTTGTTTGACTGGTTTTGCTCTGGGGTAAACGGCCAAATGATGTACTACCACTTTAGGGTCCAAGCCTAGCATGTTTGCATAGGTCCACGAAAAATTTACCTTTCTCTCCTTTAGGAAAGCTGCTAATAGTTCTTGTTCTTCTTCTAGGAGGGATTCTGTATAGAAGGTATTTTGTGGTTCTGATTCTGTTCCTAAGTTGACTGGGTTGCACTGTTCTGCCAATACTGCTGACTTCTCCTGGTGTAGAGCAGTAGGGGGGAGATTGAATCCTTCATCCTCTAGCGCCTCGGGGAGGTTTTCACCATCGGATGCATCCTTTATTTTTACTATTTTATGGTTAGAGAGTGCCATAGTGTGGTTTTCGCTCAATAACTCCGAGCTTATTCTCAATATTTTCCTTTTGTGATTGAAGGACTTAATTGTCTCCCCATAGTATGCTTGTGTGTCTAGAGTGATATCAAATCCTGCCTTGTGATCTCCACATGGAATAGTATCCCTTAGTCCCATGAATTCTGAGAGAGCCTCATCGTTTTCGAACGAGTCTAGAATCAGCGGTCCCTGTTGGTCGTGATCGATAAGTTGGGGGTACACCAAGTGGATTTGGTGGGTTTGTTGGATTGGCTCAGCGGGTGAGACAATAATCATCAATAAGGTGGAATCTTCAAAGAGCCTAGGTAAGCCACCTATGGTGTCATCGTCGTCACTGCTACTACAAACGTCAGTTATGTCAAATGTGAAGTTATCGAGAGGTAGGCCTGTGGACACGGGTAATCTAAGGTTAGTTGTCGAGACCCGAGGAGAGGACCTGACTGCCTTATTAGGAACACTTCTGCCACACACGGTTATACTCGGAGGGGTACATCCAAGGCCAAGGTTTTGCATTCTTCTTTCTACAATGATGGGCTCCAACCGTCCATCACTGTTTCTTCCTAGGCTTTCATTCCTGTTATAGCCCATGCCGAACATCAGTTGTAACCCTCTGTTTGTTTCCTCCATGGGTAGGGTGGGAGTGGGTCTTTCATCTTGGTACAGAGTGTTTGTGATGTCCTCCTCATCCACATTCTCCCGACTGAGATCCCCCCAACTGTGGAATCCAGCGGGTTCCATTCTAGTGTGAACAAGTGTTTGAATCAATTGTGGTTGCCCATGTGACCTAGGAGATTGTGGTAACTCTCCTACAACAAAAGCATTTCTCCTCATTATGTAATCACCGCATCCATTGTCCTGTATCATGTTCTTGATCTTGGATATATCAGGGATGGTGGGTGTCTCTATCGCAAAAGTGGAGGCGAGATTAGCTGGGTCTATGTATGAAGTGGATGGTCCTTCATCATTTTTAGGTACTTGAGGGATCTTGTAAAACTTGGCTTCCAAGTTTTTGCAATAGGCGAAAGGTTCAGAATCCCCATATATGGTAACCTCCTCATTTTGATATGAGAACTTAATGCACTGATGATAGGTTGAGGCCACTGCCTTCATTCCATGTATCCATGGGCGTCCCAGGAGGATGTCGTATGGCAAATCAAGGTCAAGAACTTGACAAGTTGTTTCCATGGTTGCTGGCCCCACTTGGATGGGGATCTTGATAGTGCCCTGAGACACTCTTTCCTGGTCATCATATGCTCTTATGGTGATACTTTTGTTCTTATTGATGGAATCCTCAGCGAATCCCAATTTCTTTATAAGTTTCAGAGAACAAATATTAAGACCTGCACCACCATCTACCAGGACTCGCTTGACTTTCTTTTTATGGACTAGGACTTGGAGGTGGAGTGCGCAGTTATGAGATGGTTGCGGGGGGAAATCTTGGTCTGAAAATGTGATGAGATTTGGAGTAACGATGTTACCTACCATAGCCTAAAATTGCTCTGTGTCAAGGGTGGCGGCAATGGTAGAGGCAGCTAGTGCTTCATCCAGGATCTGTCTATGAGCGGCAGATATTTTTAGTAATTCCATGATGGATATTTGTGCGGGTGTTCTCTTCAGTTGGTCAATTACATTGTAATCATAGGGGACGGCTTTTGTGTTGGTAATGGGGGTCTTAGCAGGTGCCCCGACAATGGTAACTTTTTCGCCTCGTGTGGTGACTCCACAGTCATTGTTGGCTCCCTTCATATTTATGACAGTAACCATCTCGTCGACACATCCGACTATTTCTTCGTATACTAGATTAGCACTAGCATACTTTTGCTTATCCTTATTATTCCCTTGGTTATTTCCCTGATTGTTCCCTTGGTTATGATTCGGCATCGAATTCATGTAGATTTTCAGATCTTGGTTTCCGGCCAGTTGTTCGATGTTGATGACCTTATCCTCGATGAGGTCTTGGATGATATTCTTGAGTCTCATGCAGTTGGCGATGGTGTGTCCTTTGACTTTGTGAAAGTCACACAAGATATTCTCATTGTACCATGGTGGTGGTGTGTCCTTTGACTTTGTGAAAGTCACACAGGAGATTCTCGTTGTACCATGGTGGTTTGGTCATGGTCTCCGTGTATTGTTCAGAGTTAGAGATTTTGATTAGGTTTTCTTTAACCAATTTCTTCATGATAGACTCAATCAATTCGCCAAGGGTTGTGAACTTCCTCTTGGGGGGAAACTTGTTGCAGTGAGGTGGTCCTCCTTGATTACCCACATTGTTGACTGGCTGGTGGATGGTGGTTGTGACTGTGCTACTACCGCATTAGCCTGCACATTATTGTGGTTATGAGTTTGCGGTTGATGATGATTTTAGGTATTTTGCTTAGGAGCACTGATGACTACCTTAGCATCGACCACGCCGTTGTTCGTGATATTTTTGTTCCTCGACCATGTTCGAGGTTTATCATTGTAGTTGTTGGACGGGTGATTATCCTGCGGTGGAGTGAATGTGGGTGCGCCTCCTCGCGCAATGAGGGCTCTTTTGATGTTGAGCGCCTTTGGAATTAGTTGATCGTAAGATGTGATGCACTGCATTTTTAGGTAGAACGCCAAGTTTTCATCTAGGTTGGCTATGATGGTGCAAACTTGTTGTTCCTCTGGCATGGTCCACTTGCTCTGATTGGCCTTGGATCACCATCTTTGCAAGAAGGATGTGAATAACTCTCCTCTTCTTTGTTTGAGTGCAGATAGTTCTTCTAAACTGGCATCCGCACCCATATTAAAAGCGTAATTTTTAAGGAAAGCCTCCACAATTTCCTCGAATGTTTTAATGCCCATGGGTAGGCGAGAAAACCATTCCATAGCTGGACCAGTCAGGCTTTGGGGGAAGAGCTACATTAGATATGTGTCATCATATGCGACTTCCATGCAGTGCACCTAAAATTCCCTGACGTGGTTTTCAGGGTTGTTCGTTCCATTGTATTTATCAAATTTGGGGATCTCGAATCCCTTTGGGAACGGTACCATGGTGAGACTTCTATCAAACTTTTTCCTGCTTGTAGGTCCAACACTTGTTATGAGAGCAATTTGATCTGTGTTGTGACATCTTGCTTGGATCGGGAGGTGGGATAAATGAGTGGTGAGGTGTTGGAGGCATTTGATGGGTGGGGAGAGTACTAGTCGGCGTTTGCTGCGAGTTTGGTTGTGCGTTTAAGGCTTGTTGGTAAGCCTGCATTTGTGCCAACAAGGCTTGTTGTTGATCTTGCTATTGTTGTTCCAATAGCGCTTGTTGTTGGTCCATCTGTTGTTGTTCCCATGAAGCCTGTTGTTGGTCAATCTATTGTTGAGCTAGTAACGCTTGTTGTTGGTCTAGCTGTTGTTGCGCCAACAATGCTTATTGTTGGTCGAGCTACTGTTGTGCCAATAAAGCTTGTTGTTTAGCTTGATGGTGTGCCTGAAAATCTTGTAGGGCTTGCTGGTAAGCTTGTAGGTGGATTGCTTGCAATTGCGCTTGGTATTGAGCTTGTGCCTGCTGTTGGGCTTGAGCTTGGGCTTGTGCTTGTGCTTGTGCTTGGGCTTGTGCTTGGGCTTGTACTTGCGCTTGTGCTTGGGCTTGTGCTTGCGCTTGTGCGGCTTGTTGTTTTTGGAGTGCCTTTTGGCGGGCAGCTTCTTGTGCGTTTTGCAACATGATGGAGAATGAATTGGTCGTGTTGTGCTTTGGCGGTGGGATTGGTGGTGGAGCAGGAATCATGCCAACTATCGTGGTGGGTGGAGGGATTGTGGTTTTGATTGCGATTTGGGTTGTTGGAGGGGTTGTTTGAGACGATTGGTCCTTGATGAGGCATGCTTTGGGAGACTTGAGGACCAATAGATGTATTAACCATGGTGACATGAATAGTTGCTATTTGTTGTGAAGATATGGGCAAAAGAAGCGGGTTCAAAGTGGTGGTTGGATTGCTTGGGTTGGCAAAAACTTCGATGGGTAACGGTGGAAAACCTATTCCAGGAGGTGATGCAGATGTGAATGGAAGTGGGGGAAGGGATGATGCACCTATTTGGAAAGAGAAAGGGCTGATAGCTTCCATCATTCCAAGCAAACCAACTTCCTCATGCGATGGGTGAGTCGGTATGTTCAATTGATAAGCTGGAGTGGCGTGAAATGAGGATGAACCAGTGGGATTATGAAATGTGAGTGGGACGTATGGGTGAGATGAGTTTTCTCAAATAAATGTAGCTGGTGTGGGGGTGATGATTGCTTCTTTATTAGCCACAAGGCGGCGTTCTTGCAATTCCTGGAACATGGCACCCCCCTTGTTCACAATTGGGGAGGTTGGTGTGATGATTGATGTGGTGCAAGGTACTTCTTGATTGATGTTTGAAAATGGGGATGTATCTGTACTAGTGCTTATGTTAAGGTCAGGAGGGGGCATGACCCCTCCTCGTGCCATTGAATTTATGTATTTGAACATAGCACTAACAATTTTGTGGTTCTCAAGATTTTGAACCATTTCCATGATTTCATTTGGTGTCATCCCCATGTCTTCATTTGTGTCATCCCCTTGATGACTCTCCTCTTGAGGATTTTTTAATGATAAGGGAGAGTTGCTTGGGGGATTGCTTGATCTTGCTAGGTTCACTCGGTATTTAGATGACTCATGTCCATAGAAGCTGATATTTCTCTGATATTCTCCATGTCCTTCTTGTGTTGAGATCTTGTTTGGACCATAAAAAATAGGGATTTGTTCGATCCTAATCCTTTAGGTCCAAAAGAGAAGAACTAGAGAAGCTAAAAGATCAAAGATGGTGATGATGGTGATGGGTTAAAATGGATGGGACGAGTGAATGAAACCTTTGAAAAAAAAATTGAATGTATGTGCTAAACTTTGAAAGGGCTTTTGATTTGATTTGATTGTGATAATTTAACTAGATGCGTTAAGTCAAACAAGATTGTTGTGAAGTTGTTTTCCCTAGGAAGTTGTGTTATCCTAAGGGAACTTGCACAAAGTGGATGAATTGACAAAGTGTGTTATGCCAATGTTTTGGAGCACTAATAGACTTTAAGAAGTTGTGTTATCTCAAAGAAAAAAATTTCAATGGTTTGAGACTAAGTTGGCTAAGTGTATTAAGCCAAGGTATGATGATGTTGATTTAGCCCTCCAAGTTTAGCGTGATGATTGATTCTAGAGTTCTCAAAAGGTTTGATGATGAAATGAGACTTGATTTGATGGAGGAATGAATGAAAATGACAACTTTGATCTTGAACCTTAACCTAGATGCGACTCTCTCTACAAAACCTCGGTATTGAAGAACATGCTAGACTTCCTATGGGAGAAATGAAAACCTTTGAAAAAGTTCGAGATTTTGTTGACAATAAAATGCATACAATGCAGGATTGTTCCTTGAAGCTTTTCTGTAAAATTTGTAAACCAATCTTTCCCTAAATTCGAAAAGTCTCTCAAGACGCTCCTCACGAGCTTTTAGACTAAGCTTCTTGAACTTTGACTTTGGGATTTTAATCTTGCAGGAAATCATTGGAAACAACACATGTGAAATTCAATTTGTTTCTTTAACTTGGTTTAAGTGATGTTCTTTTTATCCAAGACACTTGCTTGCTTAGGTTTTCAAACTATATGTCTAGTGTCCCATTTTCTTTCTCATCCCACAAGGTCCTTTATGCGGAAATCGAGGAAAATAGGGCAAAAGTTCCTTATGTTTATTTTTATTGGAAACAAATGATGGTAGAATTTGCACACTTAGAAACCTCTAGGAATGCGATTCCTAGGGAAAGCAAGAGTGGGCAAGTTCGTCAATAGGTATTTGTTTCCCACAAGGTGTTTGAAATTTCAAGGTTTTTGTGTATGTTTGTTTTCCAAATGTTTTCAAGATCAAGCAATGTGTTCTTCCAAGCACTTTCACACTCCTAGGTTGATGAGACAATACCTTGTTGGGTTCCCACTTGGAAAATTCAGCTGTGCATATCTTGTGCGAATGGTTAAATGCTTGACCACACTGGCTCCCCTCCATGGCACTCACTTATTCGGGTCAGCCAAGCATTAGTACCCATGAATCTCCCATGGCATACTTTCCATTTCCACAACAAGACCACATGTTACGTGGGACGGCTTCAAAGGACATAACCTTTTGCACCAACAAGATAGATAAGGTTTTGGCCTTTTTCTAAACAAGGGGTTCTAATTCGGGCATTCCGTTCGTGGGGGAGTATCCAACATCGGCGAGAGTCCATTACTATCCATCTCGTTAGAATAATCCTCGTGATATTGGCCTTTGTTCCAATATCCACACTTATATCCCGGGTGGAAGTCGCTTGGCTTTAGCGTGTTCCCGGTTGGGTCGTTCCCTTGGGTGATTACTTTTTCCCACAAGACAAGCCCTCTAAGTTAACAAAAGCGAGCTAACATATCCCATCGTTCACACAACCCTTGTTGAAAAACAAAGGGGAGAACCTACACAATATATCATGCTCACACTCGCATGTTTTGTTCAATTTTAAAATGCCCAAATTGAAGTGTGGAGGCAATATTTTTGACAAGTTAATATCACTAAAATGCTTTTGATTCTCAAGATCGCTATAAAGTGCGAGAGAAGCGCATACGCATTTTAATGATATTAATTTGTTAAAAATTTTGCAAAACACAAAAGACACATGTTCAATTTTAACCTTCAAAGCAATGATGAGTTCATTTTAGGAGCACCAAGATTAAATGTGAAGTTTGCCTTGTTCAATTTTAAGTCCAAATTGAAATCTAGTATATTTCTAAGGTTCAATTTTAACCAAAAAGATGAAGTCACAATGGTTAATTTTAAGCCCCAAAAATAGGTGTGAGATGTTTTAAAGCTAAAAGAAAGATCTAGCTCAACAAGCATTAAAAAATGCTTTTGTGAATTTCTCCAATCTTGTTTCTGCCTTGATTTAATTCCAATATCAACCTGTAGGAGAAAATACAAAATTAATATGAATACAATACTTTACAAAGTCTCTCATGCATTAAACATAGATTATTAGAAAATGTCATTTCTTAAAAAATTGTATCCCCTTATAAATGCAAAAGATTTCCTTACAACACTGTTTATTTCCTGAATTAATCCATTTTCTTGTTTTACCGCGGGCCGCGGTATCACGGTTGGCGGCTTAAAGGCAGTCTGCAGCAGGCTTTACCGTATTACCGCTGACAGCCGAGTGGACAATTGTGGTAACGCGGTGGCGGGTAACGGTTACCGCACGACCGCTGGCGGTTAAGCGACAGACCGCGGGGATGCGGTGATGGTGAGGACAAACGGCGAGGCGGTTACTGCGCTAACGTGGGTAAGGGAGGGGTAACGGGCGGTGACGAGGTGCGGCCAAATGACAAGTAGAGTCACGGTTAGCGAGTTTACCGCAGTACCGCAGAGGATCGAATGGCGGACCGCGGGATGGCGGTGATAATTAAACAGATCGACAGCACACAGCTAACTGCACCACCGCGGTCAAGGAAAGTTACCCGACAGTAATGCAGTGAGCACCGCTCTACCGTGGACGACTGGGATGAGGTGGCGGCTAACTGCAATACCGCGAGGCTTAGCTAGTGGACCGCGGTAAGGCAGTGAGGACTATGGCAGTTAACCGCGATACCGCAGGGGGTGAGCAGGTAGACCGCGGTAAGGCGGTGAAGATCGTGGCAGTTAACGCGCTACCGTTGGGGGTGAGATCTAGCTGGCGATGACGCGGTGAAGACTAGGAGGCGGTTACCGCGCTGCCATTGCAGTTAGCTTAGTGACTGCGGTGACGGGTGGATAATAGAGATGAACAGTGCACAGTTAACTGTGTTACCATGGACAGGGATAGACTAGGTGGCGGTAACGCGGGGGATAAAGATAGCGACAGCAGAAGTTGATGATCGCGCAGCGAAGCAGTAAAGAGATGATGTTAAGGCTCGAGGAACAACCGTCTGACACTGCGGAATCGCAGGTGGACAAATTGATGGGCACGGTGACGCGGGTGATGATTGGCTTAGTTGTATAGCAAAATCGTAAGGAAAGCTTAGGAAAAAGCTCGCAACAGGACCTGCTCAAATTAGAATTTGATTTATATATAAAAGAAAACTTTTCAGAATGCGTTAAACAATAAGGAATGTTAAAGAGAAAATCAAAGACACATATTTTGTGAAAAGATTTCAACCATAAATAACAGTGACACTATTGTTTAAAAGAACAGTTAACACATCCATGCAAAAGAAATTTCCTGCAACAGACACGCTTAGTAAGACTATATATATATTAAAAAAAAAATGAATTTAGAAGCGAGGCCCTCCTTCTAGCGCCAGAATGAGGATGCTAAAAATCTGCAAACAAAATCATCTCCAACAATTTCATGTTGTTAGCACGAAAGTTAGTTTAAAACAACAAATTTAACATCCCTATGAGATATTCAATCATGTTTAAATATGCAACTAATGAGCATAAAAATAGGTTAAACAGAAATATATAAAAACACGATTAAACCTTCATCCCATAGTGTATTGGTGCCACCATTGTTGTGTAATAAGCAGCCCTTTCCCAATCCTTGAACAAGCTAAATGATGGTGTGAGTAAGATTAATTCTCAAATGAAGATAATAACCTTGCATGAAGATGTGGATATTGAACTAAATTTGAGTATAGTAAGTCTACTCAAAATTGTGGATGGATAATGAAGAGAGAAGCCTCCAATTTATAGATTTCTAAACTAGAAAAGAGAGTAGCATAGAGCAATGTGGGATCATTCAACATCCAATGGCCAAGTGCCATTTGTCAAAATGTGAATGGCTGAAGGTTGTGCACATTTTGGCCAAAGTGCCAATAAATGCAATTAGGTGGCATTTCAAATTTGAAAAATGATATGTGAGAGGGAAAAATGAATGAAATAAATGCCACTTGGTTCAATGCACAAGGACATGTAAGAGGAATGAATACCTTGTTGGATGTACAAATCCACTTGGCCTTTTGAATTCAAAAGAGGAATATTCTCTTTTTGATGCTTTGTGAGAGAAAATAAGAGAATTAATAAATCAAAGTAATTGATTTATTGTGCAAGTTGCATTCTCTAGAGGATTTTAGTGAGAGGGATTAAGTTAATCATGGATTTGATTAGCTTAATGAAGAATTAGGTGATGTGACAATTTAGACTTAGATTCAAGTCAGAAATTGAGAGGAAATGATTTATTAAATAAATGATTTGATTTATTTAACCAAAGAGAATAATGTTAGATTAAATCAAATAAGGTTCAATTTAATGAGAAGACTTAGGGATTAATAAAATGATTTATTTAATTAAAAGAGGAATTACATAAATAATTTAATTGATTTATTTAATTAACAGGAGATGAAGAGTGATGAATTTAATCAAATATAGATTGTTCGATTAAATGACTAGCAAAAGAGATGATTCAGGATGAAACGATGTTAATAGATCATGATTCAATGTGTCAAACCGAATTGTACATTTTCCATGTCTACAGGTGGAAAACTAAAATATGCATTGAAAGAATTCGAAATATCGACTACACAAACGAGAGATTCGTTGAAAATGACAATCTCAAAGCGATAGATATTGCTAATGAAGAGAGCAGATGAGCTCTTATAGTGTGGTGCTAAATCAGAAAGATATACAACCAAAATTAGCTATAAACTAGGAATTATGTCGAGGTGTGAATGTTCTTCCTAAAGCCGATATATTTTCCTAGGCGACCCCCCACAAACACATTTTAATAGGAGATAGATTACAAAAAAAATGGCTTTACGAACCCCCACCAATGTCCACTCTGTAAATCGTGCAACAAAATGGTCGGTCACCTTCTTGTGTAATGTGAATGGGCTCTAACGTGTTGGGCAAACCTTCATAATAAATTAGAATGGCAAGGTCCTCTACCAAACGACATCGTTGAAATTTTGCAAGGTGGTCAAGGGGTCTTTATGGGCTGACCTGCGGGTGGAAGTACCTACAACGGCTGTTTGGCATATATGGAAGGAACACGATGCCAGAATTTTCAAGGACCAAGAAACACCAATCGAGACCATAATAAATAAAATATAGGAATATGTGAGCACTAAAACATAAAAATCACGAGGAAAAAGATGCTTTCCACTACGTAGGATAACCATATTCAAAGAAATTGGCCATTCATAAAAAGACCAGCGATGAGCGGAGCCAATAGCTTAACTAAAGGGTAGGAAGTCAAATGGACGCTTCCCCCATGTGGGAGGTTGAAGCTTAATTTGACGGGGCCTCGCAGGCAAATCACATGGCCTCAAGAGTTCGATACATCATAAAAAATGAAAATGGTGACTTGGTATGGGTTGGAGCTGTCAAACTCATTGATGGCACGAACACTAACGCCAAACTCACTACCCTCCTCCAGGGATGAAAAACATGTACAAGTAAATGTTTGAACCGCAGATATCGAGGGAGACTCCTTCGTAGTGATCAATGCGATCATTTCTCAGAAGGTGCCAAGCTATGCCAAGCTATAAAACCACAACGTGGATCGAATAGATCTTCTCCTTTTTAAATGATATTGAGGAGTACTCACTCAGGCATGTTTGTAGAGAAGAAAATGGCATTGCTGACTTCCTATCCAATCACGCCACAGACCAATGGGAGAAGGTTGTTAGTTCAAACAATCCAAAGGACTAGATAGAGCTACAGATTTTCCTTACATCAGATCAAAGGATGGCATTCAATCCAAGTACAAAAGGATCAGTCATAAATTATTGAAAAGGCAAAAACAATATTGCATCGGGATATGGTGGATTTGCTCAACAGACTCACGAGAACCACGTGAGTTATTGCATCTGATTGCCAAATTTTGACTGCCACTGTGCACAAGAGGATCTCTCTGTGCGACTTCATAGATTTTTCGCTATTAAGGACAAGGAGGTGGAAGAGGCTATCAAGAGAGTCATCGAAATTCAAAAGCTTACTGCTGGATATGTTCATGATGGTGATCTGGTGGATATATTCCTTTCTACAATTGTTATGGTAGTGAGAAGAAAGATGATCGGAAAAGCAATGGCCAACTATCTAAGACCTGAACTGGCTCGAGAGGCCATTCCTACTATTTCCGCCTTTAACAAGAACCCAAAACAACGTATGTTTTGTGATGATTTCGTTTACAAGAAGACGAAGAAGGATAAAAATGTCGTAGTGGCAGTCGAGTCCTAAGAGTGTCTTTACAAAAAGAATATGGAATCATTTTTAAAGTTGGTCTACGTGGATTAAAAAGCATGCTCACAACAGAATAAGTAGAATGAAGAAAGAAAGATTTTAATGACAGTTTTGGGATCGAGACAAACAAACTTAATTTGTTTTCATGTTCTTTTTTAAGTCGGATCTCTTGTTATTAATTTTGATTAGAAGGTTAGTTGTTGGTTAATCTTATCTTCCTCCTATAGCTAATGCATATTGTCAACTTTCAAACTATTTTTGTTTTGAGAACGAATGTTAGAAGTAGCACGTGGGTTCACCACTTTGTATACCCACAAGTATAAAAATAGGAATACAAATTCAAGTCAAAAGCATATGGGTTCACCACTTTGTATGTCCACAAGTATAAATAGGAATACAAATTCGAGTATTTGATAATTTTTCTTTGTTTTTAATAGAAATGGAGCTACCCCATTGATAGCATTTTGTTTAAAAAACAACTTTTACATAAATAAATAAAATTATAAAATAATTTTAAGTAAATAAAATAAAACAAGTCACATGTATTTCTTTTTTAAATGTAATATTATTTAATAAATAATGAATATTTATCTTTTTATGATAAAATTAAAATTATTAAATAATTTTTAAATAGATAAATATAATAATACTTGAATAAATTTATAGTAAAAAAAAAAAGATAAGTCTTTAATAAATAAATTAAATTCAAGAAAGATATTTTATGATATTATTTAGTTAGATGTATAATTAAAGACATATAAATAATATATATTAAATATATTTTCGATTATAATAAAATTTTAAATTTATAAAAAAATTATTAAAAATATATAAAATTTAACAATGATATTACATTTATTATAGCTAACTCTTATAAAAATAACTATATTCATTTAAATTAAATAACTTAAATGATCTCATTATATTTTAAATAAATATATTTTAAATATTTACACTTTAAATATAAATAAATACCCCATTCATGGGAAGGTTGGGGTTAATCCAAAGGAGAATCCAAGATGAGATATAAATTGGAAGCCACCAAATGAAAATTGAAACAAATTTAACTTTGACAGTGTAGCTAAGGGTTAGGTGTATCATAAAGAACCATTCTATAGACTTGATCGGATTGGTAGCTAAAAAGCTCCCAATGGACACAAATAATGAAGTTGAATAAATATTGGATCTTTAAAAGAATCGATATTAAAGACTATTCTTTAGTGATAGTTGATGTCATAAGGAAACATTCAATTTTCAATTGAAAATTAGATAATATTCTCACCCTCTACCATAATCTTATCAAACAATTTCAAGAGTTCAAAATTTGCTACATTTATTAAGAAGAAAACATAGAAGTTGGCATGATAGCTAACACAATACTAGTCATGGAACATGAATATCATTTTTCCAACTCTTTGAGTTTGTGGCATAAGATTTCTTCAGATTTGCCTAAGTTAAGCTCACACACACATAACAAGGATGACAATTTGATGATCTTCATTAACAATTTTAAGATGAATTACTTTCTTGTAAACAATGTACTTATAGCAAGTGCTCTATCACTAATGAGGACTGCCAACTTACATGTTGCATTTGGTGGATTTATTCATTGAGCCATAAATATGCTTTTAAAAATTAAAAATTATGGATGTAATTACATTGGCATGCCTCTAATTACAATGCTACAATCATGAATCAAAGTAAAAACTAAGTGCCACATAGTAACACTATATTTGCCTTTAAAAATATTGCTAACAATAAAATTTGTTTTATAATATCTTACATGTGTTTTGTGTTTTATTTTTTATGTATATCATTACAACAACAATATGTTAATTAAAATATATTTTGAATCTTAAGTTACTAAAGAATAATATTTTTTTCACAATAAATTATGTAATGTTAGATATCTATTTACCCCATGTCCCCATGTGGTTGCTTAAGTACATTTTCTACATAAATTTGAGTAGTTAGAGTGTTCCCATGCAATTTTTTAATTATGAGAAAAGGGTAATTCAAAATCTTTCCCTATTTTTCACGGAGAAGCTACTGTTTAGGAATTGAAAATAGGTTTCGGAAAAAAAGAGGGACTGAAAATAAGTACCAACTACATTATTGAGAAAATTTGCCACATGTTTGTAACACAAATTTATTTCCCTCCTTTTTTACATTTGCCTTTAATTTTTTCCTCCAAATTTTACCTACATAGATTGTTATTAATACTATTCATGTCATTATCTTTTGTGCTCAAAAATTGTTTTTCTTTCAAATAATTTTCACAACAATTTAAGTAGAAGTAGAGGGTCAACCCACAATATTGCATCCCACTTTTTGACCAAAGTAGGACATTTAAATCAACATTTTTCACTAGAAAAAGGTTAAATGTGAACAGGAAATGGTGAGCTTCTCAAACCCTAATATTGCGATCTCTAGGCACATTCTCGACCTCACGGCTCCCACCAAGGCCCCATAGACAGCTCAGACAAAAAATATTAGTTTCCCCAAGCTGTTGAACCCGAAGGCTTCAACGATGAAGAAAAAAATGAGGGAGCAAGGTGCCCTCGAAAATGACAAAAGGAAAAGTTTGAGCAGCCCTAAAAATTGTGCATCTGTGGATGACTCAAATTATCTTGATGCCCAGTCAGCCTTAGTCGAGAACTCCAATAGCCCTCCTCAATAGTTTTTGATTCCTTAGCACAAAGGGAACCACCTCAGCGCATCTTCTCTATCTAAAAGTGAACTTGATGAAGTCACCCAAAATACAAACATCTCAAACCCTCCTAGTGGCAAGACTGAAGGTACCGTCATTACCTTTGAATTTCATAATGATATCACAGTTGTTATTTCTGAATATAAAGCTAGGACAATAATTCTTTTTTTCCTTAGAGGAGTTCCATCTAAACAAGATTTTTTCAAATGGACATGCAATACCTAGGAAACAAAGGGCTGGATAATAGAATCATTTGGGGGTTTGGGTAGGGGATATGTTGCCTGTACCTTTGTAGACTCAGAACATGCTCAATCAACCCTACAATATGGTTCTTGGATTATTTGTGGGCAGACTTGCTATATTCAGGCTTGAGATATTGACTTCCACCTTGAAGGCATTTCAAAATCCAAATACCCGATGTGGGTTGAGTTATTGTTCTTGAGCCTTGTATTTCATCCCTTCATGAATGAAATAGCCTCCCAACTAGGCAAGGTGTTATGGTGCAAAAACAACACTGACAAATGGTCTAGCCTTCATGTTCAACCCCGTGCTTGCATTGAAATGGACCTCACTCAACCGCTTCCCGATACCATCAAAGTTATGACCAAGTTTTGAATTCAACCAAAAAATATCTTACCTAAATAAACCAAATGCTTGCTTCTACTATCATAGAGAAGGCCACCTTATCCATGACTGTCCTATCCATAAACCACACCCTATGCCTTCACCCTCCTCCGACGCCCACCCTTCCAATCCCTCTCCCTTTCCTACCTCATCAAAACTCCTCGATGTTTCCAATTCACCATCCCCAACTTTGACCACTTCCACCCACACACCCTCTACCACCCTCAATCATATTGCTACCCCTTCCTCTCTCCAAC
The DNA here is from genome assembly GCA_007115665.2 of Sequoiadendron giganteum. Classification (NCBI taxonomy): domain Eukaryota; kingdom Viridiplantae; phylum Streptophyta; class Pinopsida; order Cupressales; family Cupressaceae; genus Sequoiadendron; species Sequoiadendron giganteum. The sequence continues at coordinate 141,668,819 of CM021110.1, read as the reverse complement.
CCCAACCTTCCCTTGGTTCACCCTCCTTCAAGGATGTTTCCTTAGGTAACAACAACTCTAAGGTTGTTAAAAGACGAAAGGATACTCTTCCAGATGTTCCCGATCTAGATCCACCTCTCATGAAAGCTCTATTCTGCCACACTCATTAGCTCTTCAAGCCTACCAATCTGAAAATTAGTTCAATGCTCTTTTGATGGAGGAGGAAACTCTTCCCTACTCTTCCCAGTGAATTGTAACATCCAATCTTAGAATGTGTAGGGATTAAAAATCCCCTCTCAGAAATACCATGTCAGACAGTCTATTCGAACTCACCACTCAGATATTATCATGTTGCAAGAAGTGAAAGTCAATGGTATTCACCTGAAAGCCATTCTTTCAAGCATTTGGCAGGAAGCTACATTTTTTTACACCAATCACTCAGATGGTTGTGGAGGAGTTGTGCTAGTCCTTGCACCTTGGCTTGCAAACCACATGGTTGCATCAAGGAGTGACCCTTATAACTATTACATTTGGGTTACTATGATTATCCATGACACAGTATATGGATTTTGTTCAATTTATGCTCCCAACACTCCCTCAAAAAGGACTCTTCTTTGGGAATGGATGATATATCACCTCCCTAATGTATATTGGGTGCTAGGGGGGACTTCAATATGGTGGAGCACCCGATTGATCGAAGTTGGGACATCCCTATTCGCTTGACCCAACCGGAATTTGATGCTTGGACTCTTACTCGTAATGCTTTGGGTGTGCATGATCCATTATTGGGTAAAAAAAACCTTCACATGTCATATTGGTACACGTGGTCTAATTATTGGGATCATACTTTCAAGAAGATGAGTCGCCTTGACAGATTTTATATCTCCCCTAACTGTTGTATTATTCCTTCAAAGTTTGGACAACTTATCCACCTTGACCTTGTTGCCTCTCTCTCAGATCACTTCCCCATTTTTACCACCCTCTCATTCTCCAAGTCTCTTCCTCTTCCTAATGAACTCCCTTTCAAACTTAATGTGACTCACTTGCAGCAACAAGATTGCATTGATGGCCTCCTTGCTACATGGAATGTTGAACCCAAACCTCAAGAGGATAGATGGATCAGTTGGTGGGAAAGAATTATTGCACACCGCTCCTCTTTCCTTGGTGACTATGGCCAGAGAGTTGTTGCTAAATGTAAGAGACTTGAAAATAATTAAATGGATAGTTGGTGCATGGCTGCTCTCTTCTTGCCACCAATCTCATGATCTTTCCATTCAATAAAGTGTTGCATATGCTGAAAATCAGCTTAGTAAATTGGTTGTTTACAAAGGTAAAGGTGCACAAATATAGGCTCGTCTCCAATGGATTAAGGGTGGTGATCGTGGCTCAAAACATTTCTTCCAATACTTGAAATATAAACATAAAAAAGAATAGATTTTAGTCATCAAATCTGTTGATGGTACTCCCCAAACTAGCCACTCAGGCATCATGTAAACTTTTTTGGACTAATACAAACATCTCTTCATTGACAAATCTACAGATGACCCCTTAATTCCCATTGTTGAAGAAAGTGTGGCAAGGTGTATTCCATGTAAAATTGATCTTGAATACAATAATTTCCTTGATAGACCCCTCTCTTTAGAAGAGATTGATGAGGCCCTTTTTAACATGGCCACTGAGAAAAGCCTCAGAATGGATGGTCTCCCTGTTGAATTCTACCTTAAGATTTGGCCTTATATTTGTGAAGACTTCTAATATGTTTATCTTGAAGGAATAGAAATTGGTACCTTGAGACAAATCATTAATCAGGGTCTCATCAAGCTCATTCCTTAAGGAAAAGATGAGGAATATGTGACTGGTTGGAGACCTATTACCCTACTCAATACCTCATACAAAATTATAGCCAAAGCTTTGGCCCGAAGAATTAAACCCATTACCCAAATGATTGCGTGTTCGGAGCAAACATGCTTCTTGTGAGGAAGATTTATGCTTGATAACCTTGTGTTGGCTTAGGAAAAAATTGAATGGGCTCAACAAACCACCCAAGATGCCCTTATAGTCAAGTTGGATTTTGATAAAGCCTATGATCGCATTTGATGGCCCAGGTTCATCCTTAACATGATGCAATGGTTGGGATTTGGCCCTAAAATTTTTGATCACATCAAAATGATTTTCATGGATGCTAATGCTAGAATAGTTGTTAATGGCTCTCTTTCACCTCAATTCCCTCTTCAAAGATTTGTCCACCAAGGCCACCCCCTTGCCCCTTTTTTGTATGTTCTTGCAATCGATGCCCTTGGTTACTTATTTCAACATGCTAAGGCCAATCAGCTTATTCATTGTATTTCCTTACCTAACAATGCCACTACTCTCAACTCTCACTTTGTTGATGATAGCATTCTTTTTATCCAAAATAATGTTGATGAGGTTACTGATACTTTGGATACTCTAGATTTGTTTTGGACCATTTCTGGTTCTAAATTGGCTATGCACAAGACATAATTTATTATGTCTCACCCTAACACTCGACCGGATTGGATTCCGGCTAATTGGAAAGAAATAAAACATGGCTCAATCACTAGATATTTGGGAATTCCTTTTGGGGTTGGATTTTCCCTCAAAGACATGTGGAAATGGTTTCTAAACAAGGTCTAAGTCAAACTCTTCAATTGGACTAATAGATTCCTATCTATGGCTGGTCACATCCAAGTGGCTAACAAATTTTTTCTTGCTAGTCATGTTTATATTTCTTCATGTTGGCTGCCTTCTAAGAGTTGTTACAATCAGCTAACTTAGTTGATTAGGAACTTCTTATGGGCCAAATGGGGGAACCAAAAAAAAGGATTACTTGCTACCTCTTAGCATCATTGTATCCAACCAAAAGACAAAGGGGGTTTGGGAATTCTCGATCCATACATATTGTAGATACTGAAAATTGGTCTAGGTCTGCGAGTACACATTTGACATAATTTTCTATAGTCTGTCATCCTGATTAAATAATGTTAATTATTTAATTAACCTTTCTAACACATATTTCCTCTATTAATTAAATACCCTTTTTTAATTAATTCATAAATAACCTTTATTCAACTTGATTAATTAAATAAATTATATTTATTTAATTATGTCGCTAACTAATTAATTCTTCCCCCTTTATCTATCAATTAAATAATTTATTATTTAATTACCCCTTTTATCATACTTTTCTTTCTATAATTAAATATCTTTATTTAATTATTCATTTAACCCCCTTTATCCATAATTAAATATTTATTATTTAATTATTCAATTTATCCTTTTCAAATAGTCAAATTAAATAAATTATCTTTATTTATTTAATTAAAGTCTCTTATTTTCGAATGTTGAATTAAATTAACACTTAATTCATATTTTAATTATTTATGTCACATTCTTCTATCAATTAGTTATCTAATCATTCACTCACCTTCTGACTCGAGATCTATTTTTAGTTCTCCAGTTATCTCCGGATTCAACACCTGTTTATCTCTGCAAGAAGACTCTCCGTCACAACTAGTCGATTAACTAGTTCTAACTCCTGTTTGCATTCGAATGCATTATTCTTCGAGTTCTAACTTTGTCTTTTACATACAAAGTTTATTTCTTCTATTTTTGAAGATTAAGATTCTGAACTTGTGTTCTAACTCACGTTCTAACTTAGTCTCTATCTTCAGTCTTCCTGAACTCGTGTTCTAACTCATGTTCTATCTAAGACAGAACTCACATCGCATGGAATTCATCAATCTCATATGTTGATCTCTCTTTCAATCTGAGCCGATCGTTTGAAAACCCAAAATCTATAAAATGGCCTATCATTATCATTATTCCTCCTCCCGAAATCATACACTTTTGAGAAGAAACTTATCTTCGATATTTTGCTTAGACATTCGATGAAGTTATGCTTGCATTCAAACATAGAAATCTGAGGGCAAGAATACTGAAAAGGAAAAATGGAGAAGAACAATCAAGATAATTCGAAGGAGTGAACGCATATTCGGTGAGAGCTTTCCATTAATTTGTTTAGTTTATTATGTTTATTTCCTCGTTCTTTGTTGTTTGATTTTAGATTATTATTTAGATTAGGATTAACATTGTTATTCTAGTTGCAGATTATCCATCTCATCATTTCGAAAGATCATCTTTTAATCTACAGTTACATTTGGTGAACTCGACATGAACACGCTCCAAAATTCGCACATCTTTTTGTCTTTCCGTTTTTCTTTTTTTCTCTTTTTTTTTGCAGGTTTTCGTACGGCGCACCGCATCTGTTTAGAAAAATGATGCATCTGTATCCATGAGCCACATCTGCTAAAAACAGTGACGCATCTGTCATCCCAAACCGCATCCGTGAAGTCACGAACCACATCCGTGAAGTCACGAACCACATCCGCCTGTCAACAAAATTCGAGAACCGCATTCGCCTGTCAACATCGAACCGCATATGTGGCTCCAAAAGCTGCATCTAGCTGGTAAATATTTTCCACTTTTTTATTGATTTTCGTACATTCATATTTTCGTTTTCGCTTTTTAGGTTGTTTTCATTTTCGCTAATTTTTGTTTACATTTGTGTTAAGGTGGAATAACGTAGTGTTTGCAGGATGAAGCATAGGAGACAATTAAAAAACCAAAGACAATTTTTTGCAGGACAAAAGCCGAAGACAAGAACAATGAACTACTGACAAATTTGTATGTAGGACCTAATGCCTTTGTGTTTATTTATTTAGCAAGCTTTTTTTTGGTAGATAGATAATTGTTGTATGGATTAAAAAGAACTTTCTGATTGGTAGATAGATAACTATCGTTTGGAATAAAAATAATCATTGTCTACTTTGTTTGGTGCGTTGCACATATTTGTCACCCTTACGATTCAGTAATCGAAGTATCCTCTCCCCTTGCGCAGTCATGCGATCCTGAGTGTAAGAGAAATGGTTACTGACTCTAGAACTTGGGCCTGTCTTGGTGGGAAAAATTACTCACCCCAAGACAACTCAGACCAGTAACACGCTAAATCCAAGTGACTTCCACCCTGTATATAAAAATGGATTTCTAGGGAAAGCTCAGAAATCACACTCACTATTCCGACGAGATGGATAGAAATGGACTCTCGCCGATGTTGGATAGTGTCCCATGAACAGAATGACCTTATTAAACACCTTGTTGTAGAGTTACCAAAATCCTACCTACTTGTAGGCGCAGCAGGGTCAGCCCTATGAAGTCGTCTTACATTCCTATGGTTTATGTGTGAAAATGAAATGTATGCCATGGGAGTTTCATGGGTATAGTAGCTTGGCTACCCCGTATAAGTGAGTGTCGTGGAGGGGAGCCAGTGGGGTCAAGCTACTAGTCATTCGCCATAAATATGCATAGCTGGAGAAATTCAAGTAAGAACTCAACAAGTATTGTCCAAAAAGCCTAGGTTGTAAATTTTTTTCGAGTCTTAACAGTCCTTTTCATCACAAAATTGAAAATGCATTGATTTTTGTGTTTGTTTTTTGTTGTATTCGTCAAAATCTTGATCAACAAACTAAGTCATCAAAACAACTTTTGAGAAAATTTCAACTGTTAGAAAATTGAGTCGCAATTATCAGTTTAAATGCCACATCTGTCCTAGCGAGTCATATTTGTTAGGGGAAAAATTGCATGTGACTGTCAAAACATTCATTATTCACAGTCTGGATATTACGAGCCGCAACTGTCATATTTTGAGTCGCATGTGTGCATGCAAACCACATCTGTTAATTTTTGAGCCGCAAGTGTCTATCAAAAAATTTAGGTTTATAGAGTCCAGAATTAGAACCACATGTGTATTGGTCAACCACATTTGTCATAGGAAAAACCACAACTGTCAAAAACACTGCATGCACAGTCGAAAAACCGCATCTGTCAACATTTGAACCGCAACTATTAGGTGAACCGCATTTGCTTGTCAACACAAAACTTCGAAAACCGCAAACTGAGTCTAAAACATCACTGTCGCTATTTGCTTCTGGTTCTTAAGATCAACCTTGGATAGAAACTGATAAATTTTGCTCAAAAACCTTGCATCATTAGGTGTCATATACGTCTTAGTCATAGTAAACGTCTTAGTCATAATCATCCTAATTTGCAGGCATATAGATACTTCCTAGGAAATTCAATATCATAGAATAGATAACTTTCCTCATCATTGGAAACGTTCATGTTTCGGTTTGTCACAATCATTGAACCTAGTCACTTTATTTCCATTTAGTGGATCTTTTCAGCTCAACAGTCTAGTTTGGAAAATTCACCTTGTCAACTGTCCTTGTCATACAATCAGGTTCCTTGGTCAAAAACAAATCATTGCATGCATTTATTCCATAGGTGGTAGGTTACACCCGTCTTAGACTCATTTATCATCATAGTCTACTCAAAATTTTGCATATTGTCCATCCTATCATACGTCATTTTAGTATACATCTTTTTAGAATCCATTTTAGCAACGTCATTTATTGTCAAAAAAATCCAAAAACATAGGCATAGGTCATATCAGTTTTTAGACATAGTCTGCATTACCCCTTTTTGAGCAACTTTTTCATGGTCGAAACAAGGTCTAAAAAGAAACACAAAGCAATGATAGACCCCAACGAATTCATTAATCCATTCGAAAATCAACCATCAGGAAGTAAAAGACCACACAAACCTTTGCTTGAAAAACATGTCACTAGAGACACACATGGACAAATTTACATAGAAGACATAGACGCGACAGTACAAGATCCTGAATTTACATCCTTTATGGATGAATGTTTGGCAAATGATCCCCAACGATATCTAGAAAAGTTGCTAGCAGAAGATGCCAAACTACCACCAAGATTTGATATTCGTACTTTGCAAACACAGTCTACTCAACCAACACAAACTACCACATCAAGTGTTTCTATTCCCCAAATTACCGCAGCGATACCAACTAGCGTATCTACTCAAACATCATCAATTGTAAGCACAATCCCTTTCAACATAACACAAGGTTTACAATTTACTGTGACGGCAACTTCCTCCAACCCCTTTGGCACCAACACTACTGGTAAGAGATCCAAAGTTAGCGGGAATATACCTATACCAAATCAGATCATTCAGATAGGAAACATTCCTATACCAAATCAGAACATTCAGACAGGAAGCATTCCTATGCCAAATTAGACCATTCAGACAGGAAATATTCCTATACCTAATCAGAACATTCTAACAGGATATATTCCCTCGCCAAATCACAATCCGTCATAGAACATGGCGTATCAAAACACCTACATTGATCCAAACAACGCAAACACCATGTCCTTGACGCAAGTGGATGTCCTTCAAAACCAAATGCAAACTCTTCAACAACATATGGACAACATGTCTATGTCAGGAAAACGAACTATCTCAGCGCAAGACCTATGTCCATGTCCATTTGACAAAGCGCTTTATATGACACCTTTCCCCCATGGATACATTATACCGATTTTGCATAAGTATAATGGGAGAAAGAATCCTTTGGAACATATTAGAGAATTATCAACAGCATGCATGGACATATCATATGACCCCACATACTTGATGAGACTATTTCCATGAACCCTTGTCGGGATAGGATTGGAATGGTTTTCTAAATTACCATATGGGATACGATCCTAGGGTGAATTAGCTGAGAATTTTGTCGAACATTTTGCCTTTAACATAGACAATGAGGTAACAATAGCAACCTTGTGCCACACGACACAAGAAGATGGCAAAACTTTCACCATTTTCTTCTAGAGATGGAGAAGTCTAGCTAGCAGATGTCCAGTTGAAATACCGAAAAATCAAAAGGTCACGATATTCTTAGAAAATATCAACCCAAAACTGTGAAGTGATTTAAGGGTACATTGTTGTACTTCATTCTTACACTTGGTACAAAAGGGCATCATCCTTGAGAAAGGCCTTATAGAAAAAGGAGAAATTAAGGTACCAGGCAGGAATCCGGTTGTCCAACATCAAAATGCGCCAAACGATAGAAACAAATTCTGGTCTACAAACAAAAATGTTACAAATGATGGCATTGTTGATGCTAAACACATAAATACGAGACTAGTTATCACACTTAGAGATTACAATTCCAATCAAGACACGATGAATAGTCTAGATCAAACAGCCAACTATGTCCAAAATTCACAACAACAAAGACCACAACGAAGATTTCCTACACGTGAATTTACACCTTTAAGACAACCAATTGAGACTATTTTCAAAGAGTTGATTAAACATAATCTCATCAAACCTTTGGAACCAAGAGAGTATGATCCTGGACAGTTCAAGCCTTCATGGTGGGATGATAACTCTTTTTGTGACTATCATTGAACAAAAGGACACAACCTACAACAATGTCACCAACTCAAGAATATTATATAAGACTTTGTTGAAAATGGAACCATAGAGGTCGGTGGACAGAAAAATACCAAGAACAGTGATCATAAGGTTTTCACGGACCTGTTACATGACCACACAAAAGGAAAAGCCTCCAGTTCGGGACCCAAGAATCCATCAACCAATTATAACAATACCAAGTATGACTATGGTAAAGGAACGATCATAAATCACCTCTGAGCCGCAAATGAGAATGTCAATACCATCATCATTAAGAAGCATCCAGAATGTAATGTGAACACACGCAAAACTAAGATTACTATTCCTGGTCCTTCTTTCGAGCCAGCTACACAAGCTTCCAAGTTTAAGTACAACCTTCTTGATCAATTGAGTAAAACCCCCATGCAAATATCTATCTTGGAATTGTTGAATTTATCACCTGAGCATCGAGCCATTCTTGACAAAGCTCTACAAAACACAATTGTTCCTACAGACTTATATGTCAATCGTTTCGAAGAAATGGTGGGATATTTGACAAACTCGCATCATGCCACATTTTCCCAACAAGATTACTCAACTAAAAAGTCTAATCATAATGACCCCTTACATCTTGAAGTCTTAGTCCATCAAACCAAAGTCCAACGAGTCTTGGGAGACGGAGGAGCAGGTTTGAACCTATGTACCCTAAAATTGGTTAAGGCATTAGGATTATCAGAAGACTGCATAGACACCTCTAAGAGTATAGTCATCAAGGCTTACGATGATGAGGAAAGATCATCCAAAGGAGTTGTCACACTCCCTATAAGAATTGGCCCAGCAATCATGAACACCAGCTTCCAAGTCTTGGATCTCACCCTTTCATACAACTTGTTGTTAGGTAGACCTTGGATACACGCAATGAAAGTTGCACCTTCAACATATCACCAATATCTTAAGTTCCTGTATAATGGCACGGAGATCACCATTGATGGTGATCCAGATCCTTTTCAGTATTGTACAAGCCTAAGGGAAATTCCACAACGACAAGTACCAGTTAACCAAGAAGCTTCATCATCCACTTTGTCCCTATACGTTGACCCATCACATCTCACTAAGTCCATTTCATTCAAACCACCGTCATCCACTCCTAAGCTCGAGATCCAAGACAAGGGTTGTGGCGAATATCATATAAAGGCATCATACTATGTCAGTCAAATGATTCCACCTAAGGCATATGGCCTACCCATGGCAGATAGAAGACAGTCAATGGTCACATTTCATGTTCCCCCTACAATGACATTGAACAAATGGGGAGAGTTAAGTGAAGAAATTGTGGATCAAGGTGATTCCTGGTTGTATCAAGAAGAACATGAATACCCCTCCCCATCTATTCAAATAGCTAAGGACTAGTATGGAAAAGGCTTTAAGATAATGCAAAATGAAGGCTATGACGGGCACAGTGGGTTAGATCTACACCAAAATGGAAGGATGGAACTGGTCACTATCTCACCATGACCGAAATATCTAGGGCTAGGGTGTCAACCACTTAGAATTGGGTTTCTTGGTACTTCGTCACCATTTCAAGAGGAAGTGATTGCTTGTGCAGACATCGCGATATCTCATGAACCACTTCCCCCAATTTACGATGAATCCCCTTACTCAAGCGATTGTGAATGGGATTCCCTTTCATCTACCAGTACCATGAACATAGATGCTCTATTTCGAGAATTAGACCTAAAGATAAAACCTGTACCAAAACCATCTAGTCCCTGTCCCAGGAAACACTTGTCCAAAGAAGAATGGAAAAAGAACTATTATTGGGAAACCCTTGATCATGCATCTTGGGCACCTGACAAACCATCTTCTGACGACTCAGCCCTTACAATAGTCCCACATCAGAGTATACCTACCCCTAGGAGGAATAATAAGGAGTTAGTCCAAAACTTTTGTGACCATGTCAACCATTCTATACTCACCTTGTCAGCAACTACCTTTAAAAACTCTGATGATGACATGCCCCTTATATATCCTGAACTTATTGACTGGGATCAACAAGGTACACCTATCATAGATACATTCGAGAACGACGAAACGATTGTTGAGTTCATGGGACTTAGAGAAGGCATACCACGAGGGGATCATAAAGCTGGTTTTACCATAGACTTGGATGACAAAGCATATTTTGGGGAGTCTATTTACACCTCTAGTCACAAAAATGAAAATAAAAAGAAAAAAGACGATGAAGAGAAAAATGATGAGTCCCTAGGTGAAAACCGCAAGGCGCCTTTGGACGAAGAAAAAGTCAAAATAAAGGACGTATCCGAGGGCGAAAACCTCTCAGAGGTACCCAAGGATAGAGGTCTAAATATTCTCCCCATTGAATAGGAAAAGTCACTGATGCTAGTAGAAGAATCTATTGAATTCAACATAGGTACAGAAGAGAATCCTCGGAAGGTATATTTTGCAACTTCTTTAACAGAGATAGAAAAAGCTGAGTTTAAGGACTTCTTCACAAAGAGACAGATAAAATTCGCATGGTCGTATGCTGACATGCCTGGGCTAGATCCAGACCTAATATTGCATCATTTACCACTACAGCCAAGTATTAAGCTAGTCAAATAGAAATTAAGGAAAATGCATCCGCAAATTGCTCTATTAGTCAAGGCAGAACTTAAGAAACTCTTGGATGTAGGATTCATAAGGACGATAGACTATGCATATTGGATATCAAATCTTGTACCAGTGACTAAACCAACTGGGGGCATTCACATTTGCACAAACTTTATAGACATCAATAAGGCATGTCCTCAGGATGACTTCCCTTTGTCGAACATCGACATGATAGTAGATCTTACAGTAGGATACGAGATGCTATCCCTCATGGATGGTTTCTCTGGGTATAACCAAATCAAAATAGCAATTGAAGACCAACACAAGACAGCTTTCACATGTCCATGGGGCACATACTGTTGGAATGTTATGTTGTTTTTCCTTAAGAATGTAGGAGCTACCTATCAATGGGCAATGACTTTGATTTTCCATGACTTTGTACATACTCTCATGGAAGATTATGTAGATGACATTATAGCTAAATCAGAAACAAGGGAAGATCATTTGAAAGTTTTAGACAAGATATTCCAGAGGCTAGAGAATTACAATGTCAGGCTAAATCCAAACAAGTGTGTCTTTGGAGTGAAATCAGGGAAACTATTAGGGTATATCATCTCTTGAAGAGGCATTGAAGTAGATCTAGAGAAGGTAAGAGCTATCATAGAAATGCCTCCTTCGGTCAACATTGGTCAACTTAGAACCCTACAGGGAAGATTACAGTCTATTAGGCATTTCATAGTACAACTGGCAGATAAAATACACCCATTTCAACATCTACTCAAGAAAGGAGTACCATTTGTGTGGACACCTAAATGTCAGGAAGCCTTCCAGCAAATCAAGGACTATTTGCTTACTCCACTAGTCTTAATGCCACCTACAGAGGGAAAACCATTGATACTATATATTTCAGCAACTCAGTCGGCATTAGGGGCTCTTCTCGCACAACACGATGATCAAGGTCATGAGAAAGAAGTCTATTACATCAATCGTACCTTAGTGGGCTATGAATTGAATTGCAGCAACATAGAATGTGCCTGTCTTGTGGTAGTCTTTGCTACCCAAAAACTTCGAAACTATATGCTTAATCGACAGACAATGTTAATTGCAAAGATTGATCCACTTAAATACCTCCTAAGTAAGGTAGCATTAACAGGCCAATTGGATAAATGGGTTATGATACTTAGTGAGTATGGCATCCAATATGTTGAGAGGAAGGCTATAAAAGGATAGGTGGTTGCATATCAATTAGCTGATGCACCTATGAAGGCAGACCATCCTTTAGTGGCAGATTTTCCAGATGAATTTCTCTTCAACATTGACATTAAAATTGATTGGAAGCTATACTTTGATGGGTCACATACAAATTGTGGTTCAGGAGCCGGTATCCTATTTGTTACACCTCAAGGTGATACCATTCCTAAATCATTCAGGATTGCTTTTCCTTGTACCAACAATATAGCAGAGTATGAAGCTTTAGTGACAGGGTTAAAAATGGCAGCTCAGTGGAAGATTAAGAGTCTACAGGTTTTTGGCGACTCTCAACTGGTAATCCAACAGGTAAATGATGATTATGAGACTAAGGATGAGAAGCTTGCCCCTTACAAGCGTATTGCTAATAGTTTCAAGAAGTATTTCAATGACATTACTTTTCAACAAATACCACGTATCTAGAATAGAGTTGCAGATGCCATGGCAACTGTGGGTTCCTTGTTGGATATTTCGAGTAACGTGCCTAAGTTCGAGTTTCTGGTAGAACAGTTGTTGGTCCCCGCTTATGATGTCCCCGATACTGCGATGGTGTGTACCATTGTTGGTCCTACGTCTCCTTGGTATAAAGACATATTCGACTATCTCATTGACCAAACCTTAGCCCAAGACTTGTCTAATAACCAGCACTGAACCTTCATCCAAAAGTCAGCTAAGTACACCATCATCAAAGAAACCCTGTATAGATGTACCTTAGATAACGCCCTAATGAGATGTCTCAATGCTGAGGAAGCACAAACAACTTTGCGAGTGGTACACGAGGGTATATGCGGATCTCATTCAAGTGGTCCTACTTTAGCCCATAAGATTATGAGACTAGGTTATTATTGGCCTACAATGGAGAAAGACTCATACATCTTTGTGAAGAAATATAGACAGTGTCAAATACATGGAGATTTGATAAGAGCGCTAGCACAGGAACTTCATCCAATTACATCACCATGGCCCTTCGCGCAATGGGGACTTGACCTCATAGGTAAGATACACCCTCCATCATCCAATGGCCATAAATTCATCATAACTGCCACCGAATACTTCACCAAATGGATCAAAGATATTCCCATGACCTACATCACCGGCACACAAATATCTAAGTTTATCCTAAACTATATCATTTGCTAGTATGGTGTACCCCAATCCATAATCATAGATAATGGACGCCCATTCAAGAACCAAGAAGTACACCATTTATGTGAAGAATTCCATATCAAACATCATTTCTCCACCCCATATTACCCACAGGGTAATGGCCAAGCCGAGGCATCTAATAAGACCATTGTTACAATCCTTAAGAAGACTATCAATGACGCTGGTCATGACTGGCACCTACAACTTAATCCTACCTTATGGGCTTACCGCACAAACATCCATACTCCCACTGGCGCCACTCCATATTCCCTCGTATTTGGGTTCGAAACTATCTTACCTATTGAGGTTGAAATACCTTCCCTGAGGGTATCCTTGAAGGGTCATATTGACGATGAAGAATACTGTGTCTCTAGGTTACAAGAGCTAGAATTGTTGGATGAATGAAGACAGAAAGCATTAGATCATTTGCAAGCATATCAAAATCGTCTTCGTCATAGCTACAATAGGAAAGTCCTCAATCAACACTTTGAAATTGGTGACCTGATATTAATGGAGAATCCTAAGAACCAAGATGAACGAGAAAAACTAGGTAAGTTTGAACCTAACTGGTTGGGGCCCTATATTGTCATAGAAGCTTTTGGATCAGGAGCGTACCAACTCTCTACTCTTGAAGGAGAGCCACTTTTGTCACCTATCAACAGTCTGCATCTAAAGAGGTTCTATGCTTAGTTTTTGAGAATCTGTGTCTTAATCTAAAAAAATACAAAAAAATGGTTACCTTGATGAAAACCTGGCAAACAGGCGTCTCTGTAACTCCAAAAAAATTGAGAAAATCAAAAATGTAAAGAGAAATAAATCCGTCCAATAGTGAAAACCGCTTTGGTGGTGTTATGGATAAGTACCATAGTGAAAACCTGGCAAACAGGCGCCATGTGTAGTCAAGCTCGCTCTTCCGTCTACCATCATTCTATTCAGACTTTTTCACCATCACTCATAATAAATGGTTGTCTTATCCATTACTTGTAACGATTGATCTAACATCCATTCCGTCACATTATCCACTCCATCTTGCAAATCTTATTCCCGACTGGGGGAAAATCCTTGTTCTGTGCCCTGACACCTTGTACATAACGTCACGCAATCGAAAATGTCCTGAAAAAAATCCCAAAAACATTTGAAAACTTCAAAAATCCAAAAAAATCAAAACATGTCAGAAAATACCAAAAACAGAGTCAAGTTGATCATGTTTAGTCAGTCATAGTCGAACTACGTTGCCTCTGTGACTGGGATGTAGGCAAGGCCATCAATCGATGTGCCCCCAAGGTATTAGGTATGTCAGTCTAGGTTTGTCATGTATCACACACATTTAAATCATGACTCTTTGTACATTCAAAGTCATTGGTCGTGTCGAACTATGAGGTCTCTGCGTGTACAACGTAGGCAAGGTTAATCAATTGATGAGCTCCCGAGTCCACACTAGGTCAGTCCAATAGGGTTCAGTCACAATCACTCTCATACAAGATGCATATCATAGTTTAAGGTATCATCTCATGTCATACACTGTCCACGCACACACTTTTATTAGTCAAGGAATCAAAACAATTCATGCAACAACAAGGCAAAACATCTCAAACTGTCATCAGGTCAATATCAAACACATTGTCAAAGCGATCAACCTATGTCTTAAGCAAGATATGTCTTTCTTGTCAACAGACATCGTCAAATTGTCATAGTCTCATGTAGCTTGTCACTTCAATGTCATCAGACTCCAACGTCTTATACAGCACGTGTCTTTCTGAAACTAGGCTTTGTCATGCCTTATTCAGAACTCGCTTGGTCGAAACTAGACTCAACGTCTTATGTGGTATGTGTCATCTCTCACATTACGCTATGTCAAACATCAACATCAAACAGTCCCACAAGATCAAGTTTTGGCGAATTCTTTTATTTGGCTTTATGACTTTATATCTTACTTTGTCTTATCTTTTTATCGATTTGTGAATTAGTCTGGTTACTAGCTTTCTCAAGGATGTCCCTTGAAGGATTTAGAGAAGGAGGGATGTCTCAGAACACTTTTTCTTTGACTGCTATCTGTCAACTGTCTTTTTAAATATTGGTTTTTGAGTCATGTTACTAGTTTCCTCAAGGATGTCCTATCAAGGATTTAGAGGAGAAATGACGTCTCATGACCCGTCTTTTATTTTTCTGTTGTCTGTGGTTTGTCTCGACAAAATGACTTGGGCAATACTGTCCTTAGTATGAGTTAAGATACTCCTTGTTTGTGACTATCTGTTTTTCGCAGATGGATGACTTTGTACACTATGGTTTATCTCATATCATAGTGTGTACTATCCATTTCTGTCATGTCCCGCCCAATGATGATAACAAGCAAGCATAGCGTATTTGGCAATATATCGAAGATAATATCATTTTCTCAATCAATCAACCTTAATTATTTCTTACTAACATTCTGAATTCATTTCATCCTAACATTTCTCTTCTTCGACATGATGTTAAAGTCCTGTGACATGATTAAAAACATTAGGTTATTTGCATTTGCATACATTCAAAATCATGACATAATAGGCATTTCATCATCATAGCATACATAATGTAAACATTGCATGTACATATTACCATCACATATAAATAAGCATCATATAGAACATTGCATCCATTATCATAAGTAATTAAGACATCCATAACATCATTATAAAATGCATAACTCATAACATGTAGAAACATTCATTCATAACACATGTACATACATCATCTAGGAAACATAATCATATAGAAGTAATGCATCATCCATAAAGTAGAACTGCATATCATATAGAAGCCGCCAAAATCATATATATATATATATATATATCGCTCAAAATAGTGTGTCACAATACAATGTCAGAATGTATCCATAAATAAAACATGAGCTCGCAGGCTCTCTGATCAAAAATAAAATGTCTACATGTATAACAACCATATCATCATGTCCCACTTCCACTGCTGTCACATGGTGAAGGTGGTGGGAATAGCCTCGAAGGTGCTCTCTGTGAGGTGGAAGGCCTCTCATATAGACCTACCCTCGGTGGTCCTACCACACCCTCTGTACTCTGGGTCCTGGTATGACTCTTGCTATGTGACCTCTGACTGCACACCTCTGAAAAGGTAGGAGCTCGTCTCTCTGTTGGCACCATTGCCTCATATAAGTCCCTATAATAGGTGGCTCTCTCAACTGATCTGATTAACTCTCATACCATGCCATCAGATGAGGACCCACTGTAAAGGCGTTTGACCTCTATGAACTGCTGCTCTATCTCCTATCTCTGAGCTATAGCCTGATCTCTCTCCATAAGTACACTGTCCCTCTCTGTACGAGTATTGTCCCTCTCGGCGAATGCACTGTCCCTCTCTGTGTAGGAACTATCTCTCTCTAACCTCATAGCATCAAAATCTACTGTCATAAGTCTAAGTCTCTCCTCCAAAGCCTCCCTATCACCATCCCTAGGAGCATCCTCCTCTCGTCTCCCCTCCACAATCCAATCTCTAAGCTCTCTCTCCTACTCCTCCATCAGTGCATCCTCCTCAACATCATCCTCAACATCATCCTCCACATCATCCTCTCCATATCCTTCCAAAACACCCAGAGGGTCTATAGCCATATCCATATCTATATCCTCTACAACATCCTCTACTCCAATATCTACCTTTGCATGCTCCTCTACAACTACATCCTCTGCAGCATGCTCATCACCAGCCTATACATCCGCTCCCCCTCCGATGTCCATCAGTACATCCTTTGCAACTGCCTCACAGATAGGTGATAGTGCACCTACCCGACCACCTCTCTGTCCTCTCCATCCTTGTCTACCACCTCTACCATCACCATCTCTCCCTCCAACTCTCCCAACTCTAGCACCTCCACCTCTCCGCCGTCCTCTAGGTCCTGTGCCTCGTCTCTCAATAGGTGTCGGCTGATCCAGATTTGTGTAAGGAAAAGGCCGATGCTCTACCCACCATTCGTCATACACAGCTGTCATCCCTGGGTTTGCTGCTCCATCTCTCCAACCCCACTGTACTAGCTATAATGTCTATATCTCTGCCTCTGCGGTAGCGACAGGAATCATAGGCCCCTAATATGGAACCTCTCTAGACGAACAAGCAAACTCTGCTCTACTCTGAGGCTCATCCTGAACCTCATCGAACTATCTCAGAACTATGTCTGGCAAGTATCGCTCAATGATATGAACACTAGAAACAGTCCTCCCAATAAGATACTGTGTCTGTCTGCAGAATACCAAATGTACCTCCTCATCCGCCCACTCCTCAC
Organism: Sequoiadendron giganteum; assembly: GCA_007115665.2. Taxonomy (NCBI): domain Eukaryota; kingdom Viridiplantae; phylum Streptophyta; class Pinopsida; order Cupressales; family Cupressaceae; genus Sequoiadendron; species Sequoiadendron giganteum. The sequence goes on along the minus strand of CM021110.1, from coordinate 141,651,205 downwards.
AATCCATGTACAGTCTCCATGTGAATTGATCCAGAATATCCAATGCATGTCTCCAAAATCCTGTGTCTCCCACATGTGTCTAAGTAATGTGTCCTATATATCGGAACACATACTGGAATCTCTCCCATCGCTCTACAATAACTAGAGGACGAAAAAAGGCCATCCTCTCCCAAGCTCATACCATCAGCAAAGTGGTCCCACAGCTCAGTGACTATGCGTCTCTGTAAGCAATATCGTGTAGATGAAAATATAACATCCCAAGTAGACATGGACCCCATGCATACCTCATCTCACTCTCCAACATACCAACCAACATAGCACCCCATCCCACTCAAAATTCGTGACCCCGTCTATCTGGAAGAAATATCCCCCCAATCAATGTACATAATATACAATCAATCCTATCATATCTATTTGCTAACACTAACCATCTGATCTCATAGTGCTCGATGTCGAGCCTACTGATATCATCCACCTGATATAACCTCGCCAACTCGGTCAATCTGCATTGGATATCATACATAACCCGCTCTCCCCTAATCATAAGTCTCAATATCCTATACACATCCTCCAATGTGACAGTGGCCTCCCCAGGCAGCAAATGAAAAGACAATGTCTCTGAGTGCCATCGCTCGCATAATGTTGTAAGCATCTCCTTGTTCACCCGAATAGTGGGCATCGACAGATAGTGACGTAGACAAGTCTCCATAGAAGCCGTATCTCTGCACTTGTCAAATGATCTCTCAAATCGAATGTGTCTGGACGTGACTCCCACGTATATATAGGATCTAAAACAACCTACATTTAAAACATGATGTCAATAATTTTCAAGTTTTTCTTAGAAAAAATTTTCAAAAATTTTACCAGTCAAATGCAGCTCACTTTTATAGATGCAGTGTATTTTTACAAATGTGTTGCACGATGCCTCACTTGCGTTGCATATTACATATGCGTCGCATATCTCCCACATCCACTTTCAACCTATTGCACATGTGGTGCACTAACCCACATGCGGTGCATTTTTGTCAGCCTACCTATCTACTACATATGCGTTTCACTAATGCATATGTGGTCCACTACCCTACATGCGACTATTCCTAATGTAGATGTGTTGCATACATACATATGCATTGCATTGTAATTCAAATGCGTTTAATCCCTAAAATGCCCAACCTAGCCTAGGCGTGTTTTCGCACATGCGTCGTTTCGTAGTCAAATGCGATGAATACGACGACATATACGACGCATCGCATTTGCTAATTGAATTTTCAATGCCTAAAACTATGTGCAAAACTAATTTTCAAGAGTTCATTTTCGGGTACATACCAGTGGTCCTGCGTTGGCTGGCCTCCTAAATGTTTGGATCTGATATCAACGATGTGCAGCATAGGGAATGGGTGCCATTTTCGTCAGCTAGTCAAAGAAAATCTCCTCTTTTTCTAACTCCTCTGAGTGCAAATGAATTCGGTTTAGACCTAATTCCTATTTATAGGTAGGGTTTGGGTGGAATTTCTTCTGCCCTAGTCTATTGGTCACTTAACCTTTCAACTTCAAATGACCCGTACTCGTCTGTATCATCTCCAAATTCAATTTTGTCAACTCCATAGCATTTCTAACTATCAAATTGATTTATCGGGAATATTTCTTGAATTTTTTGAAACTTTCAAAAATTTGTCAATTTTCCCAAGGGGGCATACCTTAACCTATTTCATGTTGGGGCACGATCGGGGCATATTTTCTTTGACACAACATTGTACCAACATTGTATCAAAGAGGGGAAAACTGTAGATACCGAAAATTGGTCTAGGCCTGCAAGTACACATTCGACATAATTTTCTATAGTCCGTCATCCTGATTAAATAATGTTAATTATTTAATTAACCTTTCTAACACATATTTCCTCTATTAATCAAATACCCCTTTTTAATTAATTCATTAATTCATAAATAACCTTTATTCAACTTGATTAATTAAATAAATTATATTTATTTAATTATGTCGCTAACTAATTAATTCTTCCCCCTTTATCTATCAATTAAATAATTTATTATTTAATTACGCCTTTTATCATACTTTTTCTTCTATAATTAAATATCTTTATTTAATTATTCATTTAACCCCCTTTATCCATAATTAAATATTTATTATTTAATTATTCAATTTATCATTTTCAAACAGTCAAATTAAATAAATTATCTTTATTTATTTAATTAAAGTCTCTTATTTTCGAATGTTGAATTAAATTAACATTTAATTCATATTTTAATTATTTATGTCACATTCTTCTATCATTCAGTTATCTAATCATTCACTCACCTTCTGACTCGAGATCTATTTTTAGTTCTCCAGTTATCTCCGGATTCAACACCTGTTTATCTCTGCGAGAAGACTCTCCGTCACAACTAGTCGATTAACTAGTTCTAACTCCTGTTTGCATTCGAATGCATTATTCTTCGAGTTCTAACTTTGTCTTTTACATACAAAGTTTATTTCTTCTATTTTTGAAGATTAAGATTCTGAACTTGTGTTCTAACTCACGTTCTAACTTAGTCTCTATCTTCAGTCTTTCCTGAACTCGTGTTCTAACTCATGTTCTAACTCACGTTCTATCTGAGACAGAACTCACATTGCATGGCATTCATCAATCTCATATGTTGATCTCTCTTTCAATCTGAGCCGATCGTTTGAAAACCCAAAATCTATAAAATGGCCTATCATTATCATTATTCCTCCTCCCGAAATCATACACTTTTGAGAAGAAACTTATCTTCGATATTTTGCTTAGACATTCGATGAAGTTATGCTTGCATTCAAACACAGAAATCTGAGGGCAAGAATACTGAAAAGGAAAAATGGAGAAGAACAATCAAGATAATTCGAAGGAGTGAACGCATATTCGGTGAGAGATTTCCATTAATTTGTTTAGTTTATTATGTTTATTTCCTCGTTCTTTGTTGTTTGATTTTAGATTATTATTTAGATTAGGATTAACATTTTTATTCTAGTTGCAGATTATCCATCTCATCATTTCGAAAGATCATCTTTTAATCTATTGTTACACATATAAGGGCTTTGCCTAACCACTAAGTGGATTATCAACGCATTAGAGGGAGATGCTCCTTGGAAGAAATTAGTTAATTTTGCATCCAAACTATCTCAACTGATAAATCTTGGGGTCATATGAGCCTGAAAGATAAGATTCTGCTAGCTCAATTTTTCAAAACACATGGATCTTTCCCCTTCAATTCTATTTGGAAGGCTTGGTAGATCACTTCTACTAAGCTAATCTGGTTTGACCAATCCCTTATCCATGGACTAAGTTTTCCATTTTCCTCTATTTGGTGGAATAGGTTAATGCAATGGAACAACAAACCTTTAGGTATTATTAGCATATTCAAAGGCAACATCTATTTAAAAAGGTATTCAAGTTTTTTGTGACCTTTGGGACTCCACCACATTTCATTGGAAATAATGGCCCACTCTTAAAATGCAGTTTCACCTTTATTCATGTGATAAACAACTAATTCTTGAAATCCAACAGCTTGTTACTCTCGAACTTCGCACCTTGCTATCCTTGGATTGTCATGCTAACTTCTTGAACAATTGGTGATGGCCTAATGCTCGCAGCATCCACTTCTTTCCCTTGCGATCCATCTACAAGAAACTCCTTCCTCCAACTACCATCACACCCCGCCTCAATAAGAAGTGAAATTGTGCTTTTCTCTAATCCAAATGGAATAAACTTAGTCACCAAATCTGGAAGTCCAAGGCTGATGCACAATCTCAACTCCTAGCATGGAAGCTTCTTCATGTGAAACTTCCTATTGGAAACCACCTTAATTTTTTGTACCCTCAACCCACCTATCCATTTTGTAATAGAATGAAATCCATAAAGCATGCCTTTTGGAGTTGCACTCATGCCCACAAATTATGGCATGTGTTGTTTACCACTTTTCCCACTTTATTTCCCTAAACATGGACCTAGAAATCTGCTTTATTGGGTGCTTCCCCTTCCTTTAACGTCATGTCTCACACCTGTAGACAAGTGATTATCAAAAACCTTTGGAAATTTTGGTGTCTTGTTGTGTTCTCTAACACCATCCACCCTCCCCAAATAGAACTGCAAATGATTTTCTCTAACTTGTCCCTTCAAATAATGAATTTTCAAAATGTGCAGCCACTTATCATTCCTAAGGATACCTTACGTAACCTCCTCCTCCTACATCTGCACATAATTACTGAGTTGTCTACAGAGGTTTGATGATTGGTCTTCATCATTTCAGTCATGGATTGGAGTATTTCAGTGATGGTGTACTCATGCTCAGATTGGTGGATAGTGGACTATGGGTTGTATTGCTACATTGGAAAAACAATTTCAGCACTTCCAGGTTATGCCTAACTTGGTGGAAAGTATGCAAGGGAAATTGTGTCTTTTACTGCATGTGTATAAAGAGACCAGTGCTACTATGTTCCTTACATAGTGCCTTAATTTGTATAAGAGGACTGAGAGTTTAATTTTTTTGCTTTTAGCGCTTCAATTTATATCTCCCAGATAATGCCTTTGAACTCTTCAGACTCTCACACCTCTGAAATTTTAGTTTGCTGGTTTGATTGGCACAATGTTGGTTTGTATTTTTGATCAAGGTTATTCATGCAACATCTTGTTGTTGATGTCTCTTTTGTTGTCCTATAGCAGCCTTTTTGTTTTTTGGATGTGTATCAGTGTTGTTTTGCTTCAGCTCAGACTTTGTTCTTTGATGTAAAAAAAATTTATTGTTTTTTCCAATAAAAAAATATTTTTCACCAAATTTTTACTTTATGAAACCTACAGCAACTAAACCATTAATAATTTAGAGATGATGTGAACTAGTGATTTGTGAGGATTTGTATGTAGATTCTAAATATTTTTTTTTAAAAAAAAATAGAAATAAATTGTGTTTTTTTTCACATAACTCTTAATAAAATGTTCTAAATATCATAAACAATATTTTTTTAAAGTGAGTTTTATGTTGAATAACGCATATAAAAATTTGTAGAAAGGATAAAATTATAATTTTTAAAATATAGATATGTAACATCAATATCTCTAGTGCATGGATATTTTTCATAATTTTTTGTTGCACATTCTTTTAATTAATTTTCAAAGAGAATAATTATAATTGGACATAGGTGTGTGTCGTAATCCATAACTTGTTTCGTATGTATTGAAAGTCTTCTTTTTTCGCTGAAACAAGGACATCAATACCTAGGGTATAAATATTTTTAGAATTTTTTCTCTATTTTTTAATTTTTCCATGCATGTGAAACAAAAACTTTGATGTTTGGTAAAAGCCCTACATTCACAAGAAATTAAAAAAAATATATAATAATAAAATTAAAAATATTTAATATTATACTTTTTGGAAACCTTATAATAAGGCCTACATACTTACAAAACATAATTTTAAATGACTTTATTTAATCCATCAAAAGGTAAAGAAAAAGTTGCTTTTTGTCATCATTTTGATAGGTGCAAAGGAGGCTCCATTGTGGGTATGATTTAAGACGATAGGGGTTCTATCAAAGGGGGTTTGATCTAAGGGGGTTTTATCTAACCCTCTTCAATTAAAACCCTTTAGATGGAACCCCTCAAGGTTCAAATTGATAAATTTTCTAAAAAATATGTGATTTCAAGTAAAAATTTGGATGTCCCAAAAGTGGGACTCATTATTGTGAGATCTATTGGTGATATAGTTTTCATTCTGGATGCTACCTAGATCATAGATATAATTTAGTGATAGAAATTTTTTATAAAAATCATTTAGAGGAATGTGATCTTATCAATCTTAATTTTTGTAGTTTACAACTTCAATCATAAAACATGTGTCATTAATGCTATGATAGGGAACTACTACCCAAGGTTAACTCTCTTATTTTCATTGTGTTTTACTATATCTCAACAAACTAGATCATTGATATTCTCTAAAATCTCCAAATAATCTTTCCCAAGATAAATCCTCTTGTTCAAATACACAGTGGCATCTCATTATTTTAACTTGTTCTTAATTTTGGGAAATTATGCACTTAAATTTAGCTACTAAAGTAATTAGACATGTCTCATTCTCAATTGCCCTCTGTTTGTTATTCATTTCCTATGGTAGGAAAGAATATGATTTTATTTATATTTTTTAAGGCCATTCTTGATAATAATAAAAAAACTACACACAATTCTAATGTTTTACATTTCTTTCCATTTTATATACATAAAATAATGTTGAAAATGAAGGTGAAAATGTAGCTTAAAACTTGTACAACTATCATATTGTAGATTTAATTAAGTGTTCTTTGGTTCGTATGATTAATTTGTTTAGATCAATTTTACCAATTGTAGAAAGAGACAGAAGATTGTAGAAGAATAAGACAAGAAGATAGAAGTGACACATCATATATGTGGAGAAACCCTTTCAAGAAAAAACTCCACCACCAGAATCAATAGTGTTTGCATTATTTAACCTTAGAACAAGATTACAATAATATTGTATTAATCCTTGATTGATATGCTTCCATGCCTTCAATAATCCTTCTTCACAACCTGCAATAAACTCTCTTTGACTCTCATTGAACTCGCTTAGAACTCTCATACACTTGCTGCAATTTATAGACAATTATGAGCATGTAAACTCACATAAGAGTTATCAATACAAGAGATAAACTCTCCTCACAAATATCTACACCCAAATTGTGCAAGTAGAGCTTCACAATGTAACTTGAAGCCAAAACCAAAGTCTCCTCAATTTAGGCATCCCAAACTGAACACTTAATTGAACTCTGGATAAGAAGATATCTTGGAAGCTTCACCTCAAATTTGGCGCCCAAGAATGGGCCCACTTAACTGAACCTTGTAAATACATTTTCACGCAAAAGGAGTTAACTAAAAGATGCCAACTTGGGCGCCCAAGGTGGGTCCAAGTCAATCTTAGTTAACTGAAACATATCTCTCCACCAATTCATGCAAACAACATGCATGATTGATCTCCCCACTTAACTAAAAGTATCCACCTGTTATCTATCATGCAACTAAAGTCATTAGTCATGCAGCTCAATTCAACTAACATGCAACTCAAGTTAGCTAGCATGCAACTCAAGTCAACTAGCATGCAACTCAAAATAACTACATGCAACTGAAGATAACTGAATCATAACTAAACTAAATTGAACTAAACTGAACTGATATTGAACTGATAGTACGACTCCCCTCTTGTAAATATAAATCCTTATTTTGTAGGAACAAGACATGCATTATTAAAGTAATATCAATCCTCCAAACAGTTAACTGAAACAAGGTGGGTTCCACCTTCCATGTGGGTGCCCCATGTGCTCCTATTATTTAGGAATTCTTCTTGGATGCCCCCACATGTTCCTATTATTTAGGAATAATTACAAATATTAATTTACATGTTCATTTCATTTGAATTTAATCTCTTTATAATCTTAGTTTTGGGGAACACTTTCCAAGGACTTAGGAGATACATGAAATATGTTTAGGATTGCAATTAAATGAAATCCTATTCCCAACATTCTCCCACTTGAAATTATACATTACAATTATTCTAAACAAGGAATCATTATTATAAATAAAGTACAGGAGTCAAGGCCAATGGCCTTCCTGCACCAAGAGAACTTATCTGCAGCATTGATCAAAGTGTCAACTTTCTCAATCAATACCTTTCCCAAGTCTCTATAACCAAACTATCATAGGAAGAACTTCATGCTATCAACATAACCCAAATTTGCAAACAAGTCCATGTATATCCACCAACCTGCAAAATAAGACTTCAAGGTAATAACACACATAGACATGTGATAAAAACCTCTGAAATAACTCACTATTGTAAAGTGTAACCAGTCCAAGAGAGGCGCCCCTCTCATACATAACACATATACCTTTTGGAACTCCCACTGCACAGGTAATGTCAAATCTGAAAACAAGATCACATCATTAACAAGTCCTCCTATAGCACCTCACATAGAGGATGTGGCTAACTCCTCTATCATAGTGTCAAAGAAGCATACAATGATATGCAAAATACATCTCTCTTAACACAAGAACCTTCAAGAAGAAGACAATATTCCCACAAAGAGAGAACTTGCAAATCAAACCATGTTCTTATACCACACTAACATGCGCCAAACTATGTAAAGTAAGATCTCCAAGTTCAACACTCCCAAACTGAAAGGATATCAACATCTAACCATTCAACTTATAATGAAACATGGCAGAACTTAGATGTAAACCTCTCACAAAAATTAGATCAAACTTAGCCAAATATTCCCACAACAAAAGGGAATATGCCCAAAGCCACTAACTATCTCATGTACCTCTCCTACCCAAATCCTCAAAACTAACTCAAGTTCAAGATTTGCAAGGAGAACAATGGAAATACATAAAATCATGCATCTACTTCTCAACAATGCCTCAAAACTCAATTTTCAAGACTGATGAATAAGAGAAGTCAAGATACATATAAATAATGTATCTAATAATCAAGCAAGCAACACCTCTTAGATCATTTACCTACCGAGTAGACCAAGAGTGGGATACAAGATTGTCATGTACATACAACACCAAGCAATATAGGCTTTCAATAAAGACAACCTTCTCATCAAGTCTATGATGGACTCACATCCATTTCCAAGTGTAGGCTTCTCGATCTTTATTGTTGAAAAAACTTTTATAACAAGTAACCATTCCAACACATATCTCTTACATAAGAGAACTCAAGCTTCACCTATGGCTCCAATTATCCATGAGTACCTGTAACCAACCAATCCATGTCTAACTCCAAATGCGACATAGCACCATCATGAAGTAATCAAGCAAATGATCAATGTACCCAATATAAAGATAACTACTACGATCAATGTCAAAGCTCCAATCATAAATCAGGAACATAAACATGACATCCATGATCTAATCAATATGAATATAACAATTTCATATCAAAAAACAAAGCATGACACCTCAACCATAGACTAAAGAAGTCCTGCATGGCAACCAAAGATGTCAACATATCCAAAACACATGAATATAACCATCATTTGTCAATGAAAACAAAAAAAATGCCAACGAACCATCAAATGGTGAATCCACATCACTGCCAAC
>CM021110.1:141605800-141641963 GCA_007115665.2 Sequoiadendron giganteum | reverse complement strand
AGAAACTTATCTTTTATATTTTTTTTAGACACTTGACGAAGCTATGCTTGCATTCAAACATAGAAATCTAAGGGAAAGAATACTAAAAAGAAAAAATGGAGAAGAACAATCAAGATAATTCAAAGGGGTGAACGCATATTTGGTGAGAGCTTTCCATTAATTGTTTAGTTTATTATGTTTATTTTCTCGTTCTTTGTTGTTTGATTTTAGATTATTATTTAGATTAGGATTAACATCATTTATTCTAGTTGTAGATTATCCATCTCATCATATCGAAGATCATCTTTTAATCTATTGTTACATTTGGTGAACCCAACGTGAACACGCTTCAAAATTCACACATCTTTTCATCTTTCCATTTTTTCTATTTTTCTCTTTCTTTGTGCAGGTTTCCGTATGGCACACTGCATCTGTATCCACGAGCCACATCTGCTAAAAACAATCAAACATCCATCATCCTAGATCGCATTGACGAAGTCATGAACCGCATCCACCTGTCAACAAAATTCGTGAACCGCATCCGCCTATCAACATCGAACCGTATATGTGGCCCCAAAAGCCGCATTTGCCTGGTAATCCTTTTTTTTTCGGTTTTTGGTCATTTTCGTACATTCATATTTCCATTTTTCACTTTTTAGGTTGTTTTGATTTTCACTAACATTTGTTTATAGTTGTGTTAAGGTGGAGTAATGTAGTGTTTGTAGGACGAAGCATAGAAGATAATTAAAAACCAAAGATAATATTTTTTGCAGGACGAAAGCCGAAGACAAGAACAATGAACTACTGATAAATTTGCATGCAGGACCTAATGCCTTTGTGTTTATTTATTTAGCAAGCTTTTTTTTGGTAGATAGATAATTGTTGTGTGGATTAAAAAGAACTTTTTTGTTTGGTAGATAGATAACTGTCATTTGGATAAAAAAGAATCACTGTCTACTTTGTCTGGTGCGTTGCACATATTTGTCACCCTTACGATTCAGTATATCGAAGTATCCTCTCCCCTTGCGTAGTCATGCAATCCTAGGTGTAAGAGAAACAGTTACTGACTCTAGAACTTGGGTCTATCTTGGTGGGAAAAAGTACTCACCCCAAGACGACTCAGACCGGTAACAAGCTAAAGCCAAGCAACTTCCACCTAGTATATAAAAATGGATTTCTTGGGAAAGCCCATAAATCATGCTCACTATTCCAATGAGATGGATAAAAATGGACTCTCGCTGACGTTGGATAGTGCCCTATGAATGGAATTCCCTTATTAAACACCTTGTTGTAGAGTTACCAAAATCCTACCTACTTGTTGGCGCAACAGGGTCGGCCCTATGAAGCTGTCTTACATTCTTATGGTTTATGTGTTGAAATGAAATGTATGCCATGGGAGTTTCATGGGTATAGTAGCTTGGTTGCCTCATATAACTGAGTGCTGTGGAGGGGAGCCAATGGGGTCAAGCTACTAGTCATTCACCATAAATATGCGTAGCTGGAGAAATCCAAGTAAGAACTCAACAAGTATTGTCCAAAAAGCCTAGGTTGTAAATGTGTTTCACGTCTTAACAAGTCTATCATCACAAAAACTGAAAATACATTGATTGCTGTGTTTGTTTTATGTTGTATTTGTCAAAATCTTGATCAACAAACTAAGTCATCAAAACAACTTTCGGGAAAATTTCAACTGTTAGAAAATTGAGTTGCAATTGTAGGTTTAAACGTCGCATCTATCATAGAGAGTCACATCTATTAGGGGAAAAGCCGCATGTGTCTGTCAAAAAATTCATTAGTCATAGTCTAGATATTACGAGCCACAATTGCCATATTTTGAGTCGCATGTGTGCATGCAAACCACATCTATTAATTTTCAAGCCGCAAGTGTCTGTCAGAAAATTTAGGTTTATAGAGTCCAGAATTGGAACCGCATGTGTATTTCTAAATTGCATTTGTCATAGGAAAGTCTGCAACTATCGGAAAAACTGCATGCACTGTCAAAAACTACATCTGTCAACATTTGAACCACAACTGTTAGGTGAACCGCATTTGCCTGTCAACACAAAACTTTGAAAACTGCAAACTGAGTCCGAAACATCATCGTCACTATTTGCTTCTGGTTCTTAAGATCAACCTTGGACATAAACTATTAAATTTTTCTCAAAAACCTTGCATCATTAGGTTTCATATACGTCTTAGTCACAGTCAACATCTTAGTCACAATAAACGTCTTAGTCATAGTCATCCTAAGTTGCATGCATATAGATACTTCCTAGGAAATTGCATATCACAGAATAGATAACTTTCCTCGTCATTGGAAACGTTCGTGTTTCAGTTTGTCACAATCATTGAACCTAGTCACTTTAGTCCCATTTAGTGGATCTTTTCAGCTCAACAGTCTAGTTTGGAAAATTCACCTTGTCAACTGTCCTTGTCATACAATCAGGTTCCTTGGTCAAAAACAAATCTTTGCATGCATTTATTCCATATGTGGTAGGTTATACCCGTCTTAGACTCATTTATCGTCATAGTGTACTCAAAATTTTGCATATTGTCCATCCTATCATACGTCATTTTAGTATATGTCTTTTTAGAAACCATTTTAGCAACATCATTTATTGTCAAAAAAATCCAAAAACATAGACATAGGTCATATTAGTTTTTAGACGTAGTCTGCATTACCCCTTTTTGAGAAACTTTTTCATGGTCGAAACAAGGTCCAAAAAGAAACATAAAGCAATGACAGACCCCAACGAATTCATCAATCCATTCGGAAATCAACTGTTAGGAAGTAAAAGACCACACAAACCTTTGCTTCAAAAACATGTCACTAGAGACACACATGGACAAATATACATAGAGGACATAGACGCAGCAGTACAAGATCCTGAATTTGCATCCTTTATGGATGAGTGTTTGGCAAATGATCCCCAACGATATCTAGCAAAGTTGCTAGCAGAAGGTGCCAAACCACCCATAGGATTTGATATTCGTACTTTGCAAACACAGTCTACTCAACCAACGCAAACTGTGACATCAAGTGTTTCTATTCCCCAAATTACCGCAGCGATACCAACTAGCATATCTTCTCAGACATCGTCAATTGTAAGCATAATCCCTTTCAACATAACACAAGGTTTACAATTTACTACGGGGGCAACTTCCTCCAACCCCTTTAGCACCATACGACTGGTAAGAGATCCAAAGTTGGCGGGAATATTCCTATGCCAAATTAGACCATTCAGACAGGAAATATTCCTATACCTAATCAGAACATTCTAACAGGATATATTCCCTCGCCAAATCACAATCCGTCATAGAACATGGCGTATCAAAACACCTACATTGATCCAAACAACGCAAACACCATGTCCTTGACGCAAGTGGATGTCCTTCAAAACCAAATGCAAACTCTTCAACAACATATGGACAACATGTCTATGTCAGGAAAACGAACTATCTCAGCGCAAGACCTATGTCCATGTCCATTTGACAAAGCGCTTTATATGACACCTTTCCCCCATGGATACATTATACCGATTTTGCATAAGTATAATGGGAGAAAGAATCCTTTGGAACATATTAGAGAATTATCAACAGCATGCATGGACATATCATATGACCCCACATACTTGATGAGACTATTTCCATGAACCCTTGTCGGGATAGGATTGGAATGGTTTTCTAAATTACCATATGGGATACGATCCTAGGGTGAATTAGCTGAGAATTTTGTCGAACATTTTGCCTTTAACATAGACAATGAGGTAACAATAGCAACCTTGTGCCACACGACACAAGAAGATGGCAAAACTTTCACCATTTTCTTCTAGAGATGGAGAAGTCTAGCTAGCAGATGTCCAGTTGAAATACCGAAAAATCAAAAGGTCACGATATTCTTAGAAAATATCAACCCAAAACTGTGAAGTGATTTAAGGGTACATTGTTGTACTTCATTCTTACACTTGGTACAAAAGGGCATCATCCTTGAGAAAGGCCTTATAGAAAAAGGAGAAATTAAGGTACCAGGCAGGAATCCGGTTGTCCAACATCAAAATGCGCCAAACGATAGAAACAAATTCTGGTCTACAAACAAAAATGTTACAAATGATGGCATTGTTGATGCTAAACACATAAATACGAGACTAGTTATCACACTTAGAGATTACAATTCCAATCAAGACACGATGAATAGTCTAGATCAAACAGCCAACTATGTCCAAAATTCACAACAACAAAGACCACAACGAAGATTTCCTACACGTGAATTTACACCTTTAAGACAACCAATTGAGACTATTTTCAAAGAGTTGATTAAACATAATCTCATCAAACCTTTGGAACCAAGAGAGTATGATCCTGGACAGTTCAAGCCTTCATGGTGGGATGATAACTCTTTTTGTGACTATCATTGAACAAAAGGACACAACCTACAACAATGTCACCAACTCAAGAATATTATATAAGACTTTGTTGAAAATGGAACCATAGAGGTCGGTGGACAGAAAAATACCAAGAACAGTGATCATAAGGTTTTCACGGACCTGTTACATGACCACACAAAAGGAAAAGCCTCCAGTTCGGGACCCAAGAATCCATCAACCAATTATAACAATACCAAGTATGACTATGGTAAAGGAACGATCATAAATCACCTCTGAGCCGCAAATGAGAATGTCAATACCATCATCATTAAGAAGCATCCAGAATGTAATGTGAACACACGCAAAACTAAGATTACTATTCCTGGTCCTTCTTTCGAGCCAGCTACACAAGCTTCCAAGTTTAAGTACAACCTTCTTGATCAATTGAGTAAAACCCCCATGCAAATATCTATCTTGGAATTGTTGAATTTATCACCTGAGCATCGAGCCATTCTTGACAAAGCTCTACAAAACACAATTGTTCCTACAGACTTATATGTCAATCGTTTCGAAGAAATGGTGGGATATTTGACAAACTCGCATCATGCCACATTTTCCCAACAAGATTACTCAACTAAAAAGTCTAATCATAATGACCCCTTACATCTTGAAGTCTTAGTCCATCAAACCAAAGTCCAACGAGTCTTGGGAGACGGAGGAGCAGGTTTGAACCTATGTACCCTAAAATTGGTTAAGGCATTAGGATTATCAGAAGACTGCATAGACACCTCTAAGAGTATAGTCATCAAGGCTTACGATGATGAGGAAAGATCATCCAAAGGAGTTGTCACACTCCCTATAAGAATTGGCCCAGCAATCATGAACACCAGCTTCCAAGTCTTGGATCTCACCCTTTCATACAACTTGTTGTTAGGTAGACCTTGGATACACGCAATGAAAGTTGCACCTTCAACATATCACCAATATCTTAAGTTCCTGTATAATGGCACGGAGATCACCATTGATGGTGATCCAGATCCTTTTCAGTATTGTACAAGCCTAAGGGAAATTCCACAACGACAAGTACCAGTTAACCAAGAAGCTTCATCATCCACTTTGTCCCTATACGTTGACCCATCACATCTCACTAAGTCCATTTCATTCAAACCACCGTCATCCACTCCTAAGCTCGAGATCCAAGACAAGGGTTGTGGCGAATATCATATAAAGGCATCATACTATGTCAGTCAAATGATTCCACCTAAGGCATATGGCCTACCCATGGCAGATAGAAGACAGTCAATGGTCACATTTCATGTTCCCCCTACAATGACATTGAACAAATGGGGAGAGTTAAGTGAAGAAATTGTGGATCAAGGTGATTCCTGGTTGTATCAAGAAGAACATGAATACCCCTCCCCATCTATTCAAATAGCTAAGGACTAGTATGGAAAAGGCTTTAAGATAATGCAAAATGAAGGCTATGACGGGCACAGTGGGTTAGATCTACACCAAAATGGAAGGATGGAACTGGTCACTATCTCACCATGACCGAAATATCTAGGGCTAGGGTGTCAACCACTTAGAATTGGGTTTCTTGGTACTTCGTCACCATTTCAAGAGGAAGTGATTGCTTGTGCAGACATCGCGATATCTCATGAACCACTTCCCCCAATTTACGATGAATCCCCTTACTCAAGCGATTGTGAATGGGATTCCCTTTCATCTACCAGTACCATGAACATAGATGCTCTATTTCGAGAATTAGACCTAAAGATAAAACCTGTACCAAAACCATCTAGTCCCTGTCCCAGGAAACACTTGTCCAAAGAAGAATGGAAAAAGAACTATTATTGGGAAACCCTTGATCATGCATCTTGGGCACCTGACAAACCATCTTCTGACGACTCAGCCCTTACAATAGTCCCACATCAGAGTATACCTACCCCTAGGAGGAATAATAAGGAGTTAGTCCAAAACTTTTGTGACCATGTCAACCATTCTATACTCACCTTGTCAGCAACTACCTTTAAAAACTCTGATGATGACATGCCCCTTATATATCCTGAACTTATTGACTGGGATCAACAAGGTACACCTATCATAGATACATTCGAGAACGACGAAACGATTGTTGAGTTCATGGGACTTAGAGAAGGCATACCACGAGGGGATCATAAAGCTGGTTTTACCATAGACTTGGATGACAAAGCATATTTTGGGGAGTCTATTTACACCTCTAGTCACAAAAATGAAAATAAAAAGAAAAAAGACGATGAAGAGAAAAATGATGAGTCCCTAGGTGAAAACCGCAAGGCGCCTTTGGACGAAGAAAAAGTCAAAATAAAGGACGTATCCGAGGGCGAAAACCTCTCAGAGGTACCCAAGGATAGAGGTCTAAATATTCTCCCCATTGAATAGGAAAAGTCACTGATGCTAGTAGAAGAATCTATTGAATTCAACATAGGTACAGAAGAGAATCCTCGGAAGGTATATTTTGCAACTTCTTTAACAGAGATAGAAAAAGCTGAGTTTAAGGACTTCTTCACAAAGAGACAGATAAAATTCGCATGGTCGTATGCTGACATGCCTGGGCTAGATCCAGACCTAATATTGCATCATTTACCACTACAGCCAAGTATTAAGCTAGTCAAATAGAAATTAAGGAAAATGCATCCGCAAATTGCTCTATTAGTCAAGGCAGAACTTAAGAAACTCTTGGATGTAGGATTCATAAGGACGATAGACTATGCATATTGGATATCAAATCTTGTACCAGTGACTAAACCAACTGGGGGCATTCACATTTGCACAAACTTTATAGACATCAATAAGGCATGTCCTCAGGATGACTTCCCTTTGTCGAACATCGACATGATAGTAGATCTTACAGTAGGATACGAGATGCTATCCCTCATGGATGGTTTCTCTGGGTATAACCAAATCAAAATAGCAATTGAAGACCAACACAAGACAGCTTTCACATGTCCATGGGGCACATACTGTTGGAATGTTATGTTGTTTTTCCTTAAGAATGTAGGAGCTACCTATCAATGGGCAATGACTTTGATTTTCCATGACTTTGTACATACTCTCATGGAAGATTATGTAGATGACATTATAGCTAAATCAGAAACAAGGGAAGATCATTTGAAAGTTTTAGACAAGATATTCCAGAGGCTAGAGAATTACAATGTCAGGCTAAATCCAAACAAGTGTGTCTTTGGAGTGAAATCAGGGAAACTATTAGGGTATATCATCTCTTGAAGAGGCATTGAAGTAGATCTAGAGAAGGTAAGAGCTATCATAGAAATGCCTCCTTCGGTCAACATTGGTCAACTTAGAACCCTACAGGGAAGATTACAGTCTATTAGGCATTTCATAGTACAACTGGCAGATAAAATACACCCATTTCAACATCTACTCAAGAAAGGAGTACCATTTGTGTGGACACCTAAATGTCAGGAAGCCTTCCAGCAAATCAAGGACTATTTGCTTACTCCACTAGTCTTAATGCCACCTACAGAGGGAAAACCATTGATACTATATATTTCAGCAACTCAGTCGGCATTAGGGGCTCTTCTCGCACAACACGATGATCAAGGTCATGAGAAAGAAGTCTATTACATCAATCGTACCTTAGTGGGCTATGAATTGAATTGCAGCAACATAGAATGTGCCTGTCTTGTGGTAGTCTTTGCTACCCAAAAACTTCGAAACTATATGCTTAATCGACAGACAATGTTAATTGCAAAGATTGATCCACTTAAATACCTCCTAAGTAAGGTAGCATTAACAGGCCAATTGGATAAATGGGTTATGATACTTAGTGAGTATGGCATCCAATATGTTGAGAGGAAGGCTATAAAAGGATAGGTGGTTGCATATCAATTAGCTGATGCACCTATGAAGGCAGACCATCCTTTAGTGGCAGATTTTCCAGATGAATTTCTCTTCAACATTGACATTAAAATTGATTGGAAGCTATACTTTGATGGGTCACATACAAATTGTGGTTCAGGAGCCGGTATCCTATTTGTTACACCTCAAGGTGATACCATTCCTAAATCATTCAGGATTGCTTTTCCTTGTACCAACAATATAGCAGAGTATGAAGCTTTAGTGACAGGGTTAAAAATGGCAGCTCAGTGGAAGATTAAGAGTCTACAGGTTTTTGGCGACTCTCAACTGGTAATCCAACAGGTAAATGATGATTATGAGACTAAGGATGAGAAGCTTGCCCCTTACAAGCGTATTGCTAATAGTTTCAAGAAGTATTTCAATGACATTACTTTTCAACAAATACCACGTATCTAGAATAGAGTTGCAGATGCCATGGCAACTGTGGGTTCCTTGTTGGATATTTCGAGTAACGTGCCTAAGTTCGAGTTTCTGGTAGAACAGTTGTTGGTCCCCGCTTATGATGTCCCCGATACTGCGATGGTGTGTACCATTGTTGGTCCTACGTCTCCTTGGTATAAAGACATATTCGACTATCTCATTGACCAAACCTTAGCCCAAGACTTGTCTAATAACCAGCACTGAACCTTCATCCAAAAGTCAGCTAAGTACACCATCATCAAAGAAACCCTGTATAGATGTACCTTAGATAACGCCCTAATGAGATGTCTCAATGCTGAGGAAGCACAAACAACTTTGCGAGTGGTACACGAGGGTATATGCGGATCTCATTCAAGTGGTCCTACTTTAGCCCATAAGATTATGAGACTAGGTTATTATTGGCCTACAATGGAGAAAGACTCATACATCTTTGTGAAGAAATATAGACAGTGTCAAATACATGGAGATTTGATAAGAGCGCTAGCACAGGAACTTCATCCAATTACATCACCATGGCCCTTCGCGCAATGGGGACTTGACCTCATAGGTAAGATACACCCTCCATCATCCAATGGCCATAAATTCATCATAACTGCCACCGAATACTTCACCAAATGGATCAAAGATATTCCCATGACCTACATCACCGGCACACAAATATCTAAGTTTATCCTAAACTATATCATTTGCTAGTATGGTGTACCCCAATCCATAATCATAGATAATGGACGCCCATTCAAGAACCAAGAAGTACACCATTTATGTGAAGAATTCCATATCAAACATCATTTCTCCACCCCATATTACCCACAGGGTAATGGCCAAGCCGAGGCATCTAATAAGACCATTGTTACAATCCTTAAGAAGACTATCAATGACGCTGGTCATGACTGGCACCTACAACTTAATCCTACCTTATGGGCTTACCGCACAAACATCCATACTCCCACTGGCGCCACTCCATATTCCCTCGTATTTGGGTTCGAAACTATCTTACCTATTGAGGTTGAAATACCTTCCCTGAGGGTATCCTTGAAGGGTCATATTGACGATGAAGAATACTGTGTCTCTAGGTTACAAGAGCTAGAATTGTTGGATGAATGAAGACAGAAAGCATTAGATCATTTGCAAGCATATCAAAATCGTCTTCGTCATAGCTACAATAGGAAAGTCCTCAATCAACACTTTGAAATTGGTGACCTGATATTAATGGAGAATCCTAAGAACCAAGATGAACGAGAAAAACTAGGTAAGTTTGAACCTAACTGGTTGGGGCCCTATATTGTCATAGAAGCTTTTGGATCAGGAGCGTACCAACTCTCTACTCTTGAAGGAGAGCCACTTTTGTCACCTATCAACAGTCTGCATCTAAAGAGGTTCTATGCTTAGTTTTTGAGAATCTGTGTCTTAATCTAAAAAAATACAAAAAAATGGTTACCTTGATGAAAACCTGGCAAACAGGCGTCTCTGTAACTCCAAAAAAATTGAGAAAATCAAAAATGTAAAGAGAAATAAATCCGTCCAATAGTGAAAACCGCTTTGGTGGTGTTATGGATAAGTACCATAGTGAAAACCTGGCAAACAGGCGCCATGTGTAGTCAAGCTCGCTCTTCCGTCTACCATCATTCTATTCAGACTTTTTCACCATCACTCATAATAAATGGTTGTCTTATCCATTACTTGTAACGATTGATCTAACATCCATTCCGTCACATTATCCACTCCATCTTGCAAATCTTATTCCCGACTGGGGGAAAATCCTTGTTCTGTGCCCTGACACCTTGTACATAACGTCACGCAATCGAAAATGTCCTGAAAAAAATCCCAAAAACATTTGAAAACTTCAAAAATCCAAAAAAATCAAAACATGTCAGAAAATACCAAAAACAGAGTCAAGTTGATCATGTTTAGTCAGTCATAGTCGAACTACGTTGCCTCTGTGACTGGGATGTAGGCAAGGCCATCAATCGATGTGCCCCCAAGGTATTAGGTATGTCAGTCTAGGTTTGTCATGTATCACACACATTTAAATCATGACTCTTTGTACATTCAAAGTCATTGGTCGTGTCGAACTATGAGGTCTCTGCGTGTACAACGTAGGCAAGGTTAATCAATTGATGAGCTCCCGAGTCCACACTAGGTCAGTCCAATAGGGTTCAGTCACAATCACTCTCATACAAGATGCATATCATAGTTTAAGGTATCATCTCATGTCATACACTGTCCACGCACACACTTTTATTAGTCAAGGAATCAAAACAATTCATGCAACAACAAGGCAAAACATCTCAAACTGTCATCAGGTCAATATCAAACACATTGTCAAAGCGATCAACCTATGTCTTAAGCAAGATATGTCTTTCTTGTCAACAGACATCGTCAAATTGTCATAGTCTCATGTAGCTTGTCACTTCAATGTCATCAGACTCCAACGTCTTATACAGCACGTGTCTTTCTGAAACTAGGCTTTGTCATGCCTTATTCAGAACTCGCTTGGTCGAAACTAGACTCAACGTCTTATGTGGTATGTGTCATCTCTCACATTACGCTATGTCAAACATCAACATCAAACAGTCCCACAAGATCAAGTTTTGGCGAATTCTTTTATTTGGCTTTATGACTTTATATCTTACTTTGTCTTATCTTTTTATCGATTTGTGAATTAGTCTGGTTACTAGCTTTCTCAAGGATGTCCCTTGAAGGATTTAGAGAAGGAGGGATGTCTCAGAACACTTTTTCTTTGACTGCTATCTGTCAACTGTCTTTTTAAATATTGGTTTTTGAGTCATGTTACTAGTTTCCTCAAGGATGTCCTATCAAGGATTTAGAGGAGAAATGACGTCTCATGACCCGTCTTTTATTTTTCTGTTGTCTGTGGTTTGTCTCGACAAAATGACTTGGGCAATACTGTCCTTAGTATGAGTTAAGATACTCCTTGTTTGTGACTATCTGTTTTTCGCAGATGGATGACTTTGTACACTATGGTTTATCTCATATCATAGTGTGTACTATCCATTTCTGTCATGTCCCGCCCAATGATGATAACAAGCAAGCATAGCGTATTTGGCAATATATCGAAGATAATATCATTTTCTCAATCAATCAACCTTAATTATTTCTTACTAACATTCTGAATTCATTTCATCCTAACATTTCTCTTCTTCGACATGATGTTAAAGTCCTGTGACATGATTAAAAACATTAGGTTATTTGCATTTGCATACATTCAAAATCATGACATAATAGGCATTTCATCATCATAGCATACATAATGTAAACATTGCATGTACATATTACCATCACATATAAATAAGCATCATATAGAACATTGCATCCATTATCATAAGTAATTAAGACATCCATAACATCATTATAAAATGCATAACTCATAACATGTAGAAACATTCATTCATAACACATGTACATACATCATCTAGGAAACATAATCATATAGAAGTAATGCATCATCCATAAAGTAGAACTGCATATCATATAGAAGCCGCCAAAATCATATATATATATATATATATATCGCTCAAAATAGTGTGTCACAATACAATGTCAGAATGTATCCATAAATAAAACATGAGCTCGCAGGCTCTCTGATCAAAAATAAAATGTCTACATGTATAACAACCATATCATCATGTCCCACTTCCACTGCTGTCACATGGTGAAGGTGGTGGGAATAGCCTCGAAGGTGCTCTCTGTGAGGTGGAAGGCCTCTCATATAGACCTACCCTCGGTGGTCCTACCACACCCTCTGTACTCTGGGTCCTGGTATGACTCTTGCTATGTGACCTCTGACTGCACACCTCTGAAAAGGTAGGAGCTCGTCTCTCTGTTGGCACCATTGCCTCATATAAGTCCCTATAATAGGTGGCTCTCTCAACTGATCTGATTAACTCTCATACCATGCCATCAGATGAGGACCCACTGTAAAGGCGTTTGACCTCTATGAACTGCTGCTCTATCTCCTATCTCTGAGCTATAGCCTGATCTCTCTCCATAAGTACACTGTCCCTCTCTGTACGAGTATTGTCCCTCTCGGCGAATGCACTGTCCCTCTCTGTGTAGGAACTATCTCTCTCTAACCTCATAGCATCAAAATCTACTGTCATAAGTCTAAGTCTCTCCTCCAAAGCCTCCCTATCACCATCCCTAGGAGCATCCTCCTCTCGTCTCCCCTCCACAATCCAATCTCTAAGCTCTCTCTCCTACTCCTCCATCAGTGCATCCTCCTCAACATCATCCTCAACATCATCCTCCACATCATCCTCTCCATATCCTTCCAAAACACCCAGAGGGTCTATAGCCATATCCATATCTATATCCTCTACAACATCCTCTACTCCAATATCTACCTTTGCATGCTCCTCTACAACTACATCCTCTGCAGCATGCTCATCACCAGCCTATACATCCGCTCCCCCTCCGATGTCCATCAGTACATCCTTTGCAACTGCCTCACAGATAGGTGATAGTGCACCTACCCGACCACCTCTCTGTCCTCTCCATCCTTGTCTACCACCTCTACCATCACCATCTCTCCCTCCAACTCTCCCAACTCTAGCACCTCCACCTCTCCGCCGTCCTCTAGGTCCTGTGCCTCGTCTCTCAATAGGTGTCGGCTGATCCAGATTTGTGTAAGGAAAAGGCCGATGCTCTACCCACCATTCGTCATACACAGCTGTCATCCCTGGGTTTGCTGCTCCATCTCTCCAACCCCACTGTACTAGCTATAATGTCTATATCTCTGCCTCTGCGGTAGCGACAGGAATCATAGGCCCCTAATATGGAACCTCTCTAGACGAACAAGCAAACTCTGCTCTACTCTGAGGCTCATCCTGAACCTCATCGAACTATCTCAGAACTATGTCTGGCAAGTATCGCTCAATGATATGAACACTAGAAACAGTCCTCCCAATAAGATACTGTGTCTGTCTGCAGAATACCAAATGTACCTCCTCATCCGCCCACTCCTCACAATCCATGTACAGTCTCCATGTGAATTGATCCAGAATATCCAATGCATGTCTCCAAAATCCTGTGTCTCCCACATGTGTCTAAGTAATGTGTCCTATATATCGGAACACATACTGGAATCTCTCCCATCGCTCTACAATAACTAGAGGACGAAAAAAGGCCATCCTCTCCCAAGCTCATACCATCAGCAAAGTGGTCCCACAGCTCAGTGACTATGCGTCTCTGTAAGCAATATCGTGTAGATGAAAATATAACATCCCAAGTAGACATGGACCCCATGCATACCTCATCTCACTCTCCAACATACCAACCAACATAGCACCCCATCCCACTCAAAATTCGTGACCCCGTCTATCTGGAAGAAATATCCCCCCAATCAATGTACATAATATACAATCAATCCTATCATATCTATTTGCTAACACTAACCATCTGATCTCATAGTGCTCGATGTCGAGCCTACTGATATCATCCACCTGATATAACCTCGCCAACTCGGTCAATCTGCATTGGATATCATACATAACCCGCTCTCCCCTAATCATAAGTCTCAATATCCTATACACATCCTCCAATGTGACAGTGGCCTCCCCAGGCAGCAAATGAAAAGACAATGTCTCTGAGTGCCATCGCTCGCATAATGTTGTAAGCATCTCCTTGTTCACCCGAATAGTGGGCATCGACAGATAGTGACGTAGACAAGTCTCCATAGAAGCCGTATCTCTGCACTTGTCAAATGATCTCTCAAATCGAATGTGTCTGGACGTGACTCCCACGTATATATAGGATCTAAAACAACCTACATTTAAAACATGATGTCAATAATTTTCAAGTTTTTCTTAGAAAAAATTTTCAAAAATTTTACCAGTCAAATGCAGCTCACTTTTATAGATGCAGTGTATTTTTACAAATGTGTTGCACGATGCCTCACTTGCGTTGCATATTACATATGCGTCGCATATCTCCCACATCCACTTTCAACCTATTGCACATGTGGTGCACTAACCCACATGCGGTGCATTTTTGTCAGCCTACCTATCTACTACATATGCGTTTCACTAATGCATATGTGGTCCACTACCCTACATGCGACTATTCCTAATGTAGATGTGTTGCATACATACATATGCATTGCATTGTAATTCAAATGCGTTTAATCCCTAAAATGCCCAACCTAGCCTAGGCGTGTTTTCGCACATGCGTCGTTTCGTAGTCAAATGCGATGAATACGACGACATATACGACGCATCGCATTTGCTAATTGAATTTTCAATGCCTAAAACTATGTGCAAAACTAATTTTCAAGAGTTCATTTTCGGGTACATACCAGTGGTCCTGCGTTGGCTGGCCTCCTAAATGTTTGGATCTGATATCAACGATGTGCAGCATAGGGAATGGGTGCCATTTTCGTCAGCTAGTCAAAGAAAATCTCCTCTTTTTCTAACTCCTCTGAGTGCAAATGAATTCGGTTTAGACCTAATTCCTATTTATAGGTAGGGTTTGGGTGGAATTTCTTCTGCCCTAGTCTATTGGTCACTTAACCTTTCAACTTCAAATGACCCGTACTCGTCTGTATCATCTCCAAATTCAATTTTGTCAACTCCATAGCATTTCTAACTATCAAATTGATTTATCGGGAATATTTCTTGAATTTTTTGAAACTTTCAAAAATTTGTCAATTTTCCCAAGGGGGCATACCTTAACCTATTTCATGTTGGGGCACGATCGGGGCATATTTTCTTTGACACAACATTGTACCAACATTGTATCAAAGAGGGGAAAACTGTAGATACCGAAAATTGGTCTAGGCCTGCAAGTACACATTCGACATAATTTTCTATAGTCCGTCATCCTGATTAAATAATGTTAATTATTTAATTAACCTTTCTAACACATATTTCCTCTATTAATCAAATACCCCTTTTTAATTAATTCATTAATTCATAAATAACCTTTATTCAACTTGATTAATTAAATAAATTATATTTATTTAATTATGTCGCTAACTAATTAATTCTTCCCCCTTTATCTATCAATTAAATAATTTATTATTTAATTACGCCTTTTATCATACTTTTTCTTCTATAATTAAATATCTTTATTTAATTATTCATTTAACCCCCTTTATCCATAATTAAATATTTATTATTTAATTATTCAATTTATCATTTTCAAACAGTCAAATTAAATAAATTATCTTTATTTATTTAATTAAAGTCTCTTATTTTCGAATGTTGAATTAAATTAACATTTAATTCATATTTTAATTATTTATGTCACATTCTTCTATCATTCAGTTATCTAATCATTCACTCACCTTCTGACTCGAGATCTATTTTTAGTTCTCCAGTTATCTCCGGATTCAACACCTGTTTATCTCTGCGAGAAGACTCTCCGTCACAACTAGTCGATTAACTAGTTCTAACTCCTGTTTGCATTCGAATGCATTATTCTTCGAGTTCTAACTTTGTCTTTTACATACAAAGTTTATTTCTTCTATTTTTGAAGATTAAGATTCTGAACTTGTGTTCTAACTCACGTTCTAACTTAGTCTCTATCTTCAGTCTTTCCTGAACTCGTGTTCTAACTCATGTTCTAACTCACGTTCTATCTGAGACAGAACTCACATTGCATGGCATTCATCAATCTCATATGTTGATCTCTCTTTCAATCTGAGCCGATCGTTTGAAAACCCAAAATCTATAAAATGGCCTATCATTATCATTATTCCTCCTCCCGAAATCATACACTTTTGAGAAGAAACTTATCTTCGATATTTTGCTTAGACATTCGATGAAGTTATGCTTGCATTCAAACACAGAAATCTGAGGGCAAGAATACTGAAAAGGAAAAATGGAGAAGAACAATCAAGATAATTCGAAGGAGTGAACGCATATTCGGTGAGAGATTTCCATTAATTTGTTTAGTTTATTATGTTTATTTCCTCGTTCTTTGTTGTTTGATTTTAGATTATTATTTAGATTAGGATTAACATTTTTATTCTAGTTGCAGATTATCCATCTCATCATTTCGAAAGATCATCTTTTAATCTATTGTTACACATATAAGGGCTTTGCCTAACCACTAAGTGGATTATCAACGCATTAGAGGGAGATGCTCCTTGGAAGAAATTAGTTAATTTTGCATCCAAACTATCTCAACTGATAAATCTTGGGGTCATATGAGCCTGAAAGATAAGATTCTGCTAGCTCAATTTTTCAAAACACATGGATCTTTCCCCTTCAATTCTATTTGGAAGGCTTGGTAGATCACTTCTACTAAGCTAATCTGGTTTGACCAATCCCTTATCCATGGACTAAGTTTTCCATTTTCCTCTATTTGGTGGAATAGGTTAATGCAATGGAACAACAAACCTTTAGGTATTATTAGCATATTCAAAGGCAACATCTATTTAAAAAGGTATTCAAGTTTTTTGTGACCTTTGGGACTCCACCACATTTCATTGGAAATAATGGCCCACTCTTAAAATGCAGTTTCACCTTTATTCATGTGATAAACAACTAATTCTTGAAATCCAACAGCTTGTTACTCTCGAACTTCGCACCTTGCTATCCTTGGATTGTCATGCTAACTTCTTGAACAATTGGTGATGGCCTAATGCTCGCAGCATCCACTTCTTTCCCTTGCGATCCATCTACAAGAAACTCCTTCCTCCAACTACCATCACACCCCGCCTCAATAAGAAGTGAAATTGTGCTTTTCTCTAATCCAAATGGAATAAACTTAGTCACCAAATCTGGAAGTCCAAGGCTGATGCACAATCTCAACTCCTAGCATGGAAGCTTCTTCATGTGAAACTTCCTATTGGAAACCACCTTAATTTTTTGTACCCTCAACCCACCTATCCATTTTGTAATAGAATGAAATCCATAAAGCATGCCTTTTGGAGTTGCACTCATGCCCACAAATTATGGCATGTGTTGTTTACCACTTTTCCCACTTTATTTCCCTAAACATGGACCTAGAAATCTGCTTTATTGGGTGCTTCCCCTTCCTTTAACGTCATGTCTCACACCTGTAGACAAGTGATTATCAAAAACCTTTGGAAATTTTGGTGTCTTGTTGTGTTCTCTAACACCATCCACCCTCCCCAAATAGAACTGCAAATGATTTTCTCTAACTTGTCCCTTCAAATAATGAATTTTCAAAATGTGCAGCCACTTATCATTCCTAAGGATACCTTACGTAACCTCCTCCTCCTACATCTGCACATAATTACTGAGTTGTCTACAGAGGTTTGATGATTGGTCTTCATCATTTCAGTCATGGATTGGAGTATTTCAGTGATGGTGTACTCATGCTCAGATTGGTGGATAGTGGACTATGGGTTGTATTGCTACATTGGAAAAACAATTTCAGCACTTCCAGGTTATGCCTAACTTGGTGGAAAGTATGCAAGGGAAATTGTGTCTTTTACTGCATGTGTATAAAGAGACCAGTGCTACTATGTTCCTTACATAGTGCCTTAATTTGTATAAGAGGACTGAGAGTTTAATTTTTTTGCTTTTAGCGCTTCAATTTATATCTCCCAGATAATGCCTTTGAACTCTTCAGACTCTCACACCTCTGAAATTTTAGTTTGCTGGTTTGATTGGCACAATGTTGGTTTGTATTTTTGATCAAGGTTATTCATGCAACATCTTGTTGTTGATGTCTCTTTTGTTGTCCTATAGCAGCCTTTTTGTTTTTTGGATGTGTATCAGTGTTGTTTTGCTTCAGCTCAGACTTTGTTCTTTGATGTAAAAAAAATTTATTGTTTTTTCCAATAAAAAAATATTTTTCACCAAATTTTTACTTTATGAAACCTACAGCAACTAAACCATTAATAATTTAGAGATGATGTGAACTAGTGATTTGTGAGGATTTGTATGTAGATTCTAAATATTTTTTTTTAAAAAAAAATAGAAATAAATTGTGTTTTTTTTCACATAACTCTTAATAAAATGTTCTAAATATCATAAACAATATTTTTTTAAAGTGAGTTTTATGTTGAATAACGCATATAAAAATTTGTAGAAAGGATAAAATTATAATTTTTAAAATATAGATATGTAACATCAATATCTCTAGTGCATGGATATTTTTCATAATTTTTTGTTGCACATTCTTTTAATTAATTTTCAAAGAGAATAATTATAATTGGACATAGGTGTGTGTCGTAATCCATAACTTGTTTCGTATGTATTGAAAGTCTTCTTTTTTCGCTGAAACAAGGACATCAATACCTAGGGTATAAATATTTTTAGAATTTTTTCTCTATTTTTTAATTTTTCCATGCATGTGAAACAAAAACTTTGATGTTTGGTAAAAGCCCTACATTCACAAGAAATTAAAAAAAATATATAATAATAAAATTAAAAATATTTAATATTATACTTTTTGGAAACCTTATAATAAGGCCTACATACTTACAAAACATAATTTTAAATGACTTTATTTAATCCATCAAAAGGTAAAGAAAAAGTTGCTTTTTGTCATCATTTTGATAGGTGCAAAGGAGGCTCCATTGTGGGTATGATTTAAGACGATAGGGGTTCTATCAAAGGGGGTTTGATCTAAGGGGGTTTTATCTAACCCTCTTCAATTAAAACCCTTTAGATGGAACCCCTCAAGGTTCAAATTGATAAATTTTCTAAAAAATATGTGATTTCAAGTAAAAATTTGGATGTCCCAAAAGTGGGACTCATTATTGTGAGATCTATTGGTGATATAGTTTTCATTCTGGATGCTACCTAGATCATAGATATAATTTAGTGATAGAAATTTTTTATAAAAATCATTTAGAGGAATGTGATCTTATCAATCTTAATTTTTGTAGTTTACAACTTCAATCATAAAACATGTGTCATTAATGCTATGATAGGGAACTACTACCCAAGGTTAACTCTCTTATTTTCATTGTGTTTTACTATATCTCAACAAACTAGATCATTGATATTCTCTAAAATCTCCAAATAATCTTTCCCAAGATAAATCCTCTTGTTCAAATACACAGTGGCATCTCATTATTTTAACTTGTTCTTAATTTTGGGAAATTATGCACTTAAATTTAGCTACTAAAGTAATTAGACATGTCTCATTCTCAATTGCCCTCTGTTTGTTATTCATTTCCTATGGTAGGAAAGAATATGATTTTATTTATATTTTTTAAGGCCATTCTTGATAATAATAAAAAAACTACACACAATTCTAATGTTTTACATTTCTTTCCATTTTATATACATAAAATAATGTTGAAAATGAAGGTGAAAATGTAGCTTAAAACTTGTACAACTATCATATTGTAGATTTAATTAAGTGTTCTTTGGTTCGTATGATTAATTTGTTTAGATCAATTTTACCAATTGTAGAAAGAGACAGAAGATTGTAGAAGAATAAGACAAGAAGATAGAAGTGACACATCATATATGTGGAGAAACCCTTTCAAGAAAAAACTCCACCACCAGAATCAATAGTGTTTGCATTATTTAACCTTAGAACAAGATTACAATAATATTGTATTAATCCTTGATTGATATGCTTCCATGCCTTCAATAATCCTTCTTCACAACCTGCAATAAACTCTCTTTGACTCTCATTGAACTCGCTTAGAACTCTCATACACTTGCTGCAATTTATAGACAATTATGAGCATGTAAACTCACATAAGAGTTATCAATACAAGAGATAAACTCTCCTCACAAATATCTACACCCAAATTGTGCAAGTAGAGCTTCACAATGTAACTTGAAGCCAAAACCAAAGTCTCCTCAATTTAGGCATCCCAAACTGAACACTTAATTGAACTCTGGATAAGAAGATATCTTGGAAGCTTCACCTCAAATTTGGCGCCCAAGAATGGGCCCACTTAACTGAACCTTGTAAATACATTTTCACGCAAAAGGAGTTAACTAAAAGATGCCAACTTGGGCGCCCAAGGTGGGTCCAAGTCAATCTTAGTTAACTGAAACATATCTCTCCACCAATTCATGCAAACAACATGCATGATTGATCTCCCCACTTAACTAAAAGTATCCACCTGTTATCTATCATGCAACTAAAGTCATTAGTCATGCAGCTCAATTCAACTAACATGCAACTCAAGTTAGCTAGCATGCAACTCAAGTCAACTAGCATGCAACTCAAAATAACTACATGCAACTGAAGATAACTGAATCATAACTAAACTAAATTGAACTAAACTGAACTGATATTGAACTGATAGTACGACTCCCCTCTTGTAAATATAAATCCTTATTTTGTAGGAACAAGACATGCATTATTAAAGTAATATCAATCCTCCAAACAGTTAACTGAAACAAGGTGGGTTCCACCTTCCATGTGGGTGCCCCATGTGCTCCTATTATTTAGGAATTCTTCTTGGATGCCCCCACATGTTCCTATTATTTAGGAATAATTACAAATATTAATTTACATGTTCATTTCATTTGAATTTAATCTCTTTATAATCTTAGTTTTGGGGAACACTTTCCAAGGACTTAGGAGATACATGAAATATGTTTAGGATTGCAATTAAATGAAATCCTATTCCCAACATTCTCCCACTTGAAATTATACATTACAATTATTCTAAACAAGGAATCATTATTATAAATAAAGTACAGGAGTCAAGGCCAATGGCCTTCCTGCACCAAGAGAACTTATCTGCAGCATTGATCAAAGTGTCAACTTTCTCAATCAATACCTTTCCCAAGTCTCTATAACCAAACTATCATAGGAAGAACTTCATGCTATCAACATAACCCAAATTTGCAAACAAGTCCATGTATATCCACCAACCTGCAAAATAAGACTTCAAGGTAATAACACACATAGACATGTGATAAAAACCTCTGAAATAACTCACTATTGTAAAGTGTAACCAGTCCAAGAGAGGCGCCCCTCTCATACATAACACATATACCTTTTGGAACTCCCACTGCACAGGTAATGTCAAATCTGAAAACAAGATCACATCATTAACAAGTCCTCCTATAGCACCTCACATAGAGGATGTGGCTAACTCCTCTATCATAGTGTCAAAGAAGCATACAATGATATGCAAAATACATCTCTCTTAACACAAGAACCTTCAAGAAGAAGACAATATTCCCACAAAGAGAGAACTTGCAAATCAAACCATGTTCTTATACCACACTAACATGCGCCAAACTATGTAAAGTAAGATCTCCAAGTTCAACACTCCCAAACTGAAAGGATATCAACATCTAACCATTCAACTTATAATGAAACATGGCAGAACTTAGATGTAAACCTCTCACAAAAATTAGATCAAACTTAGCCAAATATTCCCACAACAAAAGGGAATATGCCCAAAGCCACTAACTATCTCATGTACCTCTCCTACCCAAATCCTCAAAACTAACTCAAGTTCAAGATTTGCAAGGAGAACAATGGAAATACATAAAATCATGCATCTACTTCTCAACAATGCCTCAAAACTCAATTTTCAAGACTGATGAATAAGAGAAGTCAAGATACATATAAATAATGTATCTAATAATCAAGCAAGCAACACCTCTTAGATCATTTACCTACCGAGTAGACCAAGAGTGGGATACAAGATTGTCATGTACATACAACACCAAGCAATATAGGCTTTCAATAAAGACAACCTTCTCATCAAGTCTATGATGGACTCACATCCATTTCCAAGTGTAGGCTTCTCGATCTTTATTGTTGAAAAAACTTTTATAACAAGTAACCATTCCAACACATATCTCTTACATAAGAGAACTCAAGCTTCACCTATGGCTCCAATTATCCATGAGTACCTGTAACCAACCAATCCATGTCTAACTCCAAATGCGACATAGCACCATCATGAAGTAATCAAGCAAATGATCAATGTACCCAATATAAAGATAACTACTACGATCAATGTCAAAGCTCCAATCATAAATCAGGAACATAAACATGACATCCATGATCTAATCAATATGAATATAACAATTTCATATCAAAAAACAAAGCATGACACCTCAACCATAGACTAAAGAAGTCCTGCATGGCAACCAAAGATGTCAACATATCCAAAACACATGAATATAACCATCATTTGTCAATGAAAACAAAAAAAATGCCAACGAACCATCAAATGGTGAATCCACATCACTGCCAACAACTCCCACTTAACTATGATACCAATTCACACATGACATCGTGACTACCATCCTCTCCATGAATATCATCTAGGTCTACACACACAACTACAATGTCAATAACATAACAAGTAGAACCAAAATCTCCAAGCCAAGAAGATACCTACAACCGCCAAACCATCATAAACAAGAATGGATCCACATCATTGCCAATTGCTCCCACTGAACAGTGATACTGAGCAATCCCATGGCATCATGATGCACACAACCAACACCACATCACTGTCATAAGCTCACACCAAACCTGTGAATCCAAGCTCTCAATGACAACATGATAACATAATAACATAATAGTAAAAGCTACCACTACAGCCAAAAAACCTTCAAACTTTTAAGAGAAAGGTGTCCCAAACTCTACCCAATCTTTAGCTTTGATACCAAATTTTGAAAATGAAGGTGAAAATGTAGCTTAAAACTTGTACAACTATCATATTGTAAATTTAATTAAGTGTTCTTTGGTTCAATTCTTTGTGTATGATTAATCTGTTTAGATCAATTTTACCAATTGTAGAAAGAGACAGAAGATTGTAGAAGAATGAGACAAGAAGATAGAAGTGACACAACATATACGTGGAGAAACCCTTTCGAGAAAAGAACTCCACCACCAAAATCAATAGTGCTTGTATTATTTAACCTTAGAACAAGATTACAATAATACTGTATCAATCCTTGATTGATATGCTTCCATGCCTTCAATAATCCTTCTTCACAACTTGCAATAAACTCTCTTTGACTCTCATTGAACTCGCTTAGAACTCTCATACACTTGCTGCAATTTATAGACAATTCTGAGCATGTAAACTCACATAAGAGTTATCAATACAAGAGATAAACTCTCCTCACAAATATCTACACCCAAATTGTGCAAGTAGAGTTTTAAAATGTAACTTGAAGCCAAAACCAAAGTCTCCTCAATTTAGGCATCCCAAACTGAACACTTAATTGAACTCTGGATAAGAAGATATCTTGGAAGCTTCACCTCAAAGTTGGCACCCAAGAATGGGCCCACTTAACTGAACCTTGTAAATATCTTTTCATGCAAAAGGAGTTAACTGAAAGATGCCAACTTGGGCACCCAAGGTGGGTCCAAGTCAATCTTAGTTAACTGAAACATATCTCTCCACCAATTCATGCAAACAACATGCATGATTAATCATCCCCACTTAATTGAAAGTATCCACTTGTTATCTATCATGCAACTAAAGTCATTAGTCATGCAACTCAATTCAAATAACATGGAACTCAAGTCAACTAGCATGCAACTCAAGTCAACTAGCATGCAACTCAAAATAACTACATGCAACTGAAGATAACTGAATCATAACTTAACTGAATTGAACTGAATTAAACTGAACTAAACTGAACTAAATTGAACTGAGTTGAATTGAACTGAACTTAATTTAATTGAGTTGAATTGAATTGAACTAATTCTGAACTGATAGTGCCACTCCACTCTTGTAAATATCAATCCCTATTTTGTAGGAACAAGATATGCATTACTGAAGTTATATCAATTCTCCAAATAGTTAACTAAAACAAGGTGGGTTACACCTTCCATGTGGGCGCCCCATCTGCTCCTATTATTTAGGAACTCTTCTTGGATTCCCCCACATGTTCCTATTATTTAATAATAATTACAAATGTCAATTTACATGTTCATTTCATTCAAATTTAATCTCTTTATAATCCTAGTGTTGGGGAACACTTTCCAAGGACTTAGGAGATACATGAAATATGTTTAGGATTGCAATTAAATGGCATCCTATTCCCAACAATAAGAAGTTTCTATTTTTTGGGGTTGGGGCCCTAGCTCGGTTGGCTAAATCTTTCCTATTGCAGGAGGTTGGTCATGAGGTCTAGTCTCCCCACCCCTCGTGGTACCAGAGGGTGTGTCGTGCCAGCACCACCGATCACGTTAAAAATTTTACCAGGCACATTGCAGTTTATAGGGGGTCGTGCTACCCGATTCCTGCAGTCTAATAAAAAATAAAAAATAAAGTTTCTATTTTTTTAATTGGATGAAGGGTTTTCCTTAGAGCATTTTTTTGTATGCTAAAATTAGCCAAAAATTGTATCCTATCACTTTTGTGGAAATATCTCATGTTTTTTTTCCTTGGTAGACCTTGGGCAGGGTTATTGACAACCTTAAATGCTTTATGGGGTATTTGGGGATTATGAAATTGTGGTTAGGGTTATTTGTGCCTAATTGGACCTACAACTTTTAGATCAAGAAACATGGTTGAGGCTTGAGCATCTCTATATTTGTTACACCACAACCCATATCCACTAGAAATATGAGCCAAAAAATATCATTTGAATTGTAGTTACACATATATGGAAAACCAATTTAGTGTATGGCCTTAATGATTAGGTATTGTAGTGCTTTGTAGGGGAACCATGTGTTTTATCTTGTAGATGAGTAAAAGTACAAACCTATGTCACACTTTTATAAAGTTTTCAACTAACACAAACAAAAAATTTCAACTTTGACCACATAAAAGTGGTCTTTACGTTTTGAATTTCAAAATGATGTAAACTAATGAAATGTAGAACTCTTGATGAAGTTTATACTTATAATTTTTAAAAATTTAAAAAAATTGTTTTGATACTTTTATAAATTTAAGAACAAAATTTGATTGTTACAAATTTTAGAAAAAAGTGAGGTTGAGTTGACATCAAAAAAAAAGAAGAGAAAATAATTTTATTTTTCATTATTTTTTCCCAAATAGATAACGTTAATATCTAGTGCATGAAAAAAAATCAATGTATATTTTCCTCATAATAATGTTTTAAAGTCAAACTTACCAGAATTTGATAGTTTTCATATGACTTTTCAACTTTTGTCTATTTTTTTTATCATTTTCAAAAAACAAATTATACTCTTTTGGAGAGGATTCTCTCCTTTAGTGTATTATATATTTTTCAAAATATTTTAATATGTTTTAATATATATTTTTTAATTTCTAATCAACCTCATGTTTTATTATAACAACCTACTTCCAATATATATTACAAATAATAAAAATATCAAATATATATATATTAAGATTTTTGACTTCGAGCTCTATAGAAGGGTATTTTTAGTTTTTTGAAAAAAATCATTTTCACTTAAGACATATTTAGTTCAAGTGATTTTTTTTCGAAAATTATGAAAAAAGATGAGGTGGTTGCCAATAGGGATGCCACATAGATATCTTTGGCCAAAACCTTTCTAGTCAAAATTATTTCACCTGAAACCTTACATGTGAATTGAGGCATAGTTGAAAGAGAGATTTTTTATTTTATAGTTTCAGGCAAAAGTGTTTCGCCTGAAACTATATGTGCCACGTCTAAGCCACATAGTTTCAAGTAAAACTATTTCACCTGAAACTATTTATGGTGAAATAATTTTGCTTGGAACTATTTAGTTGGTTGAAATTGTGACACATGTTTATGCTTTTACCCAGATGTCAATGCTAATGAGATGCTTTCATATCACCTAAGAATAATTAGTCTATTTGGCCTCTAAAGAGGAGCTTTCAATTATGTTAACTTTGTCACATATAGATTCTTGTAGCATTTTAGAAATTTAAATAAAGTTTTCAGTTAGTTCATACTCCACATAGAGGTTCTTTATTATAAGATTTCCTAGAATTGACTCAAAAAAATAAGTTATGTATGTTGCATCTAGTTGTAGATATCTTTCCATGGTTGTTTTTATGATTTCAAAATAAGCAGGGCACCTTGTAAGATTTTGTTTCTTGTTCTTCAGGATCTTTTACTTGGGAAACTAGCATTTTAAAGTTTTGCTTCACAAATATGGCTTACTTTACATTTTTAAAGAATATAAAAGGGATACAGTATAGTTTGGTCAACAAATTAGCAATAATTTGCAAGAATATATTCAATTCAAAGAAAGAAGTAGAGGCCATAGAGTATAGAAGACAAGATAAATAAAAAATTTAAGTTCTTAATGTTTGGGAATAGTTTAGTGGTACATGTCAATATCTAACGAAGTTGTTCTTTCAGGTCAATATACTTGGTCTTATTTCCTTTCGTGTTGGGATATGAATGCCCTCTATCATATGCTTTGAATAGTAGTAGTTTGCAACTTTTTGTTGCCAAAAATATAGGATAACATAAATATTTTTTTAATTTTACCATGGGAGAATTTCACTTGCATGCACCAATTCCTACCTTTCCACTTGTATTCAACAACTCCTAATTATTTCATCCATATACTGTTCTAAATAATAGGCTTGGGTTTCCTTCCTTTCTTCTTAGGAAGAGATTGCCATGTATCCCATTTTTGAAAAGTAATGGTTTCTAAAGTAACTTTAATTTATAGTCAAGATGTTGAAGAAAATCATTGTCATTTGAAATAAGAAAATTATCTTTCCTAACCCCTAATTTAACTCTTAAAAGAGATGTTGTGTTCATATAGGTCCTTAGGAGTAGCAACCAAGTAAAAACTTAAATGGTTATATGTCATCATATTCCAAAATGTGTACATCATGTACACACAATAAATTATGTCAAAGATAGCTTTATAGCTCTTAAAAATTAAGATATTATTCACCATTATTTTATAAATAGAGCACATATAGTTTTGATTCTATGATGGTGTGTGAATTCTATGAGAAAATTAGGAGTATTAAACCAAAATAGTTATATAGTGTTGGGGCATTCATTTGATAGTGTACATTCATGAACCTTGGGCAATAGTGGGATGTGTTTTCTAAAAGAGGACTATTTAAAAATATTTCAAATATTTTTGTATCTATGAATGTTGATCTGCTTCACCAACTCCCAATATCTGAATGTTTGTTTTGGTCCTATTCCTACATAACAAGAAATAAATCATATATTTCACAACAATAAAGCGGTTTCATATGGTTAGATTTTTATTTTTATTTTTATCGGTAAGAATGAAATTTTAACCTAGGTCGTACCAAGTGAGGCCACAAACGAGGGACATCCTCCCTCACATGAACATAATTGAACAATCCAATCCCACGAGCATGGTAGCCCAATAGAGGCCCAAATCCCACAAGCACACCAACCCAGTGAGGGATTGGACCTCAAGCATGAACGCTTGGCACATGGCATGAATGCCATCATCAGCCTTAACATTGTGGGTCAAACCTGTAAGAACATTGGATCAATTAAGGCATAGTGCCTACGATCACAATGGACCAATGAAGGTTTGAACCTTGGTGGCCATAACAACGCCACCACTTAACAATTGCACTATGGGATGAACTCCGTATGGTTAGATTAATTTTATTTACATGTCACTATCCAAAATTTGTCTAATATGCATTATCGATTTTTTTTAAGAGTTATTTTGAAGCGGCTTAATATTTTTAATTTGGCTATTTTAGTGTAGATACCAAAAATATATTATTTTCTATAGATAAAACTACATATCATCCAATTCTTCAACATGGTTTCTTAAATTTTACTTCAATGCTTTTATAAGAAGGCATAGGTTAAAATTTGTTATCCTTTAATGATGATTATTTCTCATATTTTTTTCCTAGCACACAAGTGAACAATAAAGAAGTTGTCACTGAAGAAGTGATAATTGAAAAGGAAATTCTAAGTAATGAAGTAGAACTCATAGAAAATCAATTTCATGTACCTCCCCAAGAAAAAAGTAGAGTTCATCAGATCATTGTAAACATAATGTTTATAATTGAAGCTAAAAAAATTGAAAGAGGAACATAATCAAGTGGTCGTGCAATGATAAAAGCATCAAATTCCACTAAAAGTGAAAATTTATTCAAGAATATTGTTGTTTCCATGATGTTCTTTGCACAACCAACCAATGTAGATATCGTTGGGAGAAAATTCAACCCAATTACAAAAGAATTAGAGACTATGAACATAATATTCCATCTATGCATGATAGTTAGTGAAATATGATAGCTTGGGAGAGGGTTGAAAAGAAAATTCCTACAAAGTTCATCTCTAAACTTTATTATGAAATGGAGACCACATTTGGTAAAGATCGGGCCATCAATTCAAGAAATATCAATATTGACTCTTTTAATACAAGCTATGCATTTCATGAGAATAATCCTCCAAATGAAGATGAGCCATTGCATGAACTTGGAATGCCAAATATAGAAAGTTATGACTAGTCTAAAAATTGTATTTAAAGGGACAAAAAGTGCACAAGGTAAAAATGAAAATTTATTTCCAATATAATATGCATGAAGGATGTTATTATTGACAACATTAGGTTGTTAATTTAGATACTCTACAAATGGTTGAGGGTGGATGCATGAAAAAGGATGATTTGAATAAAGAAAGGTTACTAATCTTGAAGAGTAAAAAATTAATGTCCAAATGAGCATGGTGTCAATACTAAACAATATTAGTCAAGCTATATTAAAAATCATCCAATCATATACAAAATAAGATTGATTTTATATTTCTTAGCAGCATACAACTATAAAATAAAATAAATAAGATGCATAAAATTTCTTATGAATAGAGTACATCTTCTTTTATAGTAATATTTATCTTTTTGATACTTGCAGAACTTTGTATATTTATTTTGATACTTGCATATTTTTGTATTGATTTATCTACTTAGATAAATCTAGATAGCTATTATGCATCATCCTATGGTTCCATAAAATATATTTAACATCTATTCTTTGTCATAAATTGGGGGTGATGTATGGTAAATTTGATTTACCTCAAAAAAAATTTGCATGCATTGATTCATATCGGTATCGTGAACTACATTATTGTATTTATAAAATTACACTATTTACAATGTATATTTAGAGCATAAACCTTTCTTTTTTTAGTATATTGTTTATTAATTAGTTTTAATTTTGCAACATAGACCTGTGATGGATTCAAATAGTAGAAAAAGAGTCAAAGTGTTGCTAGAATGTCTCTAAATGATGGACCAAATAACATTGCAAATTTGGTGTGATGTTGAAGATTCAACAAACATA
The DNA here is from genome assembly GCA_007115665.2 of Sequoiadendron giganteum. NCBI lineage: Eukaryota > Viridiplantae > Streptophyta > Pinopsida > Cupressales > Cupressaceae > Sequoiadendron > Sequoiadendron giganteum. The sequence goes on along the minus strand of CM021110.1, from coordinate 141,612,155 downwards.
TTAAATAAACATAAGAAAGAATCATATCGAGCTTATCATCGTTTAGATGATGAGGTAGAAGATGAAATAGATTTGTTACTTCATGCAATGTGTTGTGAATAACAAAGTGTACTCCTCAATTTAGAGTTTTCTACTTCTCAATGGGAAGGGAAGATTATTGGTGACTGGTATATCAAGCCACAATCCTTACATTGTTGGAAACTTGGAACCATTACATGTTTTAAGTTAAATGTGATGAGAAATAATTTTGTAGCATCTTTAGGTTATTGTATGCGTTATTTCAATTTCTATGTGATTCAATGTATGAAAATATTAAGTAAGGTAATATACCTCTTTCATTATCAACATCTATCAAGAGTAGGGTGCTTCTAGTTGAGAAATAAGTGGTTATTGCTATTTAAAGACTGTTATTTGGAATGTCTATGATTAAAATAAATGAACATTTTGGGTGTGGAAAGTCAACATCTACAAGAGTTGTGACAAAGTTCATTAATTTTATGCATGTTAGTTTTTGAAACTACATACAATGGTCAAGTGATCATTCAAAACTTGAAATTGTAAAGCATGGCTTTCACAAAAATAAGGATTTCCAAATTGTTGTGGGTCTATCTATGTAACTCATGTTGATTTTGAGCTTTCAACTAATGGATGTTCATTTGATTGTTATGATCGTGATCACAACTATAATATGTTATTACAAGCTATTGTTGATAGTAATATGAGTTTCATAGATGATTTTATAGTTTAGCTTGGATCTATTAATGATGCTAGGCTACTAAAAATATATTCCTTCTACAGGTTATGCGAAGGTGGAGACAAGCTAAATGGAATTCCAATTTCTATTGGTTCATCAAATATGAGAGAGTACATTGTTGGTGATGGTGGATATCCATTGCTACTGTGGCTAATCCCACCTTTTAGTGGAGCTGCAACAAATAATCAAAGGTCATTCAACTTTAAACTATCTTCAACTCACATTGTTTTTGAATGTGCCTTTGAAAAGATAAAATATGTATGGTGAATTTTGAATTCACAAATTTTCCATCCAAATTTGCAAATGCTGCAAAAACTATTTTTGTGTGTTGTATTTTACATAATATTATTTTGACATATGAAGAAGAAGACAATGAAGCTACTTACCTCGATGAGAATAATATACCAAACAATAAAGCAATACCAAGGGATTCTATTGCAAGGTTAACATGAATGGCCTTAATTTAATTCATCAATGGTAATTAAGAAAATGTTGTGCATCTCAGCAATCGAAGGCTAAATTTTGATCAAGACTCTCTGAAATATTCTTACCTCATGTCTGATTTTTGTCACCTATAATATGTTTCTTTTTACAAGAACCCATGATTAGTTTTATGTATCAATTGCTAAAAAATAATGCATTTACTTAAATTAGTTTCTTGTGATTACTTTGCACTATTATTTTCCTTCTTTCCTATTGTGGCATTGGTAGATTATTTCCTATTCTTTGTTTTGAACTATGAAGTGATAATGAGGGTAAAATTACAAACTTGTGTCACACTTTATAGAAGAATCAGCCAACACCAAAAAAAATTCTCAAATTCGACCAAATAAAAGTGGTCTTTATGTTTTGAATTTTAAAATGATGTAAACTAATGAAATGTAGAACTCTTAATGAAGTTTATTTTGTAATTTTATAGATTTTTAAAAATCATTTTAATTATTTTTTTTATCAATTTAAGAGTAGATTTTGAGATGCTGAAAATTTCTGAAAAAGTGACATTCAGTTGACATCAAGAAACAAATAGAAAAAGCTTCATTTTTCCCTGAATTTTTTTCTCCAAATAGGTAACTTCAATATATAGTGCATGGAAAAGTAAATTGAAATTTTGATTTATATTTTTCTCATAATAACATTTTAAAGTCAAACTTACCAAAATTTGATAGTTTTCATTTGATGTCAACTATTGTCTACTTTTTTATCATTTTCAAAAAACAAATTATACCCTTTTGAAGAGGATTCTCTCCTCTAGTGTGCTCTGCATATTTTTTATTTTTTTTAATATGTTTTACTATTTTTTAATTTCTAATCAACCTTTTTTTTTAACTTTAACAACCTACTTACATTATTTAAAAAAATATATATTTAAATTAATCAAAATATCAAAAAAATTACATATTTGGATCATTCACCACTCTGAGATCTACAAAAGGTTTTTTTTTTTTAAATCATTCTAAATAAAAAAATATTTAGTTGAAGTTGAAAGTTTTAGAAAATTTTGAAAAAGGATGAGTTGGTTGCCAACTAGGATGCCACATAGACAGTTTCGGTAGCAAGGGTTAGCTGCCAACTAGGATGCCACATAGATAGTTTCAGTAAAAAGGGTTTTGACCAAAACCCTTTCTATCAAAACCCTACACATAAATTGAGTCACATTTCAAAGCAACAAAGGGAAAAATTTAATTTTTTTAGTTTCGAACAAAAGAGTTTCGTTCGAAACTCTATGTGCCACGTATAAGCCACGTGGTTTGGGTCGAAAATGTTTCGACTGAAATTGTTTAGGCCAAAACTATTTAGTTGGCTAAAAGTGTGACACATGTTTGTTCTTTTACCCATGAGTCAACAAGATTAAAAATCTCAATCAAGGTTAAACAATGCACTTAGAAATTTTAAGAATGGTATGGTGATACACAATTGATTGCATCCATTTTAGGAGCCTTTTTTGTTTTCTTCATCAATTCTATTAGTGGTGGATGCTTTCATTATTATTATCATTTTATTATTTATTAGTGAGAGACAAAGACAATTGTAAGGTTCTTTTTCTTTTGCTTTTAAAATGTTAAAGAATATATAACAAATTATGGAAGCCAAAGATTCACCATTTTCCTTCTTTGATCTTAGAGATAGCAATAAAGAGAGCTTCTACAAAGGCCAGTCTCTACACCAAACCTCCATGCCACATGGTATCACTAGGAGCAACGATCTCATTATATTAATAGATCAACCAATGCATCACATATCTCAATGACTAACTAACACATCACTAATAAGGTGAAATGTTACTCATTACCAAAAAGAATAGGTAAGCAACCCAAAAAAACTTGTAAACTTGTAAAGATCTTTATTAGACAACCTATTAGTTTTGATTTCCTATTCTTTTCTATCTTAATATTAAATTTTTAACTAGATTATTTTGTTTGTCCTCATAACTTCTATATTGGGGCTTATGGTGGAGATAATTGACATCAAATCCTATTCAACATCATTTTGAACTTAGATATCAATAATCATATGCTTTCAAATTATTTGTCAATAAACAATCCAATTTCAAATTGAAAATTTCACTTATTAATGCAATAATGAGCGATAAATAAATATAGGAATATATAGTTCATTGTGTTCACAATTTAGTAGAGGAAAAAAATGATTTTTTTATATAGTTCCTCTTAAAAATAAGCAGAAAAATTAAATATTCATGGGGCCACCGGCTCTACAAATAAAAAATAAGCTAACATATAATACAAGAGTTAGGGGCCAACATACTGCCCACAATTAATTTGTGATATAGTTTATTTAATAATAAAAAAAATTGAACACAATCTTTTGGGTAAGTGCACCAAGATGGTTCCCAAAAAGGGGACTTAAGTGAATAGCGTTTTTCTGAAATCAAGAAATATTGACCTTGGACGTGAAATTGAGGATACTTAGACTCAAAATTTTGAGATGGAAGAAAAAGAAGGATTTAAGTGCTCCGAGTCTACTTTCTAAAATACGAATTTATTTTGAAAATGATTGAGATTAAGGGGTTCAAACGAGGGACGTACACAAATTGGTGTTGTTTTTGTCAGAAAAACATAACATAACAACTCTTGTATGACCCTCGTACGGTGAACCTTTTTTTAGTATTTTTAAAATCGCAATAGTCAGAAGTTAGCTAACAGTATGTAGTTGATGCACGATTTTTCAGATAATTTTTTAATGAATATTTGATTTTTTACTAATTTGTGAAGTGGACATATCCTGAAAATAGAATTTTGGTCGTGCTACCCCTACAAATTTTGGAAACTAATTGATTTTTTTTTTTTTTAATTTTTTAATTTTGTAGAATGGAGTCTAGTTTCTAAAAATGTAATTTATTTGAAAAATTGATGAACGGTTAATTTATAACGAAAAAAATACCAAACACTGCTTTTTGGCAAAAAAAAGACATACAGATAAAATAAATTATGGATGAAAAACTTAACATTTTCAAGAAAGTGAAAAAAATTACATCGTTGGATAGCTAAGAGATAACCCAACATTACCCATGTGCTTGATTTTTTTGATATTGAACCACGTGCAATCCTAACGGTGAGCACAAACTCGATTATGAGAAATATGGTGGATTTTTTAAAAACACGTCTCTGGTCGTTGGGAATGCCCTCCAAGCCTTTGGGTTGGAATTCCAAGGCAAATACCAAGCTTAAAGTTTGGTAATTCCCAAAACAAGATATAACGCGAGCACATTATAACGCGCTCGCATTATATCTCACTTTTGACATGGTTTTTGCTTCTGCGGGGAACATGTCTACTAGAACATAATGTGAGTGCGTTATAACGCACTCGCATTATGTCTTACTTTATGTTAAATGCTAATATATTAATGTATGCTGATATATTTTCATGTACATGTATGTATGTATGCTTGTATGGATGTAACATTATATATACATATGTATTATGCTTGTATGTATTCATTTATGTATGTCTTTAGACGAAGGGAGAATTTAGAGAGATTCTAGAGAGATGGAGAGGGGGTCGAAGTGAGAGTTTAAGAGAGAGGGAGTGGGAGAGAAGGGGTTGGATTGAGGGGGACTTAGCTAGGTAGGGTGGGAGGGATAGAGGTAGGGAGAGAGAGAGAGAGAGAATTGATGGAGAGGGAGAGAGAGAATTGAGGGAGAGGGAGAGAGAGAGACAAAGAGAAAGAGAGGGTTATGTAGGTAGGGTGCGAAAGGGAGAGACTTGAGAGTGTGAGAGGGAGAGACTTGAGAGTGTGAGGGGGGTGAGAGGGAGAGACTTGAGAGATGGGTAGTGAGAGGGAGTGTGAGAGAGAGGGAGAGGGTGTGAGAGGGAGTGACTTGATAGAGGTAGAGAAAGATGGGGGTGGAGTGAGAGGGATTTATCTAGGTAGGGTTGGAGGGATAGATAGAGAGAGGGGAGAGAGACAAAGAGAGAGTTACCTAGGTAGGTTGCCAGAGGGAGAGACCTTAGAGAGAGAGGAGGTGGGAGGAAGAGACATGAGAGAGAAGGAGAGAGAGGTAGTGGGAGAGAGTGGGATGGATTGGGAGGGACATAAAGAGAGATGGATAGAGGGAGTGAGAGAGGGTGGTAGGGATTGATTGAACGAGAGGTACGCAAAAAGAGGGAGACGATAGATAGAGACAATTAGAGAGGGTGGGAGGGAAGGAAGGAGGGAGAGGTGAGATGTATAGATAGAGAGAAAGTGATAGGGGTTGAGGGTATAGGGTTGAGGGATTAGGGTGGATGACCTATAGGGTTGATGGTTTCTAGGGTATTAGGGTTTAAGGTTTGAGGGTTGAGGGAATAGGTTTGATGGTAGAGGGTATTTGGTTGAGGGTATAGGGTAGAAGGTTTAAGGTTTAAGCATTTAGGGTTGAAGGGTTTGGGGTTAAGGGTTTGGGGTTAAGGGTTTAGGGTTTAGGGTTAAGGGTTTACTTGGTTGAGGGTAGAGGGTTTAGGGTATAGTTTTGAGGGTATATGGTTGAAGGATTACGTTCAAGGTCCAACATAAGGGGTAGAGGGTTGAGGGTTGAGAATTGAGGGTTGAGTGTTTAATGTATAGGGTAAAGGGTAGAGGGTTTAAGGGTTAAGGGTTGAAGATTGAGGGTTTAAGTTATAGGGTTGAGGGATTAGGGTTGAGGGTCCAATATATAGGGTAGAGGTTATAGGGGTTGAGAGATTAAGGGTTGAGGGATTAGGGTTGAGGGATTAGGGTTTAGGGTAGAGAGTATTGGGTTGATGGTAGAGGTTAGAGGGTAGAGGGTAGAGGGTAAAGGGTTTAACAATTTAGGGTTTAAGGGGTTAGGGTTGAGGGTTGAGGGTTTAGGGTTGAGTGTTTAAGGGTTTAAGGGTTGAGGGTTTAAGGGTCAAGAGGGTTGAGGGATTAGGGTAGAGAGTTTAGGGTTTATGTATGAGGGATTAATAGGTTATAGGGTAGAGGTTATAGGAGTTGAGGGATTAGGGTTTAAGGGTTGAGGGTTGAGGGATTCAAAGGGTATAGGGGTTGAGGGATTAAAGTTTAAGGGTTGAGGGTTGAGGGTTGAGGGATTAAGAGGGTATAGGGGTTGAGGGATTAGGCTTTAATGGTTGAGGGTTGAGGGT